>PQXI01000005.1:0-315645 GCA_004786145.1 Botrytis paeoniae | reverse complement strand
CCCCCCCCAAAAAAGAAAATTCTCGTTTTGAATGCCTACGTACAACTGATCACCACGAGTCCCAACCAGGGGAGTACCACTCCTTTAAACTCGCTATTATTATATGGACATCGACCCATCGATCACAGAATCCAAAAGGACATACAAATTGTTTATATACTCACCTTAGCACTGATACTTTAACTTAGCCTTTTACATTACATATTGCACCAAGACCGAATCTGCAACTTTCCAATTAAAAGTCCATAGAAAGCTAAACGAGCAATCAAAGCTATCTAAACATTCCAAACTTTAGAGATTCTTAGGACGGATTTGTGTATATGCTGCGAATGGTAGATGTATCTATGAAAGTGGAAAATCGACGGTGAAAATGAGTTGGTGCAGTGTGAGATCCTCATTAAAATCGAGACTTTTGTAGATGATGCAATAATTCTTGGAAATAACAATGATAGATAGATGATGATAGGTATGTTGAAAGAATAACCCGAAATGGAAATGAAGAACCGAGTTTCGGTTGCTTATCAACATGACTGTCCGGTGATGACATATCACTGATGAATCACACAGGTGGAAACCTTGTGTCTCTCAAAGTTCTGATATAGTGGATGATATTTACATCTATATCCACATCAGAAGGATGTAACGGGAAGGGAATGGGTATATTGTGATACTTGCTCTCAAAACTCAAAACTGAAAATGTGATTCTACTCTGATTAAAGAACGACTTCTTTCCGGAAGCAATGTTCACTAAAAGTATAGAGATATTGTCGACGCAGCGAGAAAGATCTTTGTGGTAGAATACTACGCAGCCAAAGTACTTCTCCTGTGGACTGGGACAGGATCGGAATTGTGAGCGCAGGGTTAGCTTTAGATGACTTACGGGATATAATTATTTGGAATGAATGAGGTTGGACTAGGACTACACTTAAACGAAGAATAATAATATCAAAGTAACAGTTATGGCCAGCCGACAGTAAAGGAATAGTAATGACGGGATGGTTTTATAACACCAAGTATCGACTGACACCGAGAGATTTTCGAAGTTTATATCGGACTTGTCTTAGCTACACAGATTTTTAGAAGCTGTATGGATAAAGATATAAAATTTCTAGGGCAGGCCATAGTTATTAGGGAAGCTTGGTCTTTATAATCTTGTCAGGGAACTGCACGCGAGATTTGGATGGGATGGAGATACGAATGAGATGGTATCACTTTGACCATATATAACACATATCACCGATCCCAATGAACTTGGAGCTAGTAGGGTAAACCATCAATGTAGCTTCTATATAATTTTTGTTTGTGATGACAGGAATGGTTCTCATGTAACTTTAACCCTAGGGCGGTTCTCGCAATCTTCGATGAATAGACTACATACTTGAGCTGAAGATGTTAAGACGATATCATGAAAGTTGGTGAATGCAATATTAGGAGGTTGAATGTGCTCCTAAAGATGGGATATATAGACTAGAGACGTATACCTTAATGCTAGCGAAGATAACCCGGTAAAACAATCATGCCAATGGAGACTGGCAGTGACCAAACCAGCTGCACACATTGGTGATATAGCACTATATCTACCGCTTATCTCGCAAACTCATCCAAGGGTCTGGCTCTCGACGAAGACCTAGTCTTCCCGATATTTTAGTAAAAGGATATTGATTTCAAGCGCTGCATCATATACTTCGAGTCTTCATCTATCTCGACTTGAGATGATGAAACCCTAGCACAAAGATTCATAAAAACACATCCTCTTTCTGGGTCCACCAAACGTGCATATCTGCAACTAATAGATCCAAAAAGCCACTCTTCAGTCATGGCATAATTGACATAAAATTCCGACGTGCAACAAAAGCACCTCATCACTCCCACTCGAGTCTAGATACCTTCAAAACTAACGTATATTTCCTCATTCGGTATCTTTTACATATTCTCCAAGACCTGTGTGATCCTACCCATCACATGCATGACCCAAAGTGGTAAGAAGCCTCAGTGAGTAATCACATTTATGACCCAACTAACGTGGTTTATATGCGGGAGCGATCAGGTCGTTGGAGCTAATGGTGGGATGATGAATGAACTGTTCGAATAGTGGCCTGTGCCTTCCCGAAAAGGCATCGTCCAATGCATGGGAGGAAGGTGCCAGCCATGTTATGAGCTTTGCTTGCAATTGATCAGATTTCATGTGAAGGATAGAAATGAGATGTAATGAGATCAAAGATCGGATAATAACCAAGGCAGGATTGATAGACAACGACGCAATGATTTGGTAAAAGTGACTGACTATTGAACTACCGATGCGCATCTGCACTCCCCTTCATTTTTGATGAGATAGAGGATTGTGTTTAATTTTTTGATGCAAAAATTCTATAGCTTTATATTGCACAGTGTATACTTTCCGTTGGAAAACGAGCACTGTGGAGCATATACGCATGGGTATAAAGTCGAAGTGTGCTTCCGAGCAATGTCTTGCCGCTGAGATATCACACGCAAACAAATGGATCTCACATCAAAGCAACATCTTTTCTGGGAAAGAAACTTCTCCGCCAGATACCCACTGTCCCCACCGGCAACTCGAAATAAGCAATTCGTGCAGATGACGTTGCTGTCGAGTCAAGACAAACTCCACACTGACACCTGCATCTGCATATTCATTTGGAGCTTCTCAATAGCCGCGTAAAACTAGCTGATGACCAGCAGATACTTGCATAATGAAAACCTTTATATTCTCACGAGACTCCACAAAGTTCAAACCGCTGCTTTTATGATGGAAGTGATGGAGTGGTGTGAGCACCACGTCAAGGACGAAGTAAATCGTACATTAAAATACGTACATTCCTTTCAACTTGCAAGGATCTATATCTGAGAAATTGTTCATTGTTGAGATTGAACTGAGATCTTGAGTAATCATTTTGGATATGGATTAAGGCGTCGAGTATTGATTACTGGAATTGATTTGAGATGATAAGTAGAGTTTTATCATTTGGTTCTGTTTGTGATGTGAGAAGTTCATGTAGTTGAAAATCGTTCTAACAATCATTGAGGTGTACACATATCGGCGCTCAGCCATAGTCACATGATTGAGCCAGCCTCAAATTCACCAAAACTAAACCGAACATGTTATGTTGCCATACAACAAATCTCTGTGATGAGTGATGAGGCCAGAGGGTATAATTATTCAATTATTGACGAACACTGTCTACATCCATTACTTAAAGACCATGGGTTTTATGTCAGATACCGTCGAGACCCGAGAATCAAACATCTAACAAACTCAATAAACTCCGATGAATGGACTTTCTGCATGTGTGTGTGTTCACTTTGCCCATTCTTCAGTTTGGGACTTATCAAATTTTCTATGTCGAAGATAGAATTTGTAGGTAAATTGAGATGTACTTTGTTACAAGTATACCACTGTCGACATGTTAAATGTCTTTCTATCGCTACCCCCAGCCCTTGATCATATAGCCGGCAAAGCTCTCAATTATTTCTAGTCTCCTCACTCTGATATTTCAAATCTTAAAATCCCACAAATTAGCTTCAGGGAGCTCAATTCGCCTTGCGGCCTTCCTCTGAAGTCAGGAATATCCTCTCGCCAAGTACACAGTGTTCCGAGTTGTTTTTTGGTCCCCTACGTTCAAACAACTACTTTCTTAGAAATTTCATATATACCTCAAATATTTTTCCCGTAGAAGCATGCAATAAGCTTATCTATATATATCTCGAGCAAAGAGTAACACCACCACCGCTACCACTAGATTTCACCAAATTCCATTGACACCCCCTTCTAGACAGACTCAACCTCCCTTTCAAAGCAATAAATCTCATAAAAATGCTTAATCTTGCAATTATGCCACAATGTACCCATTAATGGCCTTGGTTCCTCTTAATTTATCCATATATAACCCCTCAAAAGCGTTGAAATGGCCTCTCTTGTACATCTTTCTAGTCAATTTGTAAGGCATAAGGTGGTCTTTAGGGCAGGAAGGTAAGGGATTGGGGTAGGTAGATATGTCTTCGCGTAGCATGTCGAGACAATCGTGCTATTTTCAAGACATTATGTATTTATGTGAGCACTCTTACCTCGTGAATTGTGTTTGTAACCAAAAGATATTGTTTATTAACACCATTCTTTTAGAGTGTTCTTTGACCATTGGTTTCGAGAATTAAGCATAGAATCAAGGGGTATTGTTGGCTGGGAGAGAAAGAAAGCATATATGCAACATCCAGCCGAAGCTGATCTCCAGGCTACTAGAACCATGAAGTCGTCACTGTCCAGACTTTCTCCAACTTTGTAACACTTTTGAGATATCAGAGATCATATTTCAGGGGCTTCTTCCCGCAACAGATCATGGGTCTACACCATCTCCAACCAGCATGCCAGAAAGGGTAAAACAAGCTAGCGAGCTGACTTCTGAAGAGAAAGTCAAACTCATGAATTGGTTCGTACAAGCCGACCCAGTTCTCAAATTCGAGACCGAGATTGTAGCGAAATGTATCGAAGACAGTACATTCCACCGGTTTATCCCCGTAACACCAAGCTGGAAAAAGTTTACATCGTAAAGGAAATGGGTTGTGAAATTCTACAAAAGGATATGGGACGAGGGGAAATTCATCAGTGCAACTCCGCAGCAGATTAATTTCAAGCATATGATGGAAAATATACGATAAGAGGGAGAGGCATGAAGATGAAGCAAATTGAGATTAGGAATTCGAACCGGCCGAAAAAGAGAAAAGCTTGGATTCCTAATACAATCGATATTCCCGACTATGTTGATGAGAGCGATGTTGATGAAGGGGATGGAGACGGACAAGAAGAAATTGCAGAGGGGGGAACGGGAGAGGGAACACTGGGGGGAAGTGCCGAGGGATCGGGAGGAATTAACAGCGGAAGTGATCAATCCTATGAGGACGGAAGTCTCGCAACAGATGAGGATGACATAAAGAACAGCCACGATGGAAGCGAACAAGAAGAGATTAACGAGGAGCAAGTTGGCGACGAAGATGTGAACGACAAAGATACGAGCAGCGCAGTGGCGGACGAACAAAACCAAGCCATTGACAAGCAAAGTCTCCAACCCAAGAAACGCGGACGTCGATCACCTGGCGAATCGAGCAGATCTAGTAGCGGAGGTGTAGTAGAAGTTGAACGCTCTGGTATGAGTGAGTTGGCATTGAAGGAACGCATGAAGAGTCCGAAGAAGAAACAGAAAACAGGGGCTGAGAAGGACGCCGAGCTGGACGTTGAGCAAGAGGCTGGAGAAAACTCTGGGCTTTAGAGATTGCGAGGAGGTAGACCATAGTGATAGCAGATAATCATAGGATTTTGAAATATTGGTATATCTCATAATCCTAGTATTGAATTTGAAGGATTGGTTCACTTAGTTCCCTGAAAGTCAATCGAGACACTAAATAAACACGCAACTGTTATCTTAGCAAAATTACAGGTTGAATTCGTAGCTACTCCTAAATTATTCTTGAGATTCTACCCACCTTGCTCACGAAAGCTAGAGGCCCGGCGAGAAATATGCATATCCTGAATTTGACTTTCCAATATCCATATCGCTACTTTCTGTGAGGAGGATTTGACATTCATATCCCATTTTGAATTATGTGATGTGATTGCGTTCCTCGCGTGTGCAATATTGTATTCTTACACCATTCAATGCCTGTGAATACGTGGAGTTCAGATATGGAAGAGGTCACATCAAGAGGTAGGATTCGAAAGATGCTTGCGATAGTTTTAATGCGTGTGTGACGTGAGCGATTTATGCGCATGTGATATAAAATATCTATTCAGAAGAGGATGCGAAGGTCAATTGGTGCTGTAGGTTCACACATGATTGTTGATTTGATGCTACTACCCAGCATAGGATCGCGATACAAGAGAGCAATACCCCATGGGTTCCTATACCAATGTGTGTACCAGCACCGTATATTTCAACACTAGCATACCTCGAAACAAAACGCAAAACAGACATGAAGATGTACAACTGGATCCTTCCGCAGTATCTCTATCACCGTAGTATCTTGCGGCGCAGAAAGATCCATTACCCATGACAACACGATGAACCACCGAATCCACGAAGAACTTTCTTCCATCCAGAACATAATGACCGCCTTTCAGAATCCCATCTGAACCCAAACAGCCATCCCGTTGAATATCAAACGTGGGAAAATCTATCATTTTGCTCCGAGGTATGTTTGATCCATTCTCACTGCCACCTCCACGCTAACTTCAATCCATCTTCTGCCCTTCAACACTTCCTTCCACATGATATGTAATCAACAAAGGATTTTTGAATCGCACGGCCCACATTGACTCATCCTTCCATCTACAGTGTACACGAGCCGCTCCTCCACATTCATCCCTTCCTTTATTGCGAAAAAAGATGGATGAAATAAGCTTGACAAGAAATCAGATCTCAGATCCTACGTTTCGCGATATGCAACAAAAGAATTTTTTGCTTCATTATTCAACCACTTATCTCATCTCATCAGTTATTAAGTAAGCATTTCCAAATGCTACGAGATGGGGCGCAAAGTGAGATCCTAGCACGAATCAAACTTCAAGCGAAATCCTTCTCGTGTTGAATGGATGTTTCGGGTAAGACGAGACATTCACATACGAATGTACAAAGGGAGAGGGTACCAATATACTGTAGCTTTGCGGCGAGGTACGAAGGGAAAACAACTGCCGATATTTCGTACAGTGAAGCTGCGAAATCATTTATGCAATCTCTTTGAAGCCACGAATCAATCCGTGCAGGATGTGATTTAAGATGCTGATGTACAGAATGTCTGAGAGCTTCGCAAGTACACTGCTTTGACTTACTCATCTCATAGGGCAATCTTAAAAAGACAATACTGTAGATACTAGTAAAATGTGGTAGCGAAGCCACCTTTTTGCAAAATGCGGAAAGCCAGTGAGCCACATTAGGTAGCTAACCCTTCTTCGTTTCGATCTTAAGGCGTGCGCAGATATACTCCCACTGACACTGACAATGGCACTACACACTGACATAAACAATCATGGTAGATACCTAGTTTGCCAAAAGGAGATGCGGAACGACTTGCTAATAGTTACCTGCTATAGAATAATCTGATACAGTCTAGAAGAAAATGGTCAAAGGGAACTTCCTTTAAAATCCACCCGTAGACACCGGCGTTTCAAGCTCTGAAGTATGCTCTCTGAGGACCCTACATAGTAAGCAAGATATTGCCGGATTGAAGTAGCTTCATTAAGTAGAAAAGGTAAAGCAAGAAAGAAAAGTGTAATTCCGCACAGATGGTCTGTAGATCAGCATTACCTCAAGGCTCATGCTAGTCAAAAGAATGGAGCTATTTTGAGGATCTCAGTAGTCTCCGATGTCAGTGTTTCATCAGCATTTGGGCAGACATACCAGTCGGCATGTGTTGTGGTGTCTGGTAATTCTATATTTCCCTCGAATTTGAAGATACAGATTCAGAAGTGAATCATTGGAGTACAACAGTTATAATTTAGACGCCGACATCGAGTTACCAGTCCAGCGAATACAGCTGAAGAAGATTTGCGGATAATTATAGAAGGAAGGTCGCTTTGGTGGTCTGCAGAAGCGCTACCGTAGTCACGAGGGCACAACATTGGTATCTGATAGCCGGGGTAAAATGACAGCGAAGACCGACTGGTAGTAAGAGTGGCATCAATACCGATCTTGGTATTAAATTTGAATGGCGTTAACGCTTTTACACATCGATCCGTGAAAGATTGAATTAGTTGGGTATCTTGGGATTGGTGCTCGGTGAATCTAGATCTAAACAAATGAAGGGATGTAGATGCACTCCGTGTACATAGAAGCGGCAACGCGACGGATGGGCGATCAATTTCCATAGAATGGAAAGAAAAGATGAGACAGCCGTGCCTTTCTCTCCAATGAGAAATCTGAAGAGCTCAAGCTTCGATGTTTCATGCATACCTGCATTAATTTAACCCTGTTTAGACAAATGTTTATTCATGTTGCATTTTTGGGGTGAAAGAGCTAGCCAATTAGTGATGTATCAGATTCTTAAAGAGATGATGGAGAAAGATTGTGAGCCAATCGTTTAAAGATCACATTCTTTGGTAAATGTAGCCAGTCATCTTTTTAATTTATGATTGCGGGCAGGTCCCATTCAGCAAGCGCTCGGGTATTGACCTTTCTGCAGCAAACGAATGCACCATACGATGTAAGATTGCATATGAGATAGACTACATACTGAAATATCGAATAGCTGGAGCGACTTGATAGTCAAATGTTGAAATGTCAAAGCCTGGGAGATTAGTTGATTATCGTCGCATTTCGATTGAATCCTTCTTGATATTATTGAACTAGTCCAGGACGTGTGATTGTACGTCGTTTTACAAAAGAAATAACTACCAGCACATCATCGTGAACATCATCTTGGAAGCTTGGAACTTGGACTGAGGTAAGATCTTACGAAGGTGGGATTGTATGTATCTACCGAGTACTCTATTTTCGGGATCACTGCATCGCATCGTATAGTGGAGTCCTGTGAGATGCTGTAGCACGGGAAATATTGTGGGATTGGTTTGATACTATGGTGGTACATATATATCGTATGTATGTAAACGCCGAGTTTAATTGCTGAAGATACTCGAGTGGCTGGAAGAAGTTTAAGTGTAAGAATACTTCGCGCGTACCTGCCTTCTATTGCCCAATGCCTACCTACTTGCCTACTTGTTTTAAAATTCTTTCTTGGAATTTTTAGGATATCGGGGATTTTGTTGCGAATTGTGGGAAAGCATTGGTAAGAGATGCTTGACACGATTCAATGATGATCTTTGTACGGAGAGTATAAAAATAATACAAACGGAGTGAAGATCATGGCTATCTATGAGGCCGTCGTTGGAGTCTATTGTTATCACGCCGCAAAATAAACTTTTGTGTCCAAGAAGAAATCCTCAAGAAAAAATGGGTGATACCCATAATTGTCCAATGATCAATCCTCATGTTGGTTCAATCACTTATTCTCCGGGTTCCTCTTCATCCATGATTCAAATTGGAAGAAGCCATCACGAAAAAAGGGTTTCCCTTGAACAAAGAGGTTGGATCTGTAGTTCCGTGATAGTCATAACAGGTAATACCCTGCTATAATTCAGATATATTTTGTGTAATCGAGTTTCAAGTTGATGATCAAACAGGCACCACCATTTAGGCTTGATGTCGAAAGGTTCCACATTCCTTGAAGGTAAACGTAGAAATCGAATCAAGAAATCCTCCCGAGAACCTGTGAAGACCTTCCATTTTCGATGGCGAGGTGCTTCCATATGGTTGTGATAGAATTTTGATCAGGTGAGTTTCAGGTTTGCGATGTTTACCTCGTTACATTCTGACCCTTGAGGTACGGCGCCATACTGTAGGTAGATATGACAAGGTACATCCTGTGTGTGTCATTTTGTAGGTATTTCAATGATGGCTTGCATTTGATATGTGCGGATTGATTGGAAGAATTAGAGGGTCCAGTTCAAAGCGCACGCTGCTATAAGGTTATGCGTTGATGGCGGGGAGTTATGACATGGGAAAATCTAGCAAATGATGAACGAGAAAACCAACATCAGTCAGTGAAGGCTAAGATTGGATATTCTCACCATCATCGAAAATATGGGAGGCCACGCCACTGGAGATGGATGAGAAGTATCGGTCGCTCAAGTCGGCCCACCGACTCCCAATTTGACCCAAGTGCTGTTGAAAATAGGAACATCATTCTACAAACGATGCGAAAGCCAGCAATCTCAATTCAATGTATTCGTTTGGGGTCGCATGAGTTCATGGAGCTTTGTGATGAACATGTCAACCGTACTATCACCGTCCGAAAAATCTGAAGCAAGGCCACGAAAGGATGTTTCCAAGTTCGAAGACTACAAGAATAGAAAGATTGGCAGTCATTCACAAACCTCCCAACGGCTTCAAGGAGTCATTACGAAAGTACCTGCATTTTTCAGGCCAACCGAGGTCTCCTCAGCGTCGTTTCACAATAACATATCTACCCCCCTATGGATACGACGGGCGCGGGATGACATACCAAGCAGTTTCGTGACTCGCGGGTTGAATAATCCGTCGTTTTTGGAGTGGAGGTCGCATCGTTGGTCTCAACCACATAGATGGTATTCGTCAACTGTAGTCTGCCAAAAGCTTCAATCCTGGAAATTCACGGGTCTGCACACTGAGTAAGTTTGCCGTCATAGCAACGATCATCCAACGAGTTTGACGCTCAGATCGCGCGCTATTCACGCAGAGGCATTTACTTTTCGTTCTCGAAGCTATCTATCTCCACGCTCGTCCATTAAAATTGCGGATGAGATGATTAGAAGTACGATGCTCCGGTACTTCTTCTGACCCTTATGATGAGAGGAAAGCCTTAGGTTGGACCTAGCCAGATTACAAGATAGTTAAGAATCTAATCACTCCCCTCCTCAACTTTTTTCCAGCCAAGATTTTCGCCTCTCTGTCAACTTAACGCATGAATCTTCTTAGGTCTTCCAATGTACCAATGTACTGCACTGACTGGATCATCTGTGCTTGGATATTGAAATGTCATAACGAATGTTTTTCGCCGCATTTATTGAATAACACTTCCGTCAACAACGCCCCTCATGATCCACTTCCTCCCCACGCAGAAAGGTGATTTATGCATGGTCTTCCCAGTTCTTATTCAAGATCAAATATAGAAACACGCTGTCTTCAGCTTCCTCAATTGCAAGTTCCGAGTCCCCAAGCGGTCGCACTAGCTCATTTTGTGATGTCTCTCTGGAAATTCAATTCTAAATCTCGTTCCCAGTTCGAATATTACTCCGCTCTCCATGCCGATACGACCCTCCGTGCTCCATTAACTAATGGGCCAATGACTATTAGATCGTCATATCAATGAAAGAGCATTCCTTTCTGTGAGGTTCGACCGAGAAAGTAATTTGCATAGGGAGGAACCACAATTTTTACTCCCGATGCAAGAAGCATGGTCCAGATATGCAGATGGCAAGGTTACGCGGAGATTACATATCTAATAGGGTATATGAAGCCGATGCAAGTGGTGGCATAAGATTTAAGAGACAGCATAATTATGTGAGCCTAGCAAGGGATGAAGGAGAAGCAAGAAAGGAAGAAGCATTCTCTTATCGAAAATGCAGGTCGCAAGTGATGTGGAGAAACTCCAAAGATATATATGTTTCATATTCCATGAACTTAATGCTTTGAACTATTGTACCCAGTTTTTCAAATAATAATCGTTTTTGCTTAACGTTGATCTAAAGTTCTAGAGTGAGCTTTGATCTGGATTGCTTGTAGGCCCACCCAAAAACCTAGTGAATGTGGTTGTGGAAGACAACCTTGAAACACAAATTTCCTGCCTTCCTCAGATGATGCACGAGAAACAAAGCCACCACCTTGAAAACGGCACAGTTACATAGAGATTCCTAGGAGTTGTACACCATCATCGTCACCAATTCATTATTGGGGTTACGCTTACAGTACATTCGGTTATGCTTCGCCTCCTTCCTATTCCCACCTCATTGCTACATCTTGGATAAATCGTCAATGACATGAAAGAAAATGGGCCGGTAGGTTGTATACATACTCAGTCCATACGTGAGATTAGATATCAGGAGAGAAAGCCACTCAATGGAGGAAAAAGGGAGCAGAGAACTAGAAACAAGCGCCAGGAGCAGATTGTGCCGCGTGCAGTCTTTGCCCTTGATCGGAATACTTTCTCAAACACGAGGCCTGAGGTGATAGCATACCATTGATTCTTGACAGGGCTCTAATTAAGCCACCGAGAAGGCTTTTCACATTTGCCTTATTTTATGAAAGTTAGACAGAGGGATGGATGAATGAGTTAGAGGGGGAGAGAGCGAGGCTTTTGGGAATGATAGTAAGGGATACGCCATAACTTCATTGATAGAACCGGATAGATTTTGGAAAGGAAAATCAATCATTCCGTTATTATTTTTCTCTCTTGGGCTTCACAGATACAAGTATACTATGGGCGGGTAGAGAGTTGCACGAAAGGATATAAATTTAGATGGAAGAATTAATTGGTTGAATCAGCAGCACAAGTCATGTTTTATTATCTGTCAGCTACTCTGTACAATGTACGGTATATCAAATCATCAACAACCAGTAGCAGTCTTTGGACTGTCCTAGTCTAATTGAACACCTAGGGATTTCTATTAATATTTGCTCTCTCAACGCCGTTTTAATATTATTGCTCGATACCAGAATTAATGATGTCCTAGCGGTCACTTTCTTGAGTCATTCATTCAAATGCATTTTGTGTCGTCCTATGTACGTACCTAGGTCCCAAGGTACTTCTTGATGCTTTGTCATTTTGGATATGATCTATCGATTCGGAAATCATGCCTCCGCAATGTGTACCGGTTTTTCTGGGACAATATCAATAGGTAAATTGTAATATCATAATTGAGGGACGTAATTCAACAGTCGAACCTCTCTTTCAATGAATATCAATAATATGACTGATTTAATTCTAAATCGAAGACATCTTTAACGACCACTTTCTCCTTCGGTTACAGTATCAGTATCTCTTGTCTCACTCATTGTAAAAAAAAAACTTAAAATCATTTCAACAGGGCAGCTCTTTCTTTGCTCTAGAAGGAGAATGATTTCCATTTGACATCCACTCTCCCATACAAATCCACCCACCTGCCATTTCTCAATAGTAAGAGATCAAAAGTTCACGGAATCCAGTTATCGACCCCCCCAAAGTAGAGGGAGCCAGAAGAAGGAATAGCGGGAAATTATACAATACATACTAGGTACATACCTATACCTAGGACCTACTAGGTATGATTGTTGTACGCACAGTGCACACAGAGGAGCATACACACGAACACACACCGACGAAAGGACTGAAAGCCATCTACAACGCACACACATTCACGTTCTCCTCCATCTCCGAGATTCTTTATTAGTGTCATCCTCAGGATTCTGTGCTACTACCTCCTACCTACAGTATTCCATCCTTCGTTCTTCAATACCTCCCTAATCACTCTTGAGCTCACTCACCTGCATATCGCATATCGCATACCGCATACATAACCCATACGACCTTGATAACCTTCAACTACTTCTTCCCCCTGGAAGCTTGCTTCAGATCACGATAACAGCCAATCTGATCCCTCGAACCTTCCACAAACTACCTAGTAAGCACTCTTAGACCTATTAGCAATAAACCCTGTTCAACAACTGCTTGTTCAACGACTTTTACGAACATTACGACTTCTCAGCAGTAACGGGCGAGCACAAGAAGAAGCAAAAAGATTGTCTAGCATTCCTTCTCTCCCCCTCGAGTTTGAAGCTGGATCATCGAACAAAACGGCACTTCGTACATATCCTCTCGTCATTATTCGACGCATGAGGCACGAACTATACGATAGTACAGTAAATATTTCCACTCATTCGACCCGGGGTCATACCTTTTACCCACTAGAACAAGCAGCTACCCAAGTTCCGGAGGTTATAACCTTTAAAAGAGCAAGTGAAAAAGACTGGAGAAGACATCTTTTTTGAGCACAAACCCAAGCACAACCCATCCCCAATCACCAACCCCTTGACCGTTTCTTACCACACTCCCCAGTAAGCAACTTAGCACCAGAGCAAAGCGAGGATAAAGCAAAAAGCCAAAGCAGCGAGCGCGATTATAATCCTTGAAAACACTACCAAAAGCAAGTTAGAACGAAAGGGGGAGGGGGAGAAAGAGTCAAGACACGACACAGAGCGGACCATCCACTCATTCCATCAGCGTTCTTCCTTGGCTACTCATACCCACCCGTTCTTTCACCCATTCCAATTGTTATTATTATTATATTATTCATTATTATTATTATTATCATTATCATTATCATTATCATTATCATTATCATTATTATTATTATTATTTCATTCTTCTTCTTCTTCTTGACCCTTACCCAATTCTCCTTCAAGTGCAGCAGTGTGCACACCACTTTCACCTAACATCCACAATCCAAGTAAAAAAAGATCCAAGGCCCCTACCACTTTTCGACCGCGTAGACCAGGTCCAAAAAAGGCTCAGATTTGAGATTCTCAAACGACTATTAACTCAAACATTCCATCTTAAACCCCCCCGTGCCTTCCTCATCTCAAACTCGAAAAAAAAAATCTACGTCTCTCATTCTCGTCGCAGGTCGCCCGTACATCCAACAAGAAAGCACATTCTACCCCTCAGCCGCAATCAATTTCTTCTATTGATCGTAGCATTCACCCGAGGGTCTCTCTTCATTTACCGACCGAACGAAACGAAAAGAGTCGCGACGAAATAGATTAGATTTGTTTTTGAAAAGTGTTGTTGTCGCGGCACAATTTCCTACACCTTTTCGCTCGCCGAAGCTTCTATCATTCACTTCCTTTAGTCGTCCGGTCGACCTTTAAACACATACACCCTTCTCTTAATTTTACCAAACCGCGATTAGACGGTTTTGTTTCTTCTTCGTCTTCTTCTTCCTCCTTTTTAAATACATTTGAAAAAGATTTCGAGTCAAGTTCTTGCTGGCCTCGAACCCCTCGAACGTCAACTGCTTCATCTGGCTGTATCTGTACCGGAGCAGGCCCTCCATTCGAACACCAACCCTATCATTTCATAGAACGTCCTTACGATACCGATTCCAATTCAGTTCTCTGACACTCGCTTCGCTCTTCAAATTTCCGAGGATACTACTTCTTCATTAACATCGCTGATTTCCCATTACTTCAAACATTAATCAACACGTCCCATCTTCGGTTTATCGTGTTTCTCAGCCTTACGGCCTCGCCGGTGTTTCGATTCCCCACTCGATTCAGTTGATATCTTCCCACACAAACTGTTCTTGAGTCGTTGTTTCGACTCAATTGAATGGCGCATATGATGTATTCGCAACATCATGCGACGATGGCTCCTCCACAGAAACCAGAGACCTTCATGCTGAGCAGTGAAGCACAACAGAGTCTCCCTCAAGATGCTCAAGTAGCGCTCCAACAAGTCGACAACTGTAAGTATCAAGCATTACTGTTCAGGTGAATTTTACTAACCTGATACTCAGTAAAATACTTTTTAATATCTGCTCCTGTTGATTGGTCGGCGGATCAATACATCAGACGATTTCTCCTTCCAACTGGTGAATACGTTTCCTGCGTGCTGTGGTATAGTGAAGCTGTTTCTTTATTAGGAATTTATTGGGACTGATGATGTTATAGGAACAACCTCTTTCATATTTCTGGTACCGACATTGTACGATGTCTGTCTTTTCGATTCCAAGCTTTCGGTCGACCAGTAAAGAATTCAAAGAAATTCGAAGAGGGTATCTTCTCTGATCTGCGAAATTTGAAATCTGGAACCGATGCCTCCCTTGAAGAGCCAAAGAGCGGTTTCCTAGACTTCCTATACAAGAATAATTGCATAAGAACACAAAAGAAGCAAAAGGTTTTCTATTGGTATAGTGTGCCACACGACAGGTTGTTTTTGGATGCTCTGGAGCGAGATTTGAAGAGGGAGAAGATGGGGCAAGAGGCTACAACTGTAGCAGTCAATGAACCAGCTTTGTCTTTCGAATTCGACTCGTCGCAATCCTTGTTTGAGCAACTCACAAAGGCTCAGCAAGCCAACTCTTCATCATTCTCTGCCCAACAACCTTCATACAATCAATCACAATCAACATCCCCAGTGATGCGAGCGATGGATTCAATGCCTCCTCCACAGATGGTTCCTCAAGCTATGGCGATGCCAGAAGAGATGAACCAAATGGCAGCTTATCAACAAATGACAATGCAGCAACCACCAATGCAATCACAGCAACATCATCATCATCAACAACAAATGCACCAAGTCAAGAGAGAGCCTGATTTCAACCGCGTTCAATACAACCAAAATGGTGTTCCAATCGGGCAAACACATCAGCGACATGCCTCTATGCCTGCATACGGATTAGAGTACTCTCCCGCGCCCTCGTTCGTTTCATCACATTATGAAGATTACAGTGCTCGTGGTATTTCATTTGAACCAATTACTCCACCTCAACAAGCCCTTGGAATGGGAGCTGAACCGGCTTATATTGCAAATGAAGAAACTGGTCTCTACACAGCAATTCCTGATCATATGGGTGGTGTCAATGGCCTGCATACTATGATGCAGCTACCCCCATCAAACTTGTCTGGTCCACAATTTTCGCATGCAACCAGAGGTTACGGAGCAAACAATGTCTACTCAGTGATTGAGGGTTCGCCAACTTACAAGCAAAGAAGACGCCGCTCGTCAATTCCTCCAGGAGTTGCATCAATCGTTGCTGCTGCCGCCGCAGCTGGTCAACATTCTCACCAAGCCCACAGGCCATCAGATCTACGAAGATCGGTCTCGCATTCTGTTGGACCAGTAGCTGAAGGTGATGAGTCAGGCGAAAATTCTCCGCCTGGACTTACATACAGTAACCAAATTCCCCATCAGATGGCGCACCACAAAGAATTAGTTGATTTCTCCAGACATGGAACTCCCCTTTCTACTGTCGAAGATTCTCCGCACATGAACCCAATGTCCTTGCAACAATCAGACTTCCAGTTAAACAATGATGATCTTGCAGGCGATAGTCCACTTGATCATTCTCCTCAACGAAGACACATGCAAGGACCAGGTGGAGTAGTGCGAAGAGCACGAAGCGCCACGATGATGGAACTTGGCCCCTATCCCCAAAAGTCACACTCATGCCCAATCCCCACTTGCGGTCGTTTGTTCAAGCGTTTAGAGCATCTTAAACGGTATGTTTCATGTTTTCATTTCTTCTTCATTTCTTTTGTCCGGCTGTAGATCAAGCCGCTGACTTACCCCCCTCCAGACATGTGAGAACCCATACACAAGAAAGACCCTACATCTGCCCACACTGCAGCAAAGCATTCTCCCGCTCAGACAACCTAGCACAGTATGTTACACATTATTTGAATTTCAGTCCCAACCACACCACCACACACAGCATAGCAGCCCTCGCCTGAATCCAGTTATTGATTTTTCGAACATGAGCTAACAAGTATTCAATAGACATCGTCGTACACACGATCGTGGTGATGGATCTGAAGGTGCCTATGGCAACTACAGTGGTGAAGAAGAAGACTTCGAGGGTGAAGACCACCTTGGACCCCTCGAAGACGCTTCTCCCAATTCCGAGAATGGTTACCTCCCACAAAGCATGACGTCGAATTTCAACGGCATGCCTATGTCAATGGGAATGATGAATCCTGGTATGGCTGCCCCCAGTCAGCTCATCAATACACATCAACTCATGCAGCAACCGATATAGAGTTCGCTCCAAACTCCCCGTCGTTTGAATAATGCAGGCTTCTCGGCATCATTTTTGTTCACCACTCAGTCGACTTTGACACCTTCTACTTCCCCTCTTTGTATATGATCTTTTTAGTAGTCTTTTTCTCTATTTTGTTTTCATTGCATAGCTTTGCGAGTCCTGCCGTATGCTACACATTTTCATGGGCTCTCCAAAGCTTTCATATTTACCTCTATTTCCTTTTAGTTTTTATTTGATACGGCTTTTCTATAGGCGCTACGGCCTGTCGTGTTGGTTGCAGCTGCTTGGGATTACTTTGATGATCATGATGGATTTCTTTATGAAGCTCTCAAGACCCCCATCACTTTTTGTGGGTTATTCGGATAATTGGGAAAAATGGGTGTCTACAAAGGAAGGAAGGAATAGGAATGGGTAGAGTGGGCAGGCAATGGCAGGGTGTATATCTTGTGTATTTTGTCTTGCCTTGTCTTGTCACTGGCTAATGGACTACTGTGCTCTCTATCATGAGGTAGATGGAGCGCGTAGGTCAGGGCTAGTTTTGTACGCAATGCGATTTCTTTTTATGGGGTCTCGCTGGGTTAGTAGTTGGAGTGGCAGTTTGCGCGTTACAAACTGAGAGGAGGGAGAACATCATAAGGGCGAAGATGAGGAAGGAGGTAGAGATGAACCTCCTTGTGTATAATCAAAAATGTTTTTGTATGTTCGGTCATTTTGGTCTTGGGGAGGGGGGTTTATGGTGTTGATCGATTGATATGAGATCGATGAGTGGAGTTGATATGAAGTGAATATGAGATGCGATGAAGAGAATTATAGACTATGTTATACCCAACTTTTACTTTGCTCGTGTGCCTCAATGCTTTCGTGATGTGAGATTGATGGTTTTCCTTGGGTGAAGGAAGTGAGAACAACCTGATAATAATACTAATTCTGAAGATGCTACTAGATAATTCCCATTCACTTCGACCTGGCCCGTATCATCTCTGTGATTCTTCAAAATGCCAAATTTCATTATATGCTTACTATTATCTGATTTGACTATGAGCGTTTCTTCATCAGTGGAATAAAAAGGATATACAGAAGGAAACTCTTATAGTATGGTGAACGTTGAAAAATGAGCTGTACCAGTATCGAGTGGAATAAGATTCGAATTTTCGAGAATTGTATCTCAAGTGATCAACTGCAAGTTCGAGTTGATACAGTTGTAAGTTGCATTCAGGTCCACTGGCCACTAGAGTGATCGGCAGTGTTGACAGAGATTCTGCTCATGATTCAGATCACAATTGAAGGGATGTCGAAGAAGTGTGTCTTCTCTGGATCAAAGCCCAATCTCTCTGGAGAATGTTTCAATGTACAACCCTGTTTTGGCTTGACTTGTATCGGTCAGTGGATACGACTAGGAGCCGAATCTCTTTGAAAAGCGTCATTGTGCAGGGTTCGAGTTGCATGATATTCCAGAACCTCTCTGAGACATTCTAATATATTCATCGAGCGTAGTCTGACAAGGCTGAGGAGGAGAATACTCCAACTGTTGGGTCAGCTTCCTTTCATCTTGGCAGGGGTTGATGCTTTAACGAGGTCATCGCGATGTACCGCCTCATACATTTTCTATATCATCATTGTGCCAAGCCCACTACGTTCTCAAGTGCCTTTTTCTCTCATAGTAATTCCCTGACATCTCCTTTGACTAATCTGCTTGATTCATGATGGCGTTCTCTCGCATGTGTTCTCGTCCTCTTTTCGTAGTCTGTAGTATTTCCCTTCTTATCTTCTCCATCATCACTGTAGCATGCTATGCATCTACTCTAGCCTTTACTGCCGATCTAAGTATGAACTACAACGAAGTAATCAACTTCAATGATCAGCAATATCAATCTATCGACGTTCTGCCGCAGAATCTCAATTTTGCACCTACCAAGTTGGCACTTGCATCTAGTGTTATCTCGACGATAATTTCAGTTATTTGCGTTATATTTTCTGTTTCATTATGACCTGATGGAAAGCGCGTAGGTATCTTTTGAATTGTGTTTCGAAGACTACTCAAACCGGCAATGGGAATTTGATTTCTAACATGGGTCCCAGACTTACCCCGTCTCTCCCACTCATCTCATAGGAGCTCTCTCGTTCAACGCAATATTCTTTATCGTCTCTTTGATATATATTCTAATTAGCTTCAGCACGTCCTCCACTTTGAACACAGCATATACTGGGGAACCTCGTAAATGTAAGCAAGGAACTTTCGATCTCGAGGCCTGGGCGTGCCAGCCAGTCCGCGTCCCGAGTGATTTTCCAAAGGTCGTGTGTAAAAATGCTTATGCAGGACGCATCTTTGATACGCATTGTTGTGTCGCTGCTTTCCTTACTGCTTGTATTGGGTTCTGGGCGTTGAGGAATCAAAGGGATATGACTGTGAGAGGGAAGAAGGAGAGTGGAGAGATGTAGGTGTATGATTTGGGTCGGGATAGTGAGGGTAATTTGGGCAATTAGGTGACTGATGTTGGTTGTCGGAAGTGTGCGATAAGAATGTCAGAAATTTGAAGTGAAGTATGGAGGTCGAGATGGAAGGGAGAAAAGCGCATGGCCTTGAATGGTATAGGTCGAACGGTAAACAAGGGGGACATGAAATTAGTAGCTCAATTGAAATTTGAGGAATGCTGACAGTCTAATACAAATGATTGTGATGAAATCTTGGAATGTCAATATAGATCTGGATACAATACAAACACTCAATCAAATTTGCAGAGCATTAGATAGAGGTAGCAACAAGAGAACACTCGTCCTCCTCGTCAAGGTCTGTAAGCCAAAGACCAGATTGCATGTCATTGAAATGCATTTTTGGAACCACAATTTCCAAATCAGAACCGTACAAATAGCCTGGTCTTTTTGTCCTTTCTCGTCTGTAAATAGGAAATTGTATTGTACAACGAGAGATTTTCAATGTTAGACCATGTCACACGAACCCCGCACTTTCACCCCCAGCTGAACTTTCAACCTATCACTCTCGTAAATCCCAAGGTAATATCACTTCAATAACTGCATTTAGAGCTCATTCAATTGGTACAAATGCAAAGCTTAATATTTCGCCTACATAAAACCCAATAATTCACTAAGCACCAAAGCACTTCTCATACCCGACCATTGTAAACCTATACCTAACATCATTGTTATGCAGCCTCGTCAACGCTGTCTTCAATCCCTCCTCATTAATCTCAATCGTCTCTACCCAACTCTCAATTCCCTTCTCAACTGCCAAATCCAACATGGCGAGAACTTCTTTCCTGCTACCCAAATGACTTCCTCCGAGGAGTACACCGTTCTTCAAGAGTTGGAAGTTATCAATGGTTTGACCTTCACCTTCAGGTAATCCAACAGATACCCAGTGTCCGTGAACGTCGAGAAGCTCGAGATATTCGGCCAAGTTGAAGCCGGAAGATGATGAGGCAGTGTTGACGATTAAGTCAAAGGTCATGATGTGCTCTTTGTTCCAATTCTTGTCGGCAGTGGCGAGGAATCCGTCGGCGCCGAGTTTCTTGGCATCAGCTTCTTTGGCATGGGATCTGTTTTTGAGTATAGATTAGTATCTTTCTCATCTTAGGAACTTCATGGGGAACTGGGTGGGCGATATCAACATACCTCGAAATAACCCAGGTTTCGGCTCCCAAAGCCTTAGCAAACATAACTCCAAAATGTCCAATTCCACCCAACCCTACAATACCCACCTTCTTTCCTGGGCCACAGCCATTTCTGACCAATGGACTATACGCTGTCAAGCCAGCACACAACATGGGAGCTGCCTGTTCACTCTTTAATCCGTCTGGGATGGGGAAGACCCAATGTTCATGAGTTCTAACGTGACTAGCATAACCACCTTGGGAAACGATTCCAGTTTCTGGCCAAACGGCTCCATAGGTATCGAGCTGATGGCGACAGTATGTTTCATTGTCATTCTTGCATTGACGGCATTGGAGACAAGAGTATGATTGGGCGCCGACACCGACACGTTGACCGGGTTTGATGAGGGTTACTTTTGGCCCGACACGGAGGGCTTCACCTACAATTTCTAAGGACAGATTTGGAATATTAGTATATTTTCATTCTTTCACAACTATCCAATTGAGCTCTCGCTCATCCGATTCACTGCCAAGCCTAAGATTGGGAACGTAAAACGGTACATAGAAGAATAGGGAAACCATACCATGCCCCACACAAAGCGGAAACTTTTGTTCACCCCACCCTCCACTAACGGTATGCAAATCACTGGCGCAAACACCACAGGCCTGAATTTTGATATCGACGTCGTAGTCACCGAATGGTTTGGGTGTATATTCATTCTTGTGAAACTCGGTCCATTTCTTAGGATCTTCAATTTGGAATCCGGTGAAAGTATCTGGGTATCCCATTTTCGTAGATTGTGTGAAGATGAGTTTTGGAGGGGTATATATTTGGGGGTATTTAAACGGAGAAGTGTGTTAAAGACTGAGATGGGCGATATGAAGAGTGGTATGAGGAAACAGAAGAAGGGGAAGAGAGGGAGGAAAAATAGAAAGGAATGTCTGAATAATAAATACTTCCTTATACACCCGCCAAGGCATCTCCATTTTCCCCCCATCCATGGGGAGAATCATGGGGGGGCATATGGAAGGTAGACAATCCCCATTTAAGGGCCATTCACTCCACCATCCCAGCGGGGTTTATATTTCGAGTTTATCTCATCAAATAGATTAATGGCATTGAGATTTTTTTTCCGGGGTCGTTGTCGTGGGATGTTCATTTTATCCGTCGCTGGGGAAGTCTCGTTTGATACGTGGATCTCAACGCGGCTACTTATTTTTCCACCACTCAAAATGCGATGTTTGGGGAAATTTCATCATGGTACATAGTAGTACTAGTAGTAGTACATAGCATTCACGGCAAATGCTATTTTGTATGTCGGTAATATCTAGATCTCAATCAACTCACTTAATAACATGCTATTGAATTAAGATATGGAATTATACTTTCTGAACAGGAGCTAGTGATTTATTCAGTTAGAAAAAACTGTACTAAAAGCTTCATTTTTCGCTACCCCTGAAGTCGCAGACCCATTTCGTAAGGCGTTCATTGTCTACATTCGTGAAATTGACAAAAGGCCATGAAGCGAACTTTGTCTCGACCTATTTTTTTTATACAACCTAGACTCCAAGATTGGGCACTTAATCTTCAAGTAGGGTGTAAACATTGAAGTACAATCTTTCCGAAGGTTTCTCGAGTGTCATTTTATCTGCATCTCCTGATCGAATATTGAGTAGTCTCATTCAAATGAATGAAAAGTGGTGGAGAAGTATTGGCGGAGATAGACGATATCAGCAACCCTATCTCCTATATATCTATGATTGTATGAGAAGATCACTGTTTTCGAGAAGGCAGCTATCTAGGTAAGCCTTCAGTGGAGAGGCATGAGGGAATGGGGTAAGTGAATTTTAAGGGTCTACGTCGTATGAACTTTGGAAGCCAATATACCCCGTTTGACCAACAATTCCGTCTGAGACACGCAATTGACAATGCCAATCTTGTATCAAAATTGAACATTCTTAAAGAATATAAGAGTTTTCCAAGTAAATAAGAGGATGCTAAAGCACAGCCCCTGGGTTCCATTTGTTCTATCTGTCTACTATACTCTTACAACATCCATTAAAAAGAAAACCTAAGCACTCAGATAACATCCTCCAGCCCTTTGAAAGTGTATAGCCACCTAGCGCTGTGCATGCCAATTGCAAAGTCCCTCCTTGTAACCACCAGAACGCAGAAACCCCAAAATCCTCGATTCCATTCAAGCATTATTATAACCACCCTACGCCGTATAATTTCCTTGTCAAAGCATGATGCATCAATGCTTTTCCCTAATAAACTCACCCATAACTCCATCGTTTCCCTTGAAACTTGTTGAGCCTGGAACCAGAGAACTCCCACACTAATAACACACCTTCGATGAATTAAAGCCCATATCATACAAATTCCGTAATCTTAAAAATCATGATCCATCAAATAAACCTCAAATCACTTAAATCCTCGAAACTTTCTCCTTGCCTTCCCCTTTCTTCCTTTTGCAGCTGGAGTGGTTCCATTCATTTCGCTTGGGCCGTCCTGAACACCAGCTAAAGCTTTGACATCCTCATCATCCATTTCGCTGAGGTCATCGCTTGTGTGAGAGCCGTTTGTATTTTCGACTGGAACTTCTTGCAAGACACTAGTTCCTTCAGGCTGGAAATCCTTGACATACCAAGGAATGCCCCCATTGTTAAGCACGTCTGCGCCATCCGTATTATTTTCACCATTTGAAACTGGTGGTGTTGGTGGGATAGGCTGGTTGTCTTCTGGAGTAGAAGAATAGCCATTAGTATCAGGTGGCGTAATGCCATCGCCATTTGTAGTGTGCGTTCCAATACCATTGTTAAGAAGTTGTGGATCAATCAAGTGGTCCGTGTCGGAAATAGTAGCAGACGCAACATGAATGACATCCTCGACATCATGCTCCGCATCAACATCGGCATCTGGCATATTTGTATCTATGACTTCAGCATTTGCAAGAGGAGTTTGCCCGCGTTCTACCACTCCGATATCTAGAGTCTCAGAAGCAATCTCTTGTGATTGTGCAACGTCAATCATGTCTTCGTCTTGCGATGGCTCCGGCGCTTCAACATCCGCAAAGGTATCAGATGAGCTGTTCGAACCTTCAGCAGGAAGTAGACAATTTTCAAGTAGGACATTCAGCACTTTTAGCTGATCCTCAGGCTTAGTCTTAACAACATCACACTCGGCTCGAATTGCAGCCTCTAACATAGGCTGAACAGCCTTGATAATGCGCTTTCCGATTTTGCGACGATTCTGCACGTTTAAATTTACCAGTTTGGAGGATGTCTTTTCGATGTCCCCAGCCGTGTTTTCTTTTTGTCCACCTTGCGGGGTGTCTTCCATGATAGTAGCAGTGATGGTGGAACTGAAGTCTTTCGCAAACGCCCCCGTAGTAGTGTAAAAGCGTTGATTGAGCTTGTCGCTGAGTCGACTGAGACCACCGGTAAATGCCTTTTTGCTATCGATTCTGCGGTTTATTAGCTTTTGTCGCCCCCATAATTGGGCGAAACCTTACTGTAAAGCCCTCTCAATGACCGGAGGCAGCAAATGCGCCACAGGAAAGTATATTGTGTCGACAGCATCCTTTTCGACCCTTGCAGCTTCTAACTTCTTCAATTCGCGTTCTTTGATTTCTCCAGCAAGTTCACGAAGTTTCCCCATATCTTTGAGTAGAAGTTGAGCAAAATCGATACGACGTGCAAGTCTTTCCCTTCCTACGTGGCCCATACCAGAGAAGTTGCGCCGGGTGATTTCCATGGAAGAGAAACTTTCCATTTGTAGTTGCAATCGCTTTAAAAGAGCTGCACCTCTTCGGGCCTCCCTCTTGAGAGTCCAGTACTTACAGCAATCTGCAGTCCACTCCCTACGTCTGCGAAGATTATAACGTTGCAATGACATTTCAACAGAGTTGAAGATAACTTTTGGAATGATCGGAGCACCCGAAGGAAGTTTCCAAATACCTTTGATTGGCTCTTCAGACTGAATATCTTGATTGTATTGCAGCAGTGATCCCCGAGCACCATTCAAGTCAATGGCTTCTGGATGTCTTCCTGCTTTACGATGAGCTATAGCCAGCATACCAGCAGCTTCATTGGAATCAGCCCACACACGGCCACGCATAGTCTTCTTGTAGAATCTGCGAGCTTCAGCAGTAGCGGCGACAGTGTCATTCTCCCGAGCATGATCTTGAGGCGAATGTTTATCACAAAAGGCTTTCAGAACAGCGTGTCCATCTAGAACTGCCAAGGTCCCATGGTTATTCTTCATCTTCAAAAATAGACGAGCTCTGCGAGCGCAAGTAACATGGAAAGCTGTGAAGCAGGCTTTATTGCCACATTGCACACATGCTCCCATACTTTGATTACAGATGTAGCAGTTTAATTTCCACCTGCTTTTCGGGACCTTCTCAACTTCCATAACTGGTTCCATGAATGTAGTGTTACCAAGAGAAACTTCAGGAATCCACATGGCACAGAGTAAATGCGACCATTTTGAAGCATTGGTTTGCTTGAAAGCTCCATCGGTGTTGGGACAGAAAATACAAGTCTAAAGATGAATTAGCATTGAGAGTAGAGATATAGATCTCGAGGATGACTTACAGGAGTGGAGCGTCCAATCAACTGACACTTTCTGCACATCCATTGACCTTCGGGGATGAAAGGTACTCCGTAGCATTCTTGATGCACAGCCAAGTCGCAACC
This sequence comes from Botrytis paeoniae, assembly GCA_004786145.1. Classification (NCBI taxonomy): domain Eukaryota; kingdom Fungi; phylum Ascomycota; class Leotiomycetes; order Helotiales; family Sclerotiniaceae; genus Botrytis; species Botrytis paeoniae. The sequence continues at coordinate 290,004 of PQXI01000005.1, read as the reverse complement.
ATCGCAGAAAACAATGGCGTTGGTGTTTTCACAATCTCCGTCATCGCAGATAGCACATTTACTATCTTGTTCTTCTCCAACCTGAGCTTCACCATTAACGGCAGCAGCGGAGCTGGACCTTGGCCGATGGGTTTGAGGTGGTTTTGGATTTGGCTTTGGTATAGTTCGTTCTAGATTATGCCAGTCTTTTTCTATCTTAGTTAGAGTAACTTCGAAAATGTGTCGAGGAACCTCATCAACGCCTTCCGCCTTCCGCCTTTCATTATATTGTTGTAGCCATTTATCATCTGCCTCATCCATATCATACTCAACACGACCAAGAGTGCTTCCAATTCCATCCAGATCCTCGTTGAAGTTAATATCGGAAGCTTTTATGAATTCTTGCTCAGGTCGAATAAATTCGTCACTTTCCTGATATCCTACATTTGCCATAGATTTATCAACATATTGATCGAATTCTGGGGTGTCGAACTTTTTAAGGGTATGCGTTAGTCGGAACGAGGGTTGTGGCAGAGTCAACTTTTCCTTCGCGGTGGTATTCATGACATGTATACCCTTTGGTGTCTTTGGCGTCTTCGGGGAATTAAGGCCGATAGATATTCCAAGGTTCGCAGCAGCTCTGGCGGCGTAGAATGCCTCAGGGTTCTTGGGAGGACGGCCAGGTCTTCTCTTGCCTCCTCCTGGTGTACCTGGAATGGTATATGGTACTAGAACCCCATTTGTACTAGGGGTAGGTATTGCGGGATTTGGAGTTGTGCTTGTGCCATTTTCACCATTATCAGCACTCTGTCCAGGTTTACCATTCGCCGATCCTTCCACTAATTGAGATGCGCCGGCGGGTGTTACGGGTCTCGAGTTTGACATTCCCTCCACTGCTTCTTGACTGAAACACATCATTTCTTGACTTATGTCTAGATCGGGATGAAATTCTTCCCAACTTCGTTCCTCTCGAGGCTTGTATCCATCATTTTGCGCGACAGCTGCAGCAGCCTGCGACGATGATCCGAATCTACCTGGGGCAGCCATGGGAGGTTGTTGTGCGCGAGGAAGTACTGTCCTTGTTCTCGTTGTTCGATTATCTCTGCGAGGGTAAACTACAGGCTGGACTCCGTTCGCAGCGTTTTCGCGTCCTATACGACCGCGAGGTCCAATATAATTATAACCCCCTGGTCCTGTACCGCCGACTAAAAGTAGATCTTGGCCGTTCTCGTCTACGTATCTGCCTCCTCCACCGGGACCGCCTGGTACGTAACGACCTTTTTTAGGAGGTTCGGATGTTGGATTTTTGATAATTGGGTTTTCAAATCGACGATTTGAGGCTGACGCGGATTTCGGACGTGTAGATCTTGTACCTGAGCCACTTGCAGCTCTTCTGGGGGTTCCAGGTATTGGCGTCGGGGCCATGTTGATATTTAATTCACTCCGACGTATTTATGCGACAAGAATGTAAAAATGTGGACAAAGGTGAGTTTGTGCCACTAGTGCGGCAGTTAAAGCTGATGATAAATACCTAGTGTTAGGTTCCGTGAGGGGCGAGGCGCATATGGAATCAGAAGCAATAAAGACACAATCATGCGCGTCTTTCTCTTCGTAAATGAATTGAATGATACTCTAAGAGTGAATTACACGAAAATAATGTTTAAGATATGGAGGTTATCATGATCTAACTATGTTTGATGTAGCCAACATCTTCAGTTTGGTAGTCGCGATGTGGTTGCCCCTTCCGATTAGGTTTAGCTGACATCAAGGATCAAGTCCCATTTTGAGTTTAGTGTCGGAAAAAAGTATCAGGATGTTCCGATGTATTAGTAATCTAAGTACAGATTCTACACATTATCACAGTCCGTGCATGTTTCCCTGCATCAGCATCAGCATCCACCCGCTCCATTTATTGAACAATGAGATTGTGAGCATTGTGAGCATTCCGAGCATTGGTTGATTGTGCGGAATTGGAGTGTATACGATAAAACGTCTATACAAACATTGGATGAAATGCTAGTGCCTTCTCTAATATCTACTGAATACTTAAAGTTGCTTGAATAATATCTTCATTGCTACACCTGGATGTTCAGTACTACTAATAAGTTAAGTTCCCAACTTCAACAAGTCTATATGAGCATACATTTATACACAAGTTTGGGGTATTATGACCATTCCTACCACTGGGTATTTACACCCATATTCCATATGCAAAGCTAGTGCTTTCCATTGTCTCTACATACATCAAACTCTTGGGGCTGCAGTCTGTTATTCAATATCCTGCGGACTTCAATATTCCACCCATATCTAAAAGATAATTTTGTTGTTGTAAACAACGTTTCTTCGTACACTTCAATAAGTGGACCTTGACAATACTCAGTTGTCTGTTTTAGCAAACGTCCCCAGTTTTACGAACAAAGCCATTGTTCCATTGATTTTACACCAAAAGTTTGGTCTTGGGGTGCCTCGTGGTAGTTGGCAAATCCACCGCCCAAGAAGTAAATCCGGCATCACCAGCATCTATCCAAATAGAAAGCGATAAAGTTATTAGACATGTGGAAAATTTTACTTTGAGAAAGCTCTAATCGCATTCTACACAGCTTTGATAGGTTTTGGATAGTAATTGTGATGTGCAGACTGGGTTCGATTTTTCAACCTCCTCAATGCAAGATAAATAACAAATTGTTGAATGCAGAGATATTCAAGTCATTTTCTTAAAATGTCGGAGGATTTTTGGGCATAAAGGAGCTAGGTCCAAACGAAAGAAATATCGAATTTGAGATCGTTACATACAACTTTATTTTTCTACTATTATTCTTCGTATTCATTACACGAAGATCATTTCGAATATTAATGTAGTAAAGTAGACCTATATACTTCCGCAATCGTGAGAGAAAAAGGTTCAAATAATGCAAATTTGTCGTCCTTGTACTAAAGTTCTGGAGTGGATGATACGTGAGCCGTGAACCTGGCGCTCTTGCTGCATGAGCCTGCACCTAGGTTAAGCCTCGCCGACGTTCCACAAATGCAATATCAACTTCGGTATTGCATCGAAAGGATAACATAACACTCATATAAAGCTGTGCTTCACCCACCATTCGCTGTTCATCAAACTTATCACATCGATTTATTGGTCAACCCCGCAATTGTATTTCAATCAGCCTATTTAACATCTCCATAATCTCCCCGAGTGCGGGGAAGGACGATGATCCTTCACCCCACAACGTTCAATAGCTCGCATAATGACAAGAATCCTTCGTTGCTAAAAACCTATCGCTGTATAGATGAACCCATGATATGTCATTTCCATGGGTATTTCGCATTTAGCCATTAGTTTATCCAGAGCTCCATCTGCAGCTTCATGATGCGTAGTGCATAGGAGCTCCAGAATATGTGTTTAGAGCCAGTAAGAAAAATATAAAGATAGACAATTCCCGGCTATCATCTTGCTAGATTCTGATTTTTCGCCCCTACAACTTCGCTGTTGTGAAAGCTCATGTAATAAGATATCATTTACTATGGCAGTCGGGGCTCCCGTTCACGGCGTTCACGATGCGGCTCTGCAACGTCGACAAAAGCTTATGGGGGCCAGTGGCCCAGCGGCTTTAGTTAAAAACTTTCGAGTCTTCAGTATTGCCTTATTCGCTTGCATTGGAGGATTGTTATATGTATGTGGCTCCATATAAATCCCCTCGATAGAAAAATTGATCACGAAATTAATTCACGTTGTGTGAAAAACAGGGTTACAATCAAGGCGTTTTTTCTGGTGTGCTCACTATGAACTCATTTATGTCTCACATGGGGAATTATGATAGCACAGATCCAGCAGATCAAAGCAGAAAAGGATGGTTAACTAGTATATTGGAATTGGGCGCGTGGCTTGGAGCACTTCTAAGCGGATTTATGGCAGAGGCATCAAGTAGAAAGTACGGGATTCTAATTGCTACCGGTATGCTCCTTTTTTCACGTCCTAATACGCAAAGAGTTCCAGATGCCTAGGAAGAGATAGCATCGTTTTTAAAAGGTTATTGACACTTTATGCTCAAATATAGCTGTATTTATCATCGGCGTCATAGTCCAAGCGACTGCCATCTCCGTTGGCCACCCCGCCATCTTGGGCGGTCGTTTCATAACTGGAATGGGCGTGGGAAGTCTCAGTATGATTGTCCCTATGTACAATGCCGAAGTCGCTCCGCCTGAAGTGCGCGGATCTCTTATTGCCCTCCAACAACTTGCCATCTGTGCCGGTATCATGATATCCTTCTGGATCGATTACGGCACAAACTATATAGGAGGGACTGGTGCGACGCAATCCGATGCAGCGTGGCTTGTACCGATTTGTCTACAGCTATTCCCGGCTGTAATTCTTTTTGTCGGCATCTTGTTCATGCCTTTCTCGCCTAGATGGCTAGTACATCACGGAAGAGAAGCGGAGGCTAGGAAAGTGCTAGCACAACTGAGAAATTTACCCCAAGACCATGAGTTGGTAGAAATAGAGTTTTTGGAAATCAAGGTCCAGAGTTTGTTTGAAAAGAGATCGATTGCAGAATTATGGCCTGGTCTCCAAGAATTGACTTGGATGAATACTGCGAAATTACAGTTTGTCGCAATTGGGAGTTTGTTCAAGACAAAACCTATGTTTAAGAGAGTGATAGTAGCGACCGTTACTATGTTCTTTCAACAGTGGACAGGTATTAACGTATGTGCAATTCCATCCTCCTATCAAGCCCTAATATGTCAACATCTCATTGGCTTTCCACTAACACCCTCTCCCTCTAGGCAATTCTCTACTACGCCCCTACAATCTTCGCCTCCCTTGGCCTCTCCAGTAACACTGTCTCCCTTCTCGCCACCGGAGTTGTCGGCATTGTAATGTTCATCGCAACCATCCCATCCGTCCTCTACATCGACAAGCTAGGTCGCAAGCCCATTCTTACAATCGGTGCGATCGGCATGGCTACATGCCACATAATAATCGCTGTCATCGTAGCCAAAAACAGGGATTCATGGGAGGAACATAAAGCCGCGGGCTGGGCTGCTGTGGCTATGGTTTGGTTTGTCCCCCCCCTCCCCTTCTCGCTTCATACTTCTTTTCCTCCTGGATCTAACATGTAAAAGGCTCTTCGTAATCCACTTCGGCTATTCCTGGGGTCCCTGCGCCTGGATTCTCGTAGCAGAAATCTGGCCCCTCTCTAATCGTCCCTACGGCATCGCACTCGGCGCCTCCTCAAACTGGATGAATAATTTCATCGTCGGCCAAGTAACGCCTGATATGTTGAGTGGTATCTCTTATGGTACCTATATAATCTTTGGGTTGTTAACCTATCTCGGAGCGGCATTTATATGGTGGGGTGTACCGGAGACGAAGAGATTAGGCTGTGAGTATTTTCCAGTGTTTATGGGCAATGAGAGGTGATAGGTGTCATACTATTTCCCATTATTGTTGTGTTATCTCACGCAACTTCAGAAGTTCCTGAATTATGCATGTATGACGGATTATAAGCTAACAACTCAAATAGTGGAAGAGATGGACCTGGTGTTCGGCAGCGAAGGTGTAGGCCGCGGTGATCTCGAGAGAATGGAAGCTGTACGTCGCGAGGTAGGGTTAGACAGGATTCTTGGGGAGAGTAACACCAATGGTGATGTTTCTCCAATAACGGACATTAAGAGTGATCAGGCTGAGAAGATTCATGAGATGTAGAGGAAGTGGATAAACATTGATGCATCAATTTCAAGGGTAATTTTCTAAGGATTAGGAAGTGTAACAGTCTAGGTATAATGGAGGATACAATATAGGTGCTAGGTTTGTATTCATTCGCTTGTATTAGGAGGCTCATTATCTATATATACGCGTAAACACCTAACTCCCAACTGCCAGTTTGTGGTATATCCCTCTCGCTACGCCTACACACGTCCACCCCCCTTCCATTTCGTAAAGCAAAATCTCACAACAATGACCGCAAAAATTAAAAGCAGAGCAAAAATGAGTGAACGGAAAAGTAAGTTTCCGAGTTCAAAATGAATGAGCCAAAATCAATATCAGTCATGGTCCTATGTACGATCAAGCCGAAGTGTCATCTGCCTTTCTTGCCTTCACGACATCCTTTGCACCTCCGTCTATTCCGGAACTACCTCCTTGGTCGTTGAGTAATGGAATCTTATCCAAACTAGTACTTCTTGGGTGACCTGATCTTTTTGTCTCGCCATCGTTGCTTAATACTTCCCCACCCTCGGATCTGGGCGTCATCAAAGGAGATGTCATTAATTCGGGAGTATTATGCCATTTCTGAACTTCTCGCTTCATCTCCTCAAGCTCATTTTGGAAACGTTTGCCAAAGACTTCGATGTAATAATTTGCGCCGTTATAAACAGACCAGCAGAATACAGCCATGAGGAATGATGCAGACGCATATCGGTACCAGAACCATAGAGGGCATGGTAACATGGTGAGCAACGCATACGAGTATTGAATAAGCATAAATGCGGGCTCTTGCATAGATTCAGGAAGAGCGAGAACGGCTTTGCCAATCCAGACTTTGGAGTATGATTTTAGCAACCAGGTGAACGATGTCGGACGACCTGCAGCAATCTTCTCACGGCGGCGGACAGTGATGAGAAAATGGTAAGAAAGTTGCCATATTGCATATGGGATAGATGACCACAATGCCATGGATAACAGGCCGTAATGATTACTTGACCCTACTGGAGATGTACGTATATCGTAGATGGCACTGAAACGTGATTGTTGGACGGATGGGTCGATGAGATGGACAAGACAATGAAGTGTTACGCAGGGCATTATGTGAATAAAGAGAGACGTAACCTTGTCGAAACTGTGAAATACCATAGAATTCCTCCACATGGCAATCGCTACTGCATTGTTGCCCATGGCCAGGCAGTAAGTGCTGATGAATAGTCGTTTTGACTGCGGAAAGATCCAAATGGAGAGAAAACAGAGGAAGTTTGTAAAGTAACAGAGATCTGCGAGAAAATAATGATATCCCCGTTTGTGGTAGGCATAAAACCGGATGGGCATGAAGTATAGTAATTGGGCAGTGTACCACCAGTGGAACAACTCAGGATATCCTCCGATCAAGTAGCCACTAATGAGAACATTCAAGACTCCACAGATGAAGGAGACCTTTTCTCGAATCGTCACTGATTTTGTATCATTCCAATGTGTCCCAAGTTTGTCAACACTATCGCGCATCCTCTTTTTATATCTGTCCAGCTGCTCATCGGCAGTTGGAACACGCTTTCGCCATTCTTCAACAACCCGGGTCTTTGCATAACTGGATCTTGTCTTTAACTTGTCTCGCTGCTTTCGAACCTTTTGGGATTGCGCGGACAGATTTCTTTGTATCCTTTCGAGTTGTTGAGGCAAATCAAAGTTCTCTAATAAGTCGAAGACAGTGATTTTATCCAAAGGAGGCCAAGGTTCCCAATCTTCTTGATATGTGCTACTTCCAGAGGCAGAAGGGCGCCTTGAAAGATGAGGACTTCCATTTTCGGAAGTTGTGTATGTGGGTGTAATGCCATCCTCCGGGGGAGAGCTTCCAGTTGATGAATCCCCGCCAGTAAGATGTTGTTCAGAAGATAACGAAGTTGATTCGAGTGCAGGCTCCGACTTAGAAGCTGGTATGGGTATAGGTTCAGTCATTTCTGCTATCGAACGTGGACGGGCGTGAATCGGATCGTAGAAACAAATGCGCCTAAACGCAGAAGCACCTCTTAAAGCTATATCAGCCATGTGCCCAGGAATCTTGTGCTATGCACCCGAATATCACAGATAAAAAACAACAATTAGGTTCACTTACAGAAAAGTATGCTGCTGCGGATGGAGAGTCTTAATATGCGTTCAAGAATGCCCAAGTGGTAATGACTACTGTTGATCGAAGCACATGAACAAAGTTCGAAAAGGTGATAGGTTATCAAAGAAGAGTTGGATGTTTTAGGTGCCTCTCGACTCGAAACTAGTCCCCAAAATAGATAGGTTTTGTTCCGAACCAGTTCTTTCGTGAGTAATGTTGAAGGAAGTGAGATCGTGCTTGCTTTGAGAGATGTGGTTGGATGTTGGTGTCAAGATGGAAACGGACCACCTAGTTTATTAGTATCTAGAAAAAGAGTGAACTTTTGCTTGATCACAAGAGATTCTTTATCGTAGATGTTAGTTAGATTTCGAAGGGGTGAAATAGGGAGATGAGGATATCTTCCCAAAAAAAACTTGTTACTTTTTATTTGGTATAATCGTTGTCTCCAATAGAAAACAAATAAATTTTACTAGCTAGGAGTACAGTCGTGTACAGGCCTTGGAATTGCTACCAATCAATCAATAAAGTTGATCTGGGGAATACATTTCGTCATTGCTACTTTAAGACATTAGAACCCTGATTATCTAAGGGAGTACGGTTGACCATTATGACATGGCTCGAGGTGGGGAGGTGAGGAAGGATTTAAAAGGCTTTAGATCTACGTTGACCGTTATCGACTTTCAGATGTAGCTTGACTTAATGTCATGTGATCCATAATTCGCGTCCGCGACTTTTTGTGATGCTCAGTAGAGCAGCTGGGAAAGTTGAAGTTTAAGAAATCGTAAACCTACCCTCTCTTCGCACCAAAATTTACCTCTATCTTATCATTCCAGACGCATTATCACTCGCTACGGGGATGCCATGTTAATGTGCCACTCATAACCATCTCCATTTATTCCTGACTGGATCTTACCTTCGTAGTTACTCTTCTTTCTTAACGCGTGCACCCCGCTGCGATCAACGCGTGTAAGTCGAGATGGGAAAACTCATACGCCTCGAGCTTTTTAGTAAGATGGTCGCGCTATTAATGCTATTGCTTAAGCTGATCATATGTAGATTTCAAGTCGTATAAGGGGCACCATGTACTCTTGTTTGGAGACTCGTATTTTACCTCCATAATCGGTCCAAATGGCTCTGGAAAATCGAATTCGTAGGTGGTTTGTAAAACATCATCAGTAGACTGCTAATTGAATAACAGCATGGATGCGATCTCTTTTGTTCTAGGCATCAAGTCGTCTCATTTACGATCTGCACAATTGCGAGATCTCGTATACCGCGGAAGAGTATTGAAAACCTCAAAAATCAATGACGATGGATCCGCGGTTGACCCAACTGCCAATGGGCTCGCAAACGGGGATGGGGAAGGTTCGGATGAGGAATCACAATCCCAGAAACCAGCGCGCAACGATCCCAAGAGTGCGTGGGTTATGGCTGTTTACGAAGATGATCAAGGCGAGGAACAAAAATGGAAGCGTTCAATCACAAACCAAGGTGCCAGTGAATATCGCATCAACGATCGCGTCGTCACCGCACAAGCATACAATGATGCCCTTGAATCCGAAAACATATTGATTAAAGCTCGAAACTTTTTGGTGTTTCAAGGCGATGTTGAAGCTATTGCGTCGCAATCACCGAAGGATCTGACCCGACTCATCGAACAAATATCTGGCAGTCTGGAATACAAAGCTGAATATGAAAGATTGCAAGAGGAGGCGGAGAAGGCAGCAGACGAGCAAAATTATAGCCTCCATCGCAGACGTGGCATTAATTCCGAGATTAAGCAGTATCAAGAGCAAAAGAAAGAGGCTGAGGCCTTCCAGAACAAGGCAGTGGAAAAGGATGAAGCCATAATTGAGCACATCTTATGGAAGCTGTACCATTTTCAAAGAGTGATGGACGAGTCGAGCGCTAGCATTCAAGAACACCAGGAAAACCTGAAGGAGTACCGCCGTGGCGTGGAAAAGTATCAGAATAACTTGGATGCGGCTAGAGCAGAACAAGCCAAAGTTAACAAAGATGCCAGCCGGATAGAGCGAAATATTAAGCGGAAGGAAAAGGAACTCGAGGAGAAGGAAGTTGAGTTGGTACCATTTGATGAAAAGATCAAGACTGTTACATCTCAAATCGAAATGTTGAGAAGGAAGTCGGTCCTCATAGCAAAGGAGCGGGACGACAAGTCCGGGAAAATTGCGAAACTCAAAAAGGACCTCGCGTTAGTTGAAAAGGCACAGAAACAGTTCGAGGTCCAGTGGCAGGAAACTCTTAAAAATCAGGGAAAGCAATTAAGTGACGATGATTTCAAGGAGTACCAGCAGCTCAAGTCCGAAGTCGTTAAGAAGACATCCGAGGATCAAGCTAAGCTAGACAATCTGGTCCGCCAATTGAAAACCGACGAAGTAACCGCGAACAGTTTGAAAGGTAAAATGGAGGCTGCGCAGGCTTCGGTGGAAAAGCTCCAGAGTGAGTTGGATACCAGCATGAGACGCAGAGACAACCTTAAGGAGTCGATTGCCGAGACAACTAGGGACAGAAACGCGAAGAGAGAGGAGCATAACTCTCTCAGGTCAGAACGCGTTCGACACAACCAATTGAAAACTGACCTCGAAGAGAAACTTCAAGAAATTCTCAAACAAATCAAAGAGGGTGAATACGGTCGAAGAGAGGGCGAGAAGGAGAGAAGAGTCAAAGAAACAATAACCGAAATGAAGCGAATATTCCCTGGCGTTAAAGGACGCATCGGCGACCTTTGCAAGCCTAAGCAGAAGAAATTCGAAGAAGCTGTAAGTACAGCTCTTGGTCGAGACTTTGACTCCATTGTTGTCGATACGGAGAAGACTGGTACCGAGTGTGTGCAATGGTTGAAAGATCGCAAAAAATCCCCTATGACTTTTATCCCTTTGGACAATATCAAGGTCAACGCAACAAACTCTTCGTTGAAAGGACTGGCCAAGGCCCGCCTGACTATCGATACAATTGATTTTGACTCGTCTGTCGAAAGAGCTATGTCTTACGCATGTGGAAGCTCGATTGTCTGTGATGATATTGCAACAGCCAAAGACATATGTTATCGGAAAAAGCTCCAAGTCAAAGCTGTAACTCTGGATGGTGTCATGATCGCTAAAGCTGGTAATATTACTGGTGGACGTGTTCCCGAAGGACGTGGTAACAAGCGAGCTTTCGGTGATGCTGAGATGGATAAGCTCAGGGCTCTTGAGGAAAAATATACTCGCGAGATCAGGGCACTAGATGCTAACAAAAAGAGAACAGGCGAGGAGGAACAATTGACGAACGCCATCAACAACCTACACCAGAAGGTTACCTATGAACAGAATGAATTGGTCGAATTTGAGAAGAACATTGCCAGTGAACAAAAGAAGCTAAATCATGAACAACGTCAATTAGAAGATGCAGAGCCCAAGTACGAAGAAAAGAGTGCAGAACTTGAAAAGTCTCGGCGAAAGGTGGAAGAGTTTCAACGGGCTATCGCGAAAGTTGCGGACAAGATCTTCTCCAATTTCTGCAAGAGAACTGAATACTCAAATATTAGAGATTATGAAGCACAGCAAGGTAGTCTTGAGCAAGAGGCTTTGGAGAAGAAGAATGAGTTTGAGAAACAAAAACAAACGTTGAAAAGCCAGGTGGCTTGGGAAGACAATCACCTATTGGAAATTAAGACCCGCCTAGCTAACCTTAAGAACAACATTGAGAAGTTTGAATCCGACATTGAGGAATACGAGGCAGGAAAAGAAAAACTTGCACAGGCGATGGATGAAGATCGAGCAGCCGTGACTGAGTTGGAGGATGCCCTTCAGAAACACAAAGAAAAACTCGCGGCAAAAACTGACAAAGTCAATGTCGCAAGGCACGACCTACAAAAAGCGAGCAAGGGAATTGATGAGCGTACAAAATCCATCACGACTCTTGAGACCGTAGCTCAGCGAACCAGCGCGAACCGATATGCTTTGTTACGACGCTGCAAGATGGAACAAATAGCTGTACCATTGGCAGCAGGCTCGAAATCTTTAGATAGTCTCCCTGCGAACGAGAGCTTGCAACAAGAGGATCCCGACGCCATGGATGTTGATGAAGGTGATCAGGCCCCCGAGGAAATTATCAACGATTACGGCATAGATGTGGATTTCGATGGGCTTTCAGATGACTTGAAAAATGTAAGTAGTCTGCAATATGTTAAAATTTCTTCACTAACACGAAATAGCCCGATGATGAAGATGTTGAGGAGCAACTGCAAGAAAAGATTTCTACCCTCAACTCAGAACTTGAGAAACTCAACCCTAACATGCGAGCGATTGAGCGACTGGATGTTGTCGAGACGCGTCTTAGAGATACTGACAAGGACTTCAACGCCGCTCGTGATGCTGCAAAAGCTACTCGTGATGCATTCAACGAAATCAAGGAGAAACGATATGATCGCTTCAATAAAGCTTTCGCACATATATCCGATCAAATCACTCATGTGTACAAAGATCTTACACGCTCAGCCACTTTCCCTCTCGGCGGTCAGGCATATCTTGATATTGAAGATAGCGACGCCCCGTATCTCTCTGGTATCAAATACCACGCCATGCCGCCACTGAAACGTTTTCGTGACATGGAGCATCTATCTGGTGGTGAGAAAACTATGGCAGCCTTGGCTTTACTGTTCGCAGTTCATAGTTACCAACCCTCTCCATTTTTCGTCTTGGATGAAGTCGATGCTGCCCTTGACAACGCGAACGTAGAAAAGATCAGAAATTACATCAAGGAGCATGCGGGACCTGGCATGCAATTCATCGTCATTAGTTTGAAGACTGGACTGTTCCAAGGAAGTGAGAGTTTGGTCGGCGTTTTCAGAGATCAGGAAGTTAATAGCTCGAAAACCTTGACGCTTGATGTAAGTTTTGTATTTGTTCATCTGAAGTCTATATTTACTAATATCTCAAATAGTTACGCAAATATGCATGAAAGTAATAATGGGGTTGCTTTTGTATATCACATGATGGAACTTGGTGCTGTTACGCTTTCAGTTTGAAGACCGCTATGAGAATCGGGTGGATAGCTTTGACTCGATAGTTTATGAATACCAGTCGTAGGTGGCGTGGGATATAGGAGTTTGTAAGAATATGTTTGCCCACTTCGGTTGAATTGAATAATTTGCTTCTTGTTGATAGGTGGCTATCTGTATTCAGAACCATGGTTGAATAAGTCAATGTCAATTTCAGAGGCAGTCTTGTAGTCATAAAACCAAAGATTTCTCATACTGTGTTTCGATAGTATCTTCATAACTGCAAATATTCCTGTCACAATCAACCATTCTCCGCAGCTCTTTGGACATGATAACTCCCCATTATATGAATCTACCCCAAACCACCATCCAGTGACTCTGCGAGTGTACCTCCAACAATCAACATGTGTGTTAACCCATCCTCTACCTATATACAACTGCTTGCATGCCAATTCTGGGAGTTAGATTCATGCGCTCACCGGCTTTCGAGCTTCATATTCATTTAATGCAATCTCTCGGCAAGGCTAGCACCATACCAAATCGTAGCAAGGAAAGATACCAAATTCACCAATGAGGAAGCCCCATGCATTTTTCCGAATGCCTTGTTTAACCTCTGCATTTCTCTTGAATGTGGCGCTGCATCATAGGATTTCTTTCCGTCTTTCGTTTCTGTGAATGTAACTGTTAGTCTTTTCCATCATATACATTCAATTCCTTCATTCTAGCCCTCACTCAACCTAACAACCTACCCTGGTGTTTCCTCTCCTTCATAATCCTCGTAGTAGCCGGTCCAATAACCACCAAATTCGCCAATCCCGTCACGAACATCGTAGCCAATGGCACCATAACACTCCATCTATTAACCTCGGCCAGGGTCCCTGAGATTCCTGATACAGCTCCCAAGTGTGTGCGCGAGCCTGGATAAGTAATTGCTAGCACGGCTGGAAGCGCAGTTTGAATACCGAAGTAGATTGGGAAGAGGTTTTGTTGGAGGACGGAAAATTGAGGACGGGGAAGAGACTTGTAGGCTACAATTCCATTGACAAAAGATTGAAAAAATTGGGTTCCGAGGAGGGTTCCATAACTTGAGTAAGAGAGTTGTTAGCTGGGTAAAAGAAGGAGGGGAAAAACATACGTTATGATGTGGTATGGGCCGGGGGTTTTGAGGATTGAAAGGTCTGGCATTTTGAATGTTTAATTGTAGAAATCTTTGACAAATTTCTAATATTGTATTTGAGAATGTGTTAACGGAGGGAAAATTTAATGAATGTTGGGTTAAGTGGCAATTCAAATCGCCGCAAAGTGGATGGATGGTCTGATAACTGTTTAGATGATGATGGCTTCATTCATAAATGCATGATGCCATCAAACACCGAGGTCCGTCACACGTGATTGCGTGATTCCCGTGAATTTATAGACCCCATGGCGCGTCTGCCTGATTGCTTTCTGTTTGACACCGCGATTAAAACACTATTTAGTTTCCAAACCAACTTCTCCCCTTTTGGAATTTATCTCATGTAAACTTCTAGCCTCTCTCTCTCATAATGGAAAAACAAGCAACTGTCTATGTCGTCGATTTAGGCAAATCCCTGGGAGACTGTCACCATGGACGCGTGGAAACTGACCTCGAATATGGTATGCGATATATCTGGGATAAGATCACGTTGACGATGTCTACTGATCGCAAAACTGATGGGATTGGTATTGTTGGCTTCCGTACTGATGAAACGGACAATGAATTGCATAGTGGTGGAGAAGAGGGGTATGCGAACATATCTGTATTGAAGCATCTTGGTCAATTTCAGATGCAACAATTGGAGGAAGTGAAAGAGACTGTCAAACCTAGTAGTACTGATGATGGAGACGCTATATCGGCGATTGTTGTTGCAATGGAAATGATTAAAAAGCATACTACGTTGAAGAGTGGAAAGCCAGGCAAGTATGCTAGGAAGATCGTTTTGATTACGGATGGCAATGGATTTATGAACGGCGAGGAGCTTGATGATATTGCGAAGGAAATCAACAACAATGATATTAGACTAGTCATCATGTAAGTTGTCCTTTTTCATAAGATTGACTTTGCTAACACGAGCCTAGAGGAGTCGACTTTGATGATGCGGAGTATGGTTTTAAAGAGGAAGACAAAGATCTGGTCAAGGTACGAGGGTCACCAGTCCGCTGATTATTCTTGCAAAACTAATTGTTAATAGTCTGAGAATGAAAAACTCCTCAGATCTTTCACAGAAAAATGTTCAGACGGAACTTTTGGTACCACAGCTGAAGCAATTGAAGCCCTCGCAACACCTGTAGTCAAAGTCACAAGAGAGTATAATACTTACACAGGACCACTCATTCTAGGAGATGTGAAGAAATATCCCGAAACAGCTATATCGATAGATGTTGCTCGATATTTTAAAATAAAACAAGCCAAACCTGTTTCTGCGAAGAGTTACGTTGATCGAGTAACAGATGAACCGATCGATGTCGACCTAACAGATGCTGACCATCTTACCTCAGTCACACAAGCAAGGACTTATAAAGTCAATGATCCAACCGCACCGGGTGGTAAAAGAGATGTTGAAAAAGATGCTCTGGAAAGGGGCTACGATTATGGCAGCACTATTGTTCCTATTAGTCAATCGGATGAAAGTGTTACAAAACTTCAGACAATAAAGGACTTCTCGATTATGGGATTTGTGCCAAACGATGTAAGAACATATACTCAAGGTATCTTTATGTATAGTCTAACGTCTTTAGTACGAGAGATATCTCAACATGGGAGAAAGTTGCATCACTATTGCTCAAAAGACAAACGAGAAGGCAAGAATGGCATTGTCGTCTCTCATCCATGCGCTTCATGAGCTGGACTCGTGTGCTGTGGCTAGGATAGTCAAGAAAGATGGATCAGATCCACTAATTGTACTTCTTGCTCCCCTCATAGAGCCTGGTCTAGAGGGACTCATTGATGTGCCCCTTCCATTTGCAGAAGATGTACGAACGTATCGTTTTGCGCCTCTTGACAAAGTTTTCAATAGCTCTGGTGGCATAATGGAGAAGCACAAAAACCTTCCGAGTAACGACTTGAAAGCTGCGATGAGTAAATTCGTTGATAGTATGGATCTATCAACAGCCGGGAAGGACGATGAAGGGTAAGAAGAAGGTATGGTAGCCTTTTGGATAGCATATGACTGACTTGGGCAGTGAACCAGCGGGATACATGGCCATCGAGGACACCTACTCTCCCGTCCTTCATCGTATTAATCAAGCTATACGCAGACGTGCTGTCAAGCCAGATGAAGGCATACCTCCCCCTCCGAATGTTCTAACAAAATGGTCACATCCTCCCACTGAGCTTGTCGAAAAATCAAGTAGCCAGCTTGAGAAGCTGATCGAAGCAGCCGATGTCAAGAAAGGTACTTCACTTGCCAAACCTTCTCCAATTTCATTAATCTAATGATACCATAGTTCCTGCCACAGCCAAAGCCAAACGTAATCGAGAAGTCGTCAAACCTCTCTCAGGTCTCGATGTAGAAGCTCTCCTCGGCCGAGAAAAACGTCAAAAAATCACCGTAGAGAACGCCATCCCAGAATTTAAGCGAGCCCTTTCAAGCACTGATTCCACAGATAGCGTCGTCAAAGTTACTCGAGAAATGGGCGATACTGTTCGTACACTGCTCAAACTAAGTACCGGAAATTCTACCTGGGGCCAAGCTGGAGAGTATCTGAGGACTATGAGAACTGAACTTATTGAACTTATTGAACCGAATATCTACAATAATTTCATTGAGAAATTCAAGAAGCAACTCCAAAATGGAGATTTTGATAAGTCGTTTTGGTTCGACGTTGTGAGGAAGAATAAATTGGGTTTGATTCATGGGGGTGAAGCAGATAATACGGAGAAGACCGAGGATGAGGCTAGACAGGTTCGTTCATTGTTTCTTTCCTCTTTTTTTTTAGCGAGAGAAGAAGCATAGCTAATCATGAATGCAGTTCTACCACTTGAATACAGGAGAGCTACCTAATCGCGGAAAGATATGAGCGATCGGAGGTATGTGAAAGAAATGGGAGAAATGTACAATTTTACTCGTCGCAAGGATACCATCGAATTTGCGTAATGATTGACGACCATTTTACTGATTTGGGAAGGAGAATTGATCTGCTAAAGCTGTATTTTAAAACGTTGTATTATAATTTGTTTGATTATATAGGATCGAATGAAAAGCTCATAGTCTTTCGAAGATTTGACTTAATCTCTAAGTTCAGGTCTGATTAGAAAAATGTTGTTATAAAGTGATTGTGATAATGGCTAGGTGATGAAGACATGTTGTATGATTCGGGGTACTGACATACCGAGCATACCTACCTACCTATGGAGTGGATACTATTGTACTATGCATCCATACACCTTACCTTTCTATTGAATAGGTAGAGCCAATGTAGTCCTTTCTCACTTTTATCTTTAGATACCTCCATTCGAGGAACTACAGGTATTGAGCTACAACATTCGAAGTAGAACTGTCGTTGTACGCAAAACACGAAGTTTGCTGCTGCAACGTGGGATGAAATCAGGACGAGGAAAAATTCATCAGATCTCCAGTTGGGCATCTCTTATTGCTATTCATCAGGTTAAAGACTAATGTCAAAATGTAGAACTCGATGATTAAATAATTCTAGTGACTATATTCAAAGAGTTGGCAAATACTTGCTCCAATAATCTAGCAAAATTGGCACATATTGCAACAAAGGACACACTGATAGATATCGGAATATGTTTGCATCCTCTGGACGAACTTAAGATGACAAGATTTCAGGCCGATTTTCGTAATCCCAACATCAGGCCAATCTTTGAGAAACACGAAGCAGTTCCTCATGTGATTCTGCTCGAATACCTCCGACCTTCTGACCTTTCGTTCATCAGAAAGATCATGATTAAGATTGTCCGTACACAGTTTGAGTTCCTGATCATACTTACAAACCTCGATTCACAGCCAGTGTTCCCGATGGGTGAACTGGGCAGTGGGTATTATGAAATCGTGAACATCAACATTGAAGAGATTATCTCACTTACCTTTTAATGTAAACCAGAGAGAATTCTGTCATTACATCCGAGGGAGGGTATAAGCTACAAGTTCGGATTGGAAAAATGATAGAACGAAGATATGTATAGTGTATCGTACGAATCTCACGCCTCACGCCTCACATCTCCCAACTCCCAGGGTTATCTGCAAATCGCAGACCGTGGGCGCTAGTTCCTGTGATTACCTATGTACGTCTAATTTCCATGACAGATATAAACAAGACAAACAACAAAATGTCACGACTTCACCCTTCCAAGTTCTAGTCCACTGCTTGCAACATCTCACTATCTCCTCTCCCTTTTACGAACACCACTGGTGGTGTATAATGTTTCCTCCCGTGTACAATATATATCAAGCCTGCGATCACAATAACAGCAAACCAGACCGCCGGTGCCCACTGCCAGTTGTTAGCCCATCTTGCATCTTCCAGTTTTATCTTTTCAGTTCTAGAATATCAAGAAGTTACTCACATTAGCATTTCCAAGTGTAACCGGCGCCTCATTCGGAAAACAACTCCAAACCATCACAAACCCACAATACGCAAAAGCAAATGCGTTGATAGGCAATCCAAATCGCCCTAAACTCCATCGCGCTGGAGGCAGAGATTCACCTTGGATGCGCTTCAAGAGGACACATCCGATACTTATCATGTAAGTAGAAAGAAGGGCGAGGAGGGAGAGGGAGACAACGATGTTGAAAGCGAAGGAGGAACCGAAATTTATGAGACAGAGGAGAACGGTGAGGATGGAGGTCAGATAAATGGCATTAGGGGGGATGTTGAGTTTGTGGTTCATCTAAAGGTCGTTAGAATTTCCGAGGAAGAGGAAATGTTGGTTGAAAAGTTGTTTGATCCTACCTTGGATATCCATAGCGAACATGGAAAACCCTTATCCCTTGAAAAAGCCCACAATTCTCTACTCGTAGTAGCTAACGCCGTGATATTTCCAGAAAAGACAAGTATCACTAGAAGATAAGGGAGTCAGTATTATCGACCGAGGACAATTTGGGAGTAAATGCGTGAAAATGAAGTTTTAATGCTGTATTGGGAAATATAGCATGACATGTGATGGAAATTAAAATTGGAGTGTGAGATTGGTGAACATACGAAGGATAATCATGAGAACCGTGGCCATGGCCTCAGATCCTGTGTTTAGAAACAGGCTTAGATAGGGAGCTGGAGATTCAATTGCTGCGTCGAGGGGTCCGATGCAGAAGAGCATGGTTATTAAGGTAATGATGCCCAAGAAAACGTTGAGGATATAGCTCCACCACATAGCTCGCGGAACGTTGATCGATGCATCTTCTACTTCTTCGGCTGAGTGGTATGTGAGCATTTGGACGGTCATATCATGTGAGAAAATAGAGTACTTACAGATATGCACTGCACTATCAGATCCTATATATCCCCATTTCATCAGCCACGAATTTAAACTCAATTTAACGATTCAGCTCTTCGATGACTTACCAAGATTACAATACAGCACGCTAACCTGCGCAATTAAACAACTCGTCCCTGTGTTACTCCATCCTCCATTGTTAATCACATCCAAAAATACACTTCTTGTCGAGTTCTTCGGTGCCATAACCCATAGTGGTATGATAGTTATCAGGAACCCTGCCAAATGTCCAAATAAAGAAGTGGTTTCAATGATAGGCAGGAGTCTTGCGCCCCATGTGTTAAAGACGATGGTTATGAGCAAATAAGCTATCATGACTAGTGTATATTGCCATGAGGAAAATGAAAAATCTGCATTTCGGATATCTATAATTGCTTCAACGAGAGTAGCAAGGACAAAGACGCTACTAGCAAAGCTGGCGATCCAGCCAAGACTCGACATCCAGCCTGGCGGGGGTGGTTAGCTAAAGTGGAGAAGGTTGAGGAGAAGGAGAATAGGTATGGGGTGTCATCACCGGCAGTATAACTTAGGAACTTTTGATATTTAGGGGGAGAAAATTCGGAGACCCAGTGATATTGACCTGCAATTTGTCAATCCCACTGTTCAAGGAGGTAAGTATTCCATGGGGCACTTACCACCGCTCGTAGGAGCCATTGACTCCATTTCTGCAAGCGACGCCACGATTGACGAATAGCATATCACCGTCCCAATGAATACCCAGAACAATCCAGCAAATCCTCCATTGATCAATCCGACGCTCAGTGACCTATAGTTCTGTAAGGTAATTTATCCCATCGACACGGGAATTGAGAATTTACGAACACTAGGACAAACTCCCATGTTGCCATGTATATCGAAATGAAACCGAGCGTTGAGATGAGATTAAAGTTTCTCTATAGCTCAGTTAATTTCCTGCCGTCGTCGAAGCCAACTGTATTGTAATTTGCACACCTTGAATTCTTGCTTCTTTCCCAATCTAAGCATATCGTTGACATCATTTTGAGTTTCTCCATATTCGTCGGTTGGAGACGGCAATCCAGCATCCAGGCCTGCTTCTCGTACCTCGCCATTTATGCTCTTTCGTTCTTCAGACACCTGTTTATTATGTAACGTCATAACACCTTACTCGAGGTACAGCAGCAAGTCAATTAGTTATCTCTAAGATTCCAAGTTTAGAGAAAAACGCGTGGGAAAGATACGACATAAACTGATTGTAAGTCGGGCTGATCCTTATTATTATTGATTTGTTGATACTTCTTTAATCTGAAAGTGGTCACATCGATGTATTTCGAAGCGGCAAACCGTGTTTTAGTGCGTCTGCCAAATGCCATCCGCCGCTACTACTATTCCCCCACTCTCCTCCCGGGGTATCGTTATCTATCATTTGCAGAATACTTCAAGCTACCTAGATGTTGTTGCTTGAATCTAATTCGTGCAATATTTGTGTGTTATCGGACTCCCTGTTGAATTCTGCATACTCGATGCAATTTGCAGAAGCGATGGAAAACTTCTCTGTTGTTAATCTTTGTTGCTGTATGGTAATACTCTAATTACTCAAATTCATGACATTGGAACATCCTCATCGATGTTTCTCTCAGAGGGAGCCCCGGTCCATTTGAAAACCTTGTAATGAAGTCTATCTTTGGCCAAAATCACCAATCTCTTCCTTTCGTCGTTGTTCTTGGAGCCAATTTGTGGTCGGATCATTATATATTCTGGGATAAATGACTCATCGACTGCAAATTCACTTTGCAGAAACCTGTCGATTACCTCTTCGTTGCTGAAAACAATTGCTTTAGAGCGACTCGCAGAGATTCTATGAGGTTGATATTTCATGTGGCCTTCACCTCCAATACTGTAGAATATACCGAGAAGATTGCACTTCCCTACAACCATGTTAGTACCGAAAGATAAAGATTGATTAAGCCTTACCGTCGGCCTCCCATAGTACGAGTATGGTCCTGTCGTCCAAAAATTTAAGATCCTTGATCTGCCCATTACCAAGCTGCATGATAGAAGAACTTGTGCTGCGCACAGTGCTGATACCATTCTCGATGAGAAGCTCAACCTGAACGACTTGGACTATTTTCCAGTCAACCGACACCCAGGCAAATATATGAGTAGTGTATTGACTGACCTTGATTCAAGAAGTCTTTGGGGACAAAGGCGACATAGCCATGGCATGTGTTACGATCCTAAAATGAATCAGTGATGGGCTGCACAAATCATAGTAACAATACTAACAATTATTTTCATCTTCATCTCTACAGGCACATCTTTGTGAGCCATGCCTAGTTCGCTCGCCTTACCGAAAAGGACATTACTCTTTTCGGCATCTGCAATTTGAGTAAAGATACTGGTCGCTTGAGTCCTCAAATACTTGCAAAGAAAATCCACTCGCGGTAGAGTTTTTCTGTATTTGAGACCTTGCTCTTGCTTTTCTAACTGTCTTGTGAGCAGATCAAACATTTGAGCGCCTTTCCCTACATGCGCACTTTCTTCCTCGTAGTCTTCAGGTTTAACCTCGCCTATGAAAGCTGCTAGAGGGCTGTTGGTCATCACTGTTTGAATGTACAGTAATACTTTACCGTGATCAATTAAAGCCTCTTTATCACCATCATCATTTTGTGAAGACACATCAGATGCGAGCCTATCTATCTCGTGACGAAGCCAAGCAGAAAATGAAGTAAAAAGGTCGAGCTCATCTACTACTTGAAGTAAGATTTTGGCAGAAACAAGATGCAGAGACGCGATCGTATCCATAATCGACGTTATTTGAGCACTGGAAAAGCCCAATGAAGAATCCGAGCCTTGAAATTTGGCAATTCCATTCAATCGGCTGAGAATGACAGAACAACGATCTAGGGCTGGAAGCATATTCTCATGAACTAAACGCCGGAGGTTTTCGAGACCTGATACCACGGCTTTGTCCCATCTTTTATGACCCTAAAAATTTAGTACATCTTTTCGAAGAGTAGAAAAAGCAAACTTACTCTTTCTGTCAGTTCGTCCACAAGCCATTCCCGCACAACTGGAAAGGTATGGCCAGTTGCAACTGAATGATAAAGTGCCTGTACAATATCTCGATTCTCTTGTTCAGCAAGGGTTTCATTAACGTTTCGGAGGAACCTGCTGGGTAATTCTTGGGTCGACTTCCATTCTGCAAGCATAAGACATTGTATTTGATTGATGTATCTAAGAAGGTTCTCTAAAGCTGTTGATCGCGATGCAAGGATGGAGAGATATTCGCTAGAAGCTGACAAGAAACGAAGATCCATTGGGACGAAATAGATCCTTTCTTCAGATTCGGTGGTTTTCATGAGCAATGCATGAGTCGAATACAATTTATGCGATGCATGTGAAATAAGATATGCCGGACGTCTCTGAACTATGACTGGGGATTTGAAAGATCCTACAACAAACGAGTCGTAGATGCTCAGATGGATGTTGCCTTCCTTCGTCCCAACCACCATGACATCGGCCATGTCATTATCTTCAGGGTCGAAGGGACGGAAAAGTGCATCTAAAGAAGACCTGGAGCTAAAAACTTCATCTCTGGCGTAAAGTAATAAGTCAGAGTTCCCGAAAAAGAAAATAACAATAAAAGACACACTTACGAGGTTCCTCCTGCAGGGAGTACACTTAGCTTTGGCAGGCTAGGTTCAATGTCAAGGAGGGCAAGATCTTTCGGCAAGTCCAAGACGGCCTTCTCTGTTGACAGTTCCTTCTCATCCTCAAATATTTTCTTTAATGTATCTGGGATAAGCTTTGGTGCTTTACTCTCAACTCTTCTACCAATTGTATTTGAACTCCAACCCATACACGTGACCCCAGAGAACTCCTGATCATCTGAAGTTGTAGAGAAATGGTGAACCACCTTTGTACTCTCTGCCCCTATGAGGCGTACAGATCCATCACTCCAGGCGATTGCTAGTAATTGGCCTGCAAAGCTATCAGTACGACACTATCGACGACTGGGGACGTTCGGTACCATTTGGTTTCCAGTTAATTTTTTCAACACGAAGAGTATTGACTTTTTGTGCAGCCCCATAAACTCTCTGTCCATTCAAACGGTAGATTAAAACTTGCTGGTCTGTACTACCCAATGCTATCAGGTCCATCGACGGACAATACACGAGCAGTTTAGGATTCACCGTTTGATGCAAAGTTTTCTCGCCGAGTAGCTCGAGACGCTTGACCTCCACCATCTTGTCCGCTAGAATAAAATTGCATCTAAGACAGAAGGATTTTATCGATAAGGTGGCTGTTTTCACATTGCCCAGTAGCTGGTTGATAGTTTTACAAAAACTACGCGTTAT
Organism: Botrytis paeoniae; assembly: GCA_004786145.1. Classification (NCBI taxonomy): domain Eukaryota; kingdom Fungi; phylum Ascomycota; class Leotiomycetes; order Helotiales; family Sclerotiniaceae; genus Botrytis; species Botrytis paeoniae. The sequence continues at coordinate 266,418 of PQXI01000005.1, read as the reverse complement.
GTAAATATCCACATTGTTGTAGTGAGTACGTAAGCGAGGGTTAGAAAACGCTCGTTCTTTCCTTTTTATAATCAAAATACCTGAGCAGATACCCTTACATGCGTCGTGTTCAGCTGAAATTTCAATTTAAGATGTACGTTGTTTTTGATTGTGCAATACTGCAGAGTGATCATGCGAAACATTCCGCAAAATATTATAAAATATCAATAAGTTTTATATTCTACGGCTAGTAAAACAATAAAGATCATGGATTGCCATCCATCCTACGCCATGCACTTCAATCAGATCCCGTTCGTTTTCTGAACCCATTTTCTTACTCCACCAGATAAGAATCAGCGACCGACTTGATATCCTTTGAGAAATCTACGGCCTCGTTCAGTTCTAGCAATGTGACATCGGTAACCTGCATAAATGTTAGTATCCGACTGCCATTGAAGAGGTCGGGTATAACTTACATCAACATCAATAAAAGGCTTTGTTTTAGCAAATTTGATTTGCATTGGGAAGAGATCATTCTCATCCCCATCCTGGACTTCGAATTCAAAAGAGCCAGCTCCATTAGAGGAATCCACAGATCCAATCGTCCATTCAAGGCTATCCCCAGAGACTTCATACGTTGCGTCGAAGCTAGATACTGCGGGCTCGCTCGAGGCGTATGGAATAGTAACGGTAACATCCTGAAGAGGGTCCTCTCCTGTAAGTTCATATTCTACAGTAACGTTGAGAGGATCGCCTTGTCCACCAACAACCCATACAGTGATTTGAATTGGTAAGGCACTGGTGTCATCTGTCTTTGGTTGAGCTCTCCATCTTAGGACACCAACCGAATTATTGACAGGGAAGCCCTTTGAAACATTGCTCATTTGGATGGTTTTAGATCCATTGAACGCTCCCTTATCAACATTTGGATGTGTGCGGAATTGCACTCCATGACTCTGGTTGGCAACGATATCTAATTTGACCTTGGTAAGTGTAGGGTCTGAGATCCTCAAGTTCAAATCACCCTTAACCTCCAAGGAATTGAGTGATCCGTCTCGAGATAATTTGGCATTGATCGACTCCGAGATAGTAACGTGGATAGCATCACGGTCCATTGCGGAGGGAGTATGAGGGGGTTGTTCGGCAGCAGCTGGTGTAGGATGATTTGGAATAAGTGGCGATGAAACAGTTTCTTCTACTTCAGCACCCATATCTCCACGAACTCTTTCAAACATGTCTGTAGTCTTCGACTTCTTTCCCAATTGCATTCCTTTGCCTTTCGGTGCGCTAGCCCTGTGAATTGTCAGTGTCAATGACCTAGCAGAGACGATAAAATAGCCTACTTGAAAGTTTTATTTTTGGCTGCTTCATATGAATCATAGGTTTCGGTGTTTGCGGATTGCGTAGGTGGTGTGTATGTGGGATACTGTGGCCTACTTGGTATAGCACTTCTACCACTCCTTGAAACCTCCTTACGCTGCATTTCCAATTGTTTTGCTTTGCGCTTGCGCTCTTCGGTAGCCTCGAGTTCTTTATTCTGAGACATCAGTTAGCTGATTGCCTGAGAATACACATGCATATAACCTACTCTTGAGATGATTTCTTGTATCCTTTCTTCATGACTCTCCATCTCCAAGAATGTCTTGATTTGGCTAATTGTAAGGTTTTCCCTATATCCAAGTGTGACGATCTCGTCAAATGCACTAAGCAATTCGTATGCATTCTTTAAAATCTCTCTCTCATCCAAGGTTTTGCATGTGCTAGTGACCACTTGCGCGAATAGGTGCAAGGAATCGATATCTTGTAAGATGTTGGATTGCTTGTTCGTAATGAGGACCATGTATAATTCGTCCAGTGGCTGGTACACAAATCGCACATTATCTTGCTCCACCGTCGTATGTTGAGTTCCAGAATCAGCCAACTTTGGAAAGGATGCTAGAAGAGCTTCAATTCTAGACCTTTGCATTTCGCGAAACTGCCTGGAGAGGACAGCTTTTCCCCCCCGGGTGCAAATCGAAGCTGCTAAGACAACCTGGGAATTTGTTAGCGAAACAGAAAATAGTAAAATATTAAATAGAGTGGCGCACCATTTTGAGTAAATGTCGAGTAACTACACCCTTCTCGATGCTGTCAGTGAGTTTCAATGTAGACAGTTCAGATCGTATTGCAATGTGTATATCGGACAGTGAGCCAAACAATCTTCCGACATGGATCCACACGTGATAGCTAAGCTAAAATCAACGCTAATTTAGCGTTAAGCCGTATGAAGCTCCAAAAGCGCGCTACCATACTTTCATCTTTCACAAGGGTTCCCAAATTATACAGAACGACATCAACTCACTCAACAGTCAACACTCAACGACAAGTAATAATAAATGTGTTTGATCTAGTCATTAGTTTGCCATTTGGTGGTATTTTGAATTCTTGATTCTTTGCTCATTTGTCCGACATTCCTTTGTCCTACCCGTCCCCACTGCATACTAAAACCCTTTCACATTTACTGTTACACGCGAAACCAAGAAATCGACCATATCTTATGCCTGGCAGCTTTATTCAAAAATCAACCTTACACGCCTCTTGTCAATAATCCCCTTTTACTCTTTTCGACTTGAAATCAAATTCGGCATTTCCACCGAAAGCTGTGAAGCCACGGACTCATGAGTGTGTCGAGTCTTGCACACCCAACATTTCATACAATGGTGGATGACAGCATGGAGATAGCTTCCGAGCATGGGCACAATACAGCCGAGGAAGATATCGATATCGATATCGATCTCACTACTGGCAATGTTGACGAAGATGATATTCTAGATGATATCGATGCAGATGCAGACTTCGATACCAATATTACCGATGTACCCGCACATGTCGAGACAGACGATCTGATGGTCGACGATGACGGTGACGATGCATCATACCATATGGAGGATGCAGACTTACTGGAGGAGGAAGCCGATGATCACGTCATGGAACAGGAGCCTGCTGTTTTGTCGTTTGCAACCGATGAACCTTCCGACACTTCTTTTACTGAGCTACACGCCACAGAGTCAAATTTCGTGGGTACTGGCATTTCCGATCAATTTTGGGACGAGCCCCACGAGGTACAAGAGCCAAATGAAGTTATAAATGCGCAAGACATAGAAGTAAATATACATGGCTCAGAAACTGTAGTCGACAATAGTGCCGATAGTACAAAAAGTTCAGATTCCAAGGACTCCAAGGAGTTTGCACCTATTTCATTTCCTCATCCGCCCACTGATGAAGACCCACAATCCAATAGCCCACCAAACCCCAACTACGATGGCTCTACTCAAGAAGAGCTTGAAAACAATGTTAATGAGCCAACAAATTCCATCGAGGCAATTGATTCAAATATATATGCGGAGGATGGGGAACAACTTGGCTTGAGCACTGCATCTGCTGAAAGTGACCCAATTGATCTAAATTCTCATATCGAAGGACAAGAACAAGAGCAAGAACAAGAGCATCCAGATCTGAACACAGTCTCTGCTGAAAGTGGCTTGGTCGACCCAAGTAATGCTACACTCGAATCTACGAAAGATTCGGAGCATCAATATCATGCTCGTGGAATAGTAGTCAAATACAATAATCGAAGTTATCCATTGATTAGGAAGTCTTCCACAGATCATCCTAACGATTTCTTCTTCGAAGATTCCTCTGTAGTTGAGAAAACGTTAAATGAGTTTTGCTCCGAGATTCGTAAAGTCCTCGCAGAGGAGAACTTGCCCCAAGACGACAAGATTAGCCTGGTTATCGAAGAGCTTCAGTTAGTGATCGAAGAGGTGAGTCTTGAAGATGTCCCACCCTCATTCTTGATTTTTGCTAACTTTCTCTGTAGACGCAACTTACAAGCTATCCTCCTGACTTGAGCTTAGGCCAAATCATTCGCCTATATGAACAATTAGTCAACAATGACGGCACTGGAGAAATCCCCCCTTTGAATCTGAGACTCGTTATCCAGCCTACTGGTCCTGATAGATTTCTAGCGCTCTCAAAAGGGGCCGCTGAGGGCAAGGGACTACTTGACTTTGTGACTTGGGACGCCGAAAGCGAAGATGATCCGACCGAGTTCGGAGATCAGACGGAACATTATGACAGCGAATCTTCCCCCGACGAGTACAACACCGAGCTCGAGGATGGAGACAAGTCTATCAAAACCATTGATACACATGACGAGAACTATGACTCTGTCTTCAATCATGACCAACCAAGTCAAAACGAAAATTCTACCATTTCAGCCAGTGCTGAAACTCCTCAAGTGGAGCAGGAGGATAAGCAAGGAGAGGTTGGAAATCAAGAGTCAGTATCTACAACGGATTGCAAATCACCCGAAACTTCGGAACAAGCCAACAACGAGACTGAAGAAGATGGGGACTTTATCGATTATGAAGATGAAGAGGACGCCGAGAAGCCCTCGGGCGATGAAGCTCTGAAGTCCGAATTGCCTGAGGCCAATGAAAGTGGGCTACACAACGGTAGATACACCGATTTTAATTTGCTATGCGTTTTCCCTGATACCTGTTTTTGTTTCACTTGTAATGACCTTGATCTAACTGAACGTCAATCGGTAGAAGAAGAGTATCCTCGAAAGTTAGTCTCCAACAAAAAAGAGAATGGTTCTGACGAATTAGACGACCAACTTGGCGACGAAACGACCCATACTGATGAAGCTGCACAACCCAAGGAAATATTTGACGACATAGAAAGCGACATTGACTACGAAGAAGAGAACGCCGATAATCAGTTCAATGGCGAGGAAGAAGATAGAGCAGCACCAAATGACATTGAAAATGCAGAAGATGAGATCGACCTGAACGCCACCAATGACGAGGATCGTGAGTATGCCTCGTACGAAGATAATAACGAAAAAGAACAACACGAAGATGACAAAGGCCTTGAGTTAGCAGATAATAGACCAGAAGTACCTTGCGATGTTAATGAAATCGAGCAGAATGGAGACAGCGAAGGTTTAGATCTTGCGGATCATACTCTGGAAACAAATAACGTGGAAATTAGTTATGACGACGATGTTGGAGATGGACAGCAGCAGAATTTTGAGGGAGACGAGTTTGATTTAGGTGTTGGCGACGAAGAAACCGAGTTCCTCCAAAACTACCAATTAGACGATGACGACACTTTCAATGATAACGAACTCCTGAATATGTCTGTGGGCGAGGTTATCTCCAATACCAATGCTACCTTCGATGACACAGCAGCCGAGACAGACAGCGCTACGTTGAGCAATGCTTCGATCGCCGAACCCCAGGCAACGAAGCTTAACCTCGACAATGGACAAGACCAAGAAGACGAGATCGATTATGATGAAGATGAAAATGAAGAGAATCCCTCATCTCTAGTAGTTGCTCCTCAACCTCCAACTCCAAAGTTAAATGATTCACCCATTTCGACCTCAGGAAAGAGGCCCAGAACTGATACAGACTTCGAAGATGGCGATGAACTGAACATCAATGGTGTGTACTTTTTGAATTTTCTCAACCGGTTTAAGAACTGTGCTGATATTGAATAGAAGCTAAGCGAATCCGCTCATGATTTCAACATGCCATTGCAATTATGATTTGATTCATACGACATTTCTACTTGACTTGTCTAGTGTTTACCATTCTGATTATGTTCGCTTCCTCAACGTCTTCGAAGTTTTTCTATCGACTCTGTTTGACAGCTGACAGATAAAATATTCAACAACAAATTGGTGATTCGGGACAGCCTCGACACATGAACCGATCGCAAAGAAAATTACTTCAATCGACAATTTCATTAGGTAGGTCTCTATAGGTATGATGCTGTCAACCCCTTCTAATATTTCTCCCACCCCCTAATTCCCCCCTATTCATGTGATACTATTCAATTTCGCTCTCAAACTTCTAGCAACTGGTTCTATTGCATACGAAGTGCAGTTTAGTGGCCGTGGTGGGATTTATAGGAGATCAAAATTTGGGGAATACATGCAAGGAATTTTCTCAGGAGTTGGGGGTTTACAAGATATGTATATGCGCGATACCCCTCGATACAAGATGGTTTGGATTTCGTTGGTATGCAATTTTATGGAAAGCATATGGATGGAAAACGACTGTGTACTTTGGAGCGGTTGCTGTTTGCTTTGTGAGGGGTCTCGAAATTTGGCTATCTACTCCGCAGGTGGTAAAAATTTCTGTTGCAAAATAAAAGCACATTCATTACATTATCTAGGATTCTATATCTCATGAATTGACCTGAACCTACAAATTTGAATGTTTCAATTGTCGGAATTTGACTCGGACATTGAAATGGAATCCGTTGTTCAAATTTAGCTCGGACATTCATCATCAATCTTTGAATTCAATTCAGACATTGAGAATTCTAAGCATTCTAATTTTCAAATTAATTGGAACATTGAAACTGTCGAAACTTTGTCATCTGGATACGTATATACATAGAATAGCACAACTCGTAATGTCAGATCCTCCATATGCAATTCCAATAGTTTTTAATCCCAAGAAGCCAGTCAATCCATAAGTTTGTAAGTTATAATGGACAAATCTAGCCATTTAATAATACACCTCATGCTGGGTACTAGGTAAGCATTCCTTGCTGTAAGAATTTGATGGCACAGCCTCATAGACCCATTGCGTGCGCGTCAAAGATCCCTACAATACGACATTTAAGTTTTAGCACATCCGAATCGTTTCTTTAATACCAACCAACACGAAGAATATCAACTGAGCTACAAGTAAATGTAGAGTTTTTATACTGACCTCAGATCTACATGGACCTATGGGGGGTATTTGCAAGTGGTATATCTGTTACAAAATACTTTAATATAGCATAACGGGTAGGGAAGAAAAGGGGCCAAAATCGCCAAAATCGTTCTTGAATTTTGAGGGTAATGGTAGAGCATACGTAGAGTAGAGTATGGTATATTGATATAATATATGATGATTTTCCTTACGAGACTTCGTGATCAAGCTCTACTTCTACCTCTACCTGCGTACTTGTATACCTAGCCTGGTAGTTCTTACGAATGACTTTACTAAAATTCGAAATTCGAAATCCAATTTTGTTTTACTGGAGTACTCCGTGAACTAAATTTAGAGGAACTATACCTGGGTAGAGCAGCAGCTAGTCAGACCTATCTACCTACCAACTACCTAGCCTGTCCACGGGTGAGCCAGCCCAGCCAAACACAGTTGGCCCAAACAGAGAAATAGGTCAAAGTTCTATGAACCACTCAACCACTCAACCATTCAAAGTAAATGAAAGATCTTGACTTTTGTAGTTTCATCTCTTTCTTTTCAACTACCTGCCGCTTGCTTGTACAGTGAAAGTACAGATAGTGCTACCCAAATCGCAGATTTCCACCCTAGAACTTTCTACCTCAAACCTCACTTCCAGCTTCAAGCTTCAAACTTCAAACCTCAATCCTCGACCTCCAAATTTCGAACATCCGGAATTTTATAAAAAGTCATCCCACATTGCCAAGAACTTTGTGACTTCCATTATCCAGTATTTCGAAATAATCCTTCGATCCGCTCCTTGGATTTCATTCATTCATTCATCCATCCATCCATCCATCCAATAAATCACCATTAAATTAAAAAAATATCATTCATTATTTGTTGCCTCGGTCGACAGGCATTCGAACTACAGAATTATCACTAAAGCTAGGGGTGAAACTATCTCATGACACTCCACGTCGACTTGCGATCATCACACTCAACAATTTTGCGAAGAACGCTCTACGGCGATAATTAGACTCAAAGAAGTCCCACGATTTATTTGCGCCGATTTATACACTTGCGCTACCCTCACTTTGATATCCTTACGAGGTCTTTCATGAGCGTGAGCTCAAAGGCTCAACGAATCAAATAACCACCTTGCAACACCGCTAGGAGGGAAATCTCAACTCTGCGCAGTCAAGATGTTGGAAGACAAGTATGTCAATGGCATCCGGAACCCGATCAATCGCGCATGAGTTATGCTGGGCGTTTCCAACAGGCAAAGGCTGACTGGTGATAAAGATACATAGGGCTGGCATTAGCCGTCACCTCAACTATGGCGATAGGTATGAATTTACAGATTATGGCGAAGTAGAAAAAATGAGACTAACATTGCGTCTCCCTGACAGGCACAAGTTTCGTCATAACTAAAAAGGTACGAACATTCACACTTCAAATATTTATTTATAATCATTTACTGACGATTACCCTAGGGGCTGATGGATGCCGAAGAAAGACACGGTTTTGAAGGAGATGGATTCACATACTTGAGGAGTCCGATATGGTGGGGTGGCATAATAGCATGTACGGATCAACTTGCATACCACGCGGGGAAAATTAGCTAATAGGATATGAACAGTAATTGTCGGAGAAATAGCAAATTTTGCAGCATATGCGTTCGCCCCAGCAATTCTGGTCACACCTCTTGGAGCGCTCAGTGTTTTGATCGGAGCGGTTCTAGGGTCATACTTTTTGGATGAGAAACTTGGTACATTGGGGAAATTGGGCTGCGCGACGTGCTTGATAGGATCGGTCATTATTGTTCTTCACGCTCCCCCGGACAAGGAGATCAAGAGAATTGATGAGATTCTTCACTATGCTATCCAACCAGGTATGCTAAAAAGCTCCCTCGCTTCTGAAGCATGCTAATATCGACAGGATTCCTTTTCTTTTGTCTTTTCGTTGCAGTTTTTGCAGTCGTTATGATATACAAAGTCGCCCCAAAGTATGGCAAGAAGAATCCTCTAGTTTACTTGTCGATTTGTTCAACTGTCGGCGGTGTTTCAGTCATGTCAGTAAAGGCATTTGGTATTGCAGTAAAGTTGACATTGGGTGGTGAAAATCAATTCATCTACCCCTCAACCTACGTCTTTATTATTGTAACTGTAGTCTGTATCTTGACACAGATGAACTACTTCAATAAGGCATTGAGCCAGTTTCCCACTTCTATGTAAGTCATGTCCAATTTTGAGCTTGTTTTTTGATTCTGACGTCTACCCAGCGTAAACCCACTTTACTACGTTACTTTCACGACTGCAACACTTACCGCCTCATTCATCTTGTACGGCGGTTTCAACACTTCTGATGCGGTCAACACAATTTCTCTCCTATGCGGATTCCTTGTCATTTTTACAGGGGTTTACTTACTCAACGTCTCGAGAACTGACCCTGAAGGAAACAAGATGGTATCCGGCACAGACGGTATAGCAACCGACCCTCTTTCCGGCTTATCGACGAGACGAAGTATGCAGGCCCGCCGAAGTAACGATCCGCACAGGATGAGCATGGGAAGCAATGGTTATGGCCGAGGAGACAGAGAGGGGTTGATTCATGCATACGATGAAGAAGAGAACGTAGGATTCGGTCTTGCGGACCTAGCAGACGATAGCGACGACGATTCGCTGCCTCCACGAGCTATGAATGGGAAAATTAACGGGCATAGCAGTAAAAAGAGTTTCAGCGAGCCATTAGAGCAGGAGAGGCCGAGCAGATCATCCAACCGGTGACCTCTCCAATAGGAATAACAGTTTATTTGATGTGATGACACACGTTTCGAAACTATTGCGGAAAAGTTCGGGCTGTATATTTTATACGCTAAGGGTTGGAATTTACTCGTGAAGGTCGTGCGTGTTTTTTTTTGTTTCATTAGAATATCATTTTGGTGGCAGGCTGGTCTGCTGGCTGGGGCTACATCTCAAAGTACGACTGCATGAGGATCAGGCGTTTGGGTTGCTATTGTGTAAAAAATGAGACGGTTGGGGAAAAGACATCTATCTGTACGATATATACACGGGTAAATCAAGGAATGGGCTCTTATGAGGCGCTATAAGCTTAGTTTGACTCTCACTTTTGAATGGAAGCTAAGATGGTGGCATTTGGTATCACATTCAATAGTATCATGTAACATTATTTTCAAGTGTTTTTAAAGCCGTAAGTTTCGTTGGCTAGATGTGAATACAAGTCCGTGAACTATGAACTCGCAGGAAACGCCCATCCTATTTTACTATTCCATAAATTTATTCCTCTTGGGGAGCTGGAGCAGCCTCTTCACCAGCCTGTTCCGATGAGCGAGCAGCCTCAGCAGCTGCTTGAGCAGCGGCAGCCTTCGCACCGTAATCCTGGCTCATAGGTTGAACCACACTTTGCTCCTCCTTTGGCTCGATAATGGTGACGGAATCTGGGAGACCCTTGGATGGTCCAGACTTTCCTTCTGGGTCAGATCCTCTCATGATCTTGACCTTGATACCGAGAACACCTTGCTTGAGGAGAACGTGACGGGTAGCGTGGTCAATGAAGTCCTTTGCTGGTTGACCAGAGTGGATCATGAAACCATCAGTGAACTTCATGGACTTGGCACGAGCAGCACGTAATTTTCCAGAAACGACAACCTCACAACCCTTAGCACCAGACTCCATGATGAATCTAAGAACACCGTAGCATGCTCTGCGGACGGCGAGACCGTTAAGGAGCTTGTATCTGAGGGATTCGCATTGAGCGACGGCGGAGAGACCACGGTTTTGGACCTTGGCGGCGTAGAGGGAAACGCTGTTCTCTGGGAACTTGAAGCGCTTTTGGATGAGGGAGGTAAGTTCGCGAATGCGGCGTCCTTGCTCTCCGAGAACTTCTTGAGTGTGGGTTGCGCGGATGATGATGTCGGTGACGGTTGGGGTGACACGGACTTCGACACCGGAGTATCCCTCCTCAGCCAACTCGCGTTGGAAGAACTCGTTCAATTCGGCGTAGAAAACACCATCGGCGACGAACTTTCTGCGCTTGGAGCTGTACACAAGAAATTCATGATTAGCCCCGCGAACTTTTTTTCTTGTTGAATGTTGAATGAGCTGTAGCAAGGGCAATTTCTTACATAGCGGCACCTGGAACATTGGAAGCCATATTGTCTGATTTATGAGTTATGAACCGGTGGAAAAAAGGTTCAACGTCGTCGTCGTGATTGTCGTGTGGTCGATGGTCGCGAGTTCGAAACTGAATCTTGTTAATTTTCCTACGAATTCCTAGCGTATGTGGGATTTTAAGCGAATTGGGGGATAACAGCCTTTATTACGAGGCTCAAATAATTTTCATAAGGCTCACAAGTTGAAGCCCCACTAGACCCCCATGTGGCATGAGCCGTATAGCTACAGCCTGATTGGAACGCCAGGGATTCTACGTAACTGATATGATATCGAATTTCAGTTCATGACCAAATATCCATAATACAGCCAAAAATTATTCAAAAATATCTAAATATCCGCCCTCAGAACTCAGAATAAATTACAGAGCTAGAATACGAAAGAAGACTTCTAAAATTACAAATGATTCGTATTATTTATACTACAACCGAGTGCGCTGAGCCATAAATGAAAATGGCAGACAAGCTCAAGATATCAAAGGTTGGTCAAACATTGAACTCCTGCCGCGCAATTGAGAGTTGATCAACTAACTTTTGTAATCACTTCATAGGTGGATGACGTTCAGGTAGTAGCTCGGGGGCAAGCTTCTAACGTTACACTACACTTAACGGCCCATCATTTAATTGTAGTTCAAGCACCTCTTCCTCCGCCGGAAACTTCGCAACAAGCATCACCAACGCAAAAGCGCACAGGGGCTCCGGTCAGGACGAGGGAGTCATGGATAGCATATCCTATGATAGCATACTGTACATTTCGACCAACTTCGCCAGGATCTGCACAAGCTTCTTCTATTCGTCTCCGGGGTCGAGACTTTAATTATTATACTCTTAATTTTGCGGATAACAAGCAAGCTCGAGAAACATTCGAAAGCTTAAAGAACTTAACGTGCAAGTTGGGTAGTATTGAAAGATTATATGCGTTTAGTTATAAAGCGCATGGGGCGGAAAAGCAGATAAACGGATGGGATGTATACGATCCGAAGGCAGAATGGAAACGTTTGGGAATAAGTGAGAAGGGGGTTGACAGAGGATGGAGGCTGTCTAAGATGAATCACGATTACGCCTTCTCTCCTACCTACCCAGCCTTACTTCCAGTTCCTTCATCTGTCTCCGACATCACAATCAAGCATGCTGCCCAGCACCGTTCGAGGGCCCGGATACCGGTTCTAACATACTTACATCCTGTTAATAATTGCGCTTTGACCAGATGTTCACAACCCCGGACTGGTATGCGACAAGCCCGCAGTGTACAAGATGAGAAGTTGGTTAGCGCATGTTTTTCGGCAACATCACAGGTTGATGAGGTGGACTCGGCATCTCCAGCGGCATCTAGAAATAGTCCAGCTTCCAGTCAAGCCGATATCAGTACACCGAACAATGGAGAAGTGACCGATACGGAACGTTACGAGGATGAGATGCTTGCATCTGCGTCGAATATCGAGATCATAACCGAGAAACCTCAAGTGTATGGGGCACAGCAGAACAATCTGATTGTGGATGCAAGACCTCAGGTTAATGCTTACGCTAACCAAGTAAATGGCTTTGGTACGGAAAAAATGGAATACTATCCACTTGCTAAGAAAGCGTATTTGAATATCGCCAATATTCATGTTATGCGAGACTCTCTGGCGAAAGTGATAGACGCTATTAAGGATGCTGATGTGTCCCCTCTTCCTCCAAATCGAGAACTCTTAGCAAAGAGTGGTTGGATAAAACACATCACTGGTATTCTTGATGGAGCGGCATTAATCGCCAGGCAAGTCGGTATACAACATTCGCATGTCCTCATTCACTGCTCAGATGGCTGGGATAGAACGAGTCAGTTGAGTGCTCTATCCCAGTTGATGCTCGATCCTTACTACAGAACTATAGAAGGATTCATAGTACTAGTAGAAAAGGATTGGCTAAGTTTCGGGCATATGTTTCAACATAGATCTGGATTCTTGAATCATGAGAAGTGGTTTGTAACACAAAACGATGCTCTTGCTGGCTCAGCAATACAGCCAGGTGGGAATACTGACGGGCGCGGAGATGCTATCGAAAATGCTTTGCTAAGCGCCAAACGATTCTTCAATAAAAGTAACCACAGTCAAGAGAATATCGATGAAGCAGATGAGGTTACAGTTGATCAATCTCCCAAGAGGCCTATTTTAGACACGCTCCCTCAAAGTGATGTTACCAAGCCTAATGAAACTAGTCCAGTCTTCCACCAGTTCCTAGATGCAACCTATCAGCTTCTCCGTCAACATCCTACTCGCTTCGAATTTAATGAAAGATTCCTTCGTCGACTTCTCTATCATCTCTATTCCTGTCAGTATGGGACATTCCTCTACAATAATGAAAAGTCTCGTGTAGACGCCCGCGTCAAAGAACGCACTAAGAGCGTTTGGGCATATTTCTTGTCCAAGAAACCCGAGTTTACTAACAAGGACTACGACGGAGAAATAGATGATCACGTTAAAGGGAAAGAACGTTTGATCTTCCCTAATTTAGATGATGTAAGATGGTGGCATCAAGTATTTAATCGCACTGACGAAGAAATGAACGGACCGCATAATCCTGCCATGGAAAGATATCTAGCACTCAGTGCAAACAATAGTAACGGACTTAACACAACTGCAAGTATAAGTTCGCCGCCGGGAGCGCCACCTAGTCGTACGGTTCTTGCGGGCCTGGAAGTGGGAACTCCGACGAGACGAGGTTCAAATGGAACGACGACTGTTAGTGGCAATCCATTCGCAAGTCTGAGAGATGGAATTGCGGGGCTGGGAATTGGGAAGGCAACGGGGTTGGGAGGTTTGGGGGGCATGGGAAGTGCTAACCAAAGCGGTCCGGCAAGTCTGAATGGGAATAGTAAGGAAACGGAAATGGAAGTTGAGATGCAATGATGATATCATACGACTGTTAGTTTTGGGGTGGATGATTAGGGAATTGCCTATCCAGGCTGGCGTTTAAACTGAGCTGAGAAATGTGTGTTTCTGGAAGACGGAGGAAAGGGACAGGAAGGAAATGGGAGAAGACATTCTTCTAATTATATCCCACCAAGGCACTGTAGGAGTAAAGGCGTACTGGTAGAGAAACGTTGTCAAAATGACGAAAAAATGTTATAACGTTTCATAATTTTTTGATACTTTTATTCATTATTCATACATCAGACACGCTATTCTAGTAGTTAAGTAGCAAAAGTAAAGCCGCGAATCAATGCCTTCTTTTGGGAATGTTCTAGCTCGCCTTTTGGCCTATGTGCGATTGATATGATTTGATGGCTTATAAGAAGACTTCGAGATTGATCTCCAAAGTACTGACAGGATATCTAGTGCCTATTAGTATGTTACGTTCCCAAATCTACAAGCAGACATAGACTTACCTCAATTCGAATTTATCCAAAACAGTAGGATGCAAGATACCAAACTCTCCAACACGCACCTCCTTGCCTCCCAGCCGCAAATAGATCGCAGCCGCATGACCAGCAAAGAAGGTTGGCTCATCAATCTCCTCAATCCAGTATCCATCTGGTTTTGTTGGGTTCTCCTTGATTGCGAAATCCTGTTTCTTGCCCTCTAGCCCCTCCTCATGTGTAATGAATGCCGTTTGCAACATAAGCAGAATGCGATCAAGTAAACCATGGACAACTTCGAAACCACTGGTTTTGCCGTACCAGGCTGCTGCAAAATGACGCTCATTTCGCGATTTACGCTCCAAGCTCAAATCTTTAAATGCAACGTCAGACACTTCGAAAACTTTGAGGGGGAGACTGTGCTTCTTATTTTCACGGATGGTTTTGAGGAGACCGGGGAGGAGGGATGTGCGGACAACTTGATATTCAGCGGTCTTGGGGTTGGCAAGTCGAACAGCTGTAGTGCCATCATCTTTGCGGTTGAGCCAAGCGAAATTCTCGTCGTGAGAGCAGAGAATTAGAGGCATGACTTCGCTCCAGCCTGCCATGGCGGTTTCCGTTCTAACTATGTCACCAAGTTTGTTGATTGGGAGGGGCTGAGCAATTGTGGAGGCTTTGTTTGGGGATGTACGGGGAAGATTGTTGAAGCCGTAAGCAATAGCCACGTCTTCCATGATGTCACATTGGTGAAGAACATCGGCTCTGGTTGTTGGTATCGAGACGTCCAGTAAATTCTTATCCTTTGAGGAGGGTTTCGCGGATAAGCACATTTTCTTGAGAAGCTCACAAATCTTTTCTGGGGATTCTGAGAGACCACAGCAGTTGTTGATATAGTCGACCTCAGCCTCAGTTTCCCGTGGGCTGAGATTGGGAGTTGTTCGGGTTTCCTGGTTGTGCTCCGAAATAATCTCGACGGGCTCAATTGTGAATGGTTCCGCGCTGTATTGAGAGAACATAGAAACTATGATATTGTTTACGATTTCTAGCTTTGTGCGGTCCGTACCAGTCATCTCAATGAAAACATTCTTGGTATTCAAAGTAATCTTGGAATGATCTCCATTAATGATTGGAGGCATAGACATGACAGTGCGATTTGAGTCGTAAATGACTGGATATACTGGTTTGTCCCGAATAATGTGTAGGTATTTTCCCAAGTGTTTGTCGTTCTCATAAAATTGCATTAATTCCTCCGCGTTCATCTCCTTAGTTTGGTTCAAAGGTGTGAAGACGATATCTTTTGGTGGAAGTGCCTCGTATGTGAAAGGTCCTTTGACTGTATCCATATCATGTGTACCAATCGCAACCAAGGTGCGCTGTCGGGCAAGATTCTGGTGTAGTTTGTCTTGCAGCGAGATGAAGGAGTCATAACCATCTTGAGTGAAAGTAACATTTCGCAGGATCGACGCAGAGACATATGGTCGCACTTTCATAGTATCTTGGTGAACTGTCAAGGTCTCTAAATTTCCACTCTCAGGTTTAACCAATCTATAGTTTGGGAAGGGTGTCTTCTCTCTGAAGACATTCAGCATGAGAGCTATGCCCTCGAAACAGAGCATATCATATCGATTCGCGGGGATTTCGATTTTAAGTTGTGCAGGTTCTTGCTTTCCGTTGACTATTGGTCTTTCCGAATTTGATGTGTCCTCGTCCAATTCAATCCCAAACTCGAAACATAACTCTTCGAATTCCTCTGTGGTATACCTAAGGTATAATTTAGTTTACTACAACATATATGGCAAGCTGCGAAGTCACAAAAATTGTTTACTCACTCTTGCCCGAGAGCTTCGTAGAGCTTCGCTTTATCAACGCTGATGGTGGGCATCTTGACTGATTAGTTGCGGTTGCAATATTTGCTTCACAGTTTCTTGAATCAGTATGAGCAATGAGTTATGAGTCGAAATAATTATTGGTGGGGTTGTATCAGAGGGGTCTGAACTGAGAAGTATACATATGTGCCTGAGGCTCACATATCAATGGGTCAATGGTTGATTCTCAAAGGTTCAAACTCACCGAGAGCTGTCGCTGCCAACCAACATTAAATCTACCGCCTCTTCTGAATTTTAAAGCGTTTGTCCAGCACCGCTACTTCGAATTTCAATTTCATCCTCTTTGCAGCAGTGTGTTTTAGAGGTACGTTTCGAACAAGTTTCTTTCACTATCAAATCAAAGTCTGGATCTGTTTACAAAGAGTCCTCCTTCGTTGCTTCCCCCACCATATGCCACCCAGATTCTCGTAGATCTCACTGACATGTCATCGGCAGTCCCTAGGTCTGGATTATATCATAAGATTTATTCACCTCTCCCGCTTTTTCTTAGTCCCGGAGATTAATTACAAAGTTCCGTCAATCTATCAACAGGAACCAACGACCACGCGATAACCTCATAAATATTCTCAACCACGGATACAGAGTAAACAAATCCAACACCTCACCTTATTGAACCTCCGAATTCACTCCCTAAAGACTTTTACATATCTTCACAATGGCGGACGCTCCAGATAAAACTGACGAGCTCTATCCCATAGCTGTTCTCATTGATGAATTAAAGGTATTGAACCAAGGCGCATCACCTTCGAAGGACAAGGCTTTGTTGCGCAGTACTGATAGCTTACTAGCACGATGACGTTACTTTAAGACTGAATGCCATTCATCGACTATCAACGATCGCCCTCGCACTTGGAGCAGATCGCACAAGAGACGAGTTGATTCCCTTCTTAGATGGTATGGCGTGCGATGTGGAACTACATTTTAGTACAATGGTTGACGATATTATGTAGAATCCGTCGAAGATGAAGACGAAGTTCTCACAGCTTTGAGCGAGGAACTCGGAAACTTTGTAGAATATGTTGGCGGGCCAGAGTTCGGCCATGTTCTTCTGTCACCCCTCGAGAACCTCGCGGCCATCGAGGAACCCCTGGTGCGAGAAAAGGTTTGTCAATAGCAGTGACATGTAGTTATAGCTATGCTGACTGGATTAGGCTGTGGAATCTTTAAACAAGATATGCGAGGAGCTATCCTCACAACAAGTCGAAGAGTACTTCATTCCCCTTACGATTCGACTTTCAAAAGCCGACTGGTTCACCTCAAAGATTTCCGCCACAGGATTATATAACGTACCATACAAAAAGGCTTCGCCTCCAATGCAAGAGCAGCTCAGGCAACAATTTGGCCTTTTGGTTCATGACGAAACCCCTATGGTCCGAAGACAGTCTGCAAACAACTTATCGAAATTTGTGAAGGAAATGCCCGCTACAATAGTTGTGGAAGAAATGATACCCTTGTTCCAGCACCTTGCCGGCGACGACCAGGATAGCGTACGTTTATTGACAGTAGAGATTTTGATTGCAATTGCGGAAGTCGTACCAAAGGAGCAGCAATCAAGTCATGGAGTTCTACTCACAGCCTTGAGGAGTTTAATCGAAGATAAAAGTTGGAGAGTGAGGTATATGGTAGCTGATAGATTTGAGAAGGTTGGTTTTACTCGGATTGTACAATTCTGGTGGACAGTGCTAATGCAGTATAGATTGCAAAAGCGGTTGATGATGAAGTTGTAACAAGAGATCTTGTACCAGCATTCGTCAAGTTATTGAAAGACAGTGAAGCAGAAGTACGTACAGCAATTGCTGGTCAAATCCCTGGTATGTCTGCTCATTCCTGTTTTCCAAGATACCACACTAAACAAAATGAAAGGTTTCTGCAAGCTTGTCGATCACACCACCCTCTTGAACGACATCATGACTACTGTCGAAGATCTGGTTTCTGATACTTCTCAACACGTTCGGGCTGCTCTTGGTACCCAGATCAGTGGCCTTGCACCAATTCTTGGCAAGCAAGAGTAGGGTTTTTTGCATCCATAGTTATGATCTTTATGCTTACAAGCTCTATAGGACCATCGATCATTTACTCCCGATGTTCTTGCAAATGCTCAAAGATGAATTCCCAGATGTCCGTTTACATATAATCTCCAAGTTGGAGTTGGTGAACCAAGTCATTGGCATTGATCTCCTCTCACAATCCCTTCTTCCTGCTATTGTACAGCTTGCTGAGGATAAACAATGGCGTGTTCGCTTGGCAATCATTGAGTACATTCCTCTATTGGCCAGCCAACTCGGTGTTCAATTCTTTGACGAGAAGTTGGCTGCTCTCTGCATGGGCTGGCTAGGAGATACAGTCTTCTCTATCCGTGATGCGGCAACAAAGAATTTGAAGAAACTCACCGAAGTTTTTGGCGTCGATTGGGCAAATGAAGCCATCATTCCAAAAGTTATGGCTATGGGAGCTCATCCAAATTATCTTTACAGAATGACCACCTGCTTTGCAATTACAGTAAGCTTCAGATTTTGCCCCTTGCTCAAAATATTCTAACCTTATCCGCAGACACTTGCACAAGTCGTCAGTCTCGATGTTGTCTCAAATTCTATCCTACCTATGATGGACAAATTAGTAGCCGACGAGATTCCAAATATTCGTTTCAATGTCGCCAAATCATACTCTGAGATTATCTCAGTTCTCAAGAGATTGCCAGACGAGGGTACCGTGTATTCGCTAGAGAAGTCTGGTAGCTCAGAACCGCCCTCGGCTAGAGGTCAAGAACTTATCCAAGAAAGAATTCTACCAAATTTGGAAAAGTTGCAAAAGGATGATGATGTCGATGTTCGGTTCTTTGCTACTACGGCTGCAGCTTCTATTTCTGGTGAACCTATGGAGACCTCATAGATAAGAAGGTAAAGATGTCGCATATGGGAACAAAAATGTATCTTTTTTGCGCCAGTAGGTTGAGCATGGTGGCCTTGCTGTTTTCCTGTTATTCTAGATCGGAGCATGAAATCCAGCATAGTCCCTTCTAATAAGTTTTTGATAAGCAACCTCCCTCATATGCAGATGGTAGGCCATAAAACCGTAGAGAAACAAATTCAATGAGAACGATATACTAAATGATTAAATATTTGTGACCAATGAATTGTGAACCACGCATCTCTCGACTATGGCAGTGCAGTCTCTAGAGAGTATCGACTTTCTTAGGCGGTGAACCAAATTATTCTGCCGCTATCGAGGATACCCACCCTCGATACACTGATGCCATTATCTCCTGCACAACATCTTCCCTCGAGACTGACTAAAATCGCAATTGAAACAAATTGCATTTCAAAATGACCTCAGAGGCATCTAAGCCATCACATCTCGATCCGTCAGCTCTAGGCACAAAAGAATAGTAAGTATGTCTTATGCGCTTTACAGATGATTTACCCCTCCATACTACCCCTCTATTACACAAATTTTCTCCTTCCTCGCACCGTACTTGCTACCCAGCACATTCGCATCCTCCTAAACTTTTCTCTAACACCCAAAGCCATATTCGTTGACAAAGAAGCTTAGTTGGGATAATCTCTATAACCGTGAAATTTCAAACCACGCACTCGACGCGACGGACGTAGGAACGATATGGTTTGATGATTCATCTGCGGAGGATAAAGTTGTGGATTTCTTGAACGGGGAGGTTTTCGAGAAGGACTTGTTAGGATTGGGAAAAGGGAGGAGGAGGAGAGATTTTGGACTGCTGGATTTAGGGACGGGAAATGGCCATTTTTTGGTTAGGTTGAGGGAGGGAGAGGAGGATAGTGGTGAGGATGAGGCGGAGGAGGGAGAGGAAGAGGAAGGGAGGGAAAACGAGGAAACGGGAAAGAAATGGGTGGGTAGAATGATGGGTGTGGACTATTCGGAAAGATCTATTGAATTTGCGAAACGAATTGCGAAGGATAAACTAGAGAGCCGGGAGGAACAGGGAAGCGAACAAGGAAACGAAATCGAATTTATCACCTGGGATATAATGAAAGAAGATGCATCTCCAAAAGTCCTAAATGGAAAAGAGACAAAAGGATGGGATATAGTACTCGACAAAGGGACATTCGATGCTATTAGTTTGTCGGAGGAGGTAGATGCGGATGGGAAAAGGATTTTCGAGGGATATAAGGAGAAAGTACTGGCATTAGTGAGAACGGGCGGAGTAGCGGTTGTTACGAGTTGTAATTGGACAGAGGAGGAACTGATTGAGTGGTTTGTTGGAAAGGGAGAGGAGCAGGGAGAAAGGTTCGAGGTACTGAGGAAGATTGAGTATAGAAGTTTTAGTTTTGGAGGAGTGAAGGGCCAGACGGTATGTAGTGTTTGCTTTAGGAAGTGCGGGGGGAGCGAATAAATACTGGGAAAATCGTACTCAGAAGGTTGTATTGAGGGCTACAGCACGTGGTGTGTGGTTCAAGCACGAATGAAGGCTGCAAACTCGAAGAGGCTATAGACTTGCTCTTACCACACTTGAAGTCAGATGGTGTCGAATACCACAAAAAAATCATTGAAGACCAATATCTATGTAAATCCCGCTCCAGTAGTGCTTGCACGGGAAGGTCTTCCTTGAATTACAAGCATGGTGTGTACAATTTCTCATTTAATCGAGACGTTCTGAATGCACAAATATCCGAGAAACTGGATTTTGGAATCTCGCTCCCAGTTAGTCTCACAGTTCGCTTCGCTGTGGTGTCTCTGTGAATATATGAAGTGTCATTTATGTTCTATATATCTCTGTCAGGTATGTTTATAAACCTATACACACCTATATAATGAAAGGCTTCATTATAATGGATAGTAAAGTTTGGTTCGTATTTCAATCTATCCGAATAGTAAAATACTGTTCGTCTCAAGTGACAAGTCAACTCCATGCCTTAGACCTCCATTAGAATTATACTTCCCAATTGAGAAGGTAATTGGCCCACCAGAGTCGAATCAACCTAAGCCTCATAAGACTCCTCGATGCCCCCAGATATGATAATCAAGACCCCTCGGGCCTGGATGCTCTAGGTTGTCATTTTAATGTGCATCGTGTGCGGTTCATTAAGGTCATCGCGGCCTTCAAACTCCTGAGTGCAATTCATATGATTGCGACGTCAACACGCAACTGCTAAGGCCTCATGGACCTTGAGACATAGAAGCTTGAAGCCCATGTTGCATGAAATTCGTGTGTGAGACGTTATTTCTTCCGGGTCAGTAAGTCATTCCAGTCATTCCGATTTAGCCCATTCATCTTTTTCTTGTTGTTTCCAACATTGCCAGTGACATTAGTTCTAGGTTCGCTGAGCCCAGCACGTCTTAATCTCTCCAAGAACTTTTCATCCTTCAGTTCCTCTTTTGATATCATAAAAATCGCTCTATAAATCGGTCCCATATCATGGGGACCACATGGTCGTGCATCACCACTTGCCTTACGTTTTTCAAAAAGTGACTGAAAACAGTATTTAATTGCTGTTTCGACAGTCATTTCTTTGAGGCCCTCAACTTCTAGGGCTGGAGTGTCTGGGCTTACATGATGCTCCGAGTCTCCCTCAAACTCGAGCTCTTCAAATTCTGGTATTTCAGCCAAGATTGTGAAGGCACTATCGTACCTTTGATCCGAGCAGCTTCCTCCAACGTAAAATAAGGTCCACTGATATAGAGTTCATCAGTTGTATTCTGAGTTCGTGCTTGGGCTGCGTGATCGTTGGCGATGTTGTGCAGGTCGTGGAGGAGAACACGAATCTATTAGCCAATTAGAAATCTTCGGTGGTTAAAGACGACAAGGAGCAAGGGACAGGGGATGAGAGAAACCCACTTTATACCAAAGATCATGATCTGCGTGAAGATCTGACATGGAATTTGTAGAAGCACTCACGTGCTCTGAAACAAAGTTCATCAATTGACTTTTTTTCTCATGTTTGGTATGCTCGTTTTGATTGTCTTAGGTCTTGAAATGATATTGATATGTAAGTGTGTGGGCAAAAGTCATTGCAAGTTAATTAGTGGATGGGCTAATGGGGTTATTTTAGTAGTTCCCAGCGAACTACCGATACACTCACCGGGAGTAGAATTGTAACAAAGCTCACCGGGGAACTTCCTGCAATCATCCTAAATTCTTCTTCTCAAGAGTAAATCACTTCTTGAATTTAACTCTGAGCTATCCATCACATACGGTTGTCATTCGATGTCAAAATGGGAATCTTCTATTGATTTGACTAGAAATCACTGGCAAGGCTAGGCTAGTGCTTAGTTTATGGGATCAGTGGTACCGATAAAATAGAAGCCTTGCATGCAGGGCTGACAGCCTCGTTAACAATATTACATAATCTCTTCTAGATGAGCATCTATCAATGAACTCCTCGTCGACTCTCAACCACAAGCAACAGTTTCTCCAAACATTTCCGATATCAAATTCTTCTCAAAAATGGCGCCAGTCAATAATGACGACCACAATGTGGTTACGAGTCAGTTTTCAATGATTCATATACACCACAATCATCATACTAACACTTACAGACGAAATCAAGAATGTTATCCAAGACTTGTATGAAATAATGATACAAACGCATAACTACGACAGCGTCGGACGACCAACTCGTGATATTCTTGAAAAGTCTCTCCTCCAACTCTCAACTTCTCTCCAAATCGTTTCTCATGCCACGGTTCCCGCTGGGCCTCCGACCGGAAAACCCCAGTTTGATAGGGTTGCAGGAAAGGCCACGGATCTCGCATATGTTCCACAGGATGTGATACATTACATAGATAATGGGCGGAATCCGGATATTTATACGAGAGAATTTGTGGAGGCGGCGAGAAAAAACAATCAGTTGATGAGGGGCAAGATGCAAGCGTTTGGAGATTTCAGAGATGTGCTTGCTGGAGAGATGGAAAAGGTGTTCCCAGAATTGGAGGATGATATTAGGATGGTTGTGGATTATACTACTGATGATAAAGAAGAGAAAAAATGAGTAGGCGCTGCCTGGCTACATTACATGGGTGAGAATAGGTTACTAGGATATGGGAGAGCGACGAGAGGCGGAGAATGGATATAAGATCGCAGCTGCAGAGCAAATCCACGGGACGGAGGAAAGGAAGTTTACTAGAGAGGGCAGGTTTCTTGCCGGGTGAAAAGAGTTTCTAGGAATTAGGATTATGGGGCATTCAAGGGCTGGATTCGCATGGAGTTCCGGAAGATACAAATGTGAGACATTGGAGTCATGGGCAATCAAACGAATGGAACATGATACCAACACGATGGTACTCAAGACGAAAGGAGTTTCGGTACAAGTACCGATCGGCTAGAAAGGATAATCATGGCACAGATGACATCATTCAGGCAGCTCATCTCATTTACTCATTTTCTAATATCACAATTCAGTAGTGTGACGAAAACAGAAATGTGTATGCAAATCATGGGAGTAATCATTTTTTGATTTTGTTTGACTTTTCTTTTCTGTAGGTAGGATACAGGGTACAGATAGAAAGCAATTCCAGGCATATATCTCTTTATCGATGATGCAATAAACGCCTCCAGAATAAATAAAAATAGACAAGCAATAACGAGGGAATACCTATGCTGCCGTCCATATAACGAAGTTTCTCCTTCACGCCAAACCAACATCCCATATCGCTCAACACAGAAGAGCCCTGAAGCTTGCATGTAAAAGATGATAGTAGAAAAAAACTCTCAGGAAATCCATCCCCATGCATGCTGTCTCCCAAAAACACTTGGATCCCTAATATAACTCCAATCTCCGAATCTCCTATCTCCAAACCAACCTCTTGTACTCAGTCCTTTTGCAAGGCCCCTCATAAATAAAGCAAAACATGATATAAGATATAATTCCCAAGCCCAAGTCCAATTCCAGAATGTAAATTTTATAAATTATCCCTTATAGATTTTCAAAAACAGTTTCGATGACATCCACCGTAACCCTCACAATGTATTCAATATCCTCTTTCGTAACCAAGTAATTTGGCGACAACATGATGTGATCTCCACACATGCCATCTACCGTGCCGGTCCCAGGATACACTGTCATATTATATGGGTGTGAGATAGCTAAATCGTGTATCTTTTGTGCAATGCTCAGTTTGGGTTCGAAAGCCACTTTGCTCTTTTTGTCTTTCACAAATTCAATGCCCCAGAAAAGTCCTTTTCCACGGATATCTCCCACGTTGGGATGGTCGGAAAGATGTTGTTTGAGAAGTTTGCCGAGGTATGCACCTTGCGTGCGAACATTGTCGAGGACATCATGCTGACGGATGATACGTTGGACTTCTAGGGCAGCGGCGGCTTGAACAGGCATTCCTTGGTATGTTTGTCCGTGGATAAACTGTCCAGTGCCATTGTAGAGAACATTGACGACTTTTTGTGAAATCAGTACGCCGGCAACCGGTTGGTAGCCGCCGCCGAGTCCTTTCCCAATGGTTTGAAGATCGGGAACGACATTTTCGGATTGCCATGCGTGCAGAGTTCCGGTGCGACCCATGCCACACATGACTTCGTCGAGGATGAATAGCGCGCCGTGGCGATGACATACGTCGCGCATGGCTTTTAGGTAGCCGGGGAGAGCAGCGACGCAGCCGAGCGCGGCGCCGACGATTGGTTCGGCGCAGAAGCCGATGACGGTTTCGGGACCGAGTTCTTGGAACTTGGCTTCGAGTTCGGCGGCTTTGCGAGAAACGAATGAGGCGTCGGATTCGTTGGGGAGACGTTGGCGATAGGGGTTGCAGGAGGACACGTGATGGACGTTGGGCATCAGGAAGGGGGCATAGGGTGCGCGGCGTGCTTTGTGGCCTGACATGCCTAATGCGCCTAGAGTGTTGCCATGATATGAACCTTCTCGAGCAATGAAGTTGACTCGTGGAGTAGATTTATCTTTTTCGTAAAAGTACTGTCGTGCCAATTTGCATGTGGCTTCCATAGCCTCGGATCCTACGTTGAATTAGCTTGGGTCACATCCACATCGATGGTTGGCTGTGTAGCTAACTTACCTGAACCAGTCAAATAGACTCGGGCCATTTTTCGGCCAGTGCCGTTTATCAGTTCTTCGCAAAGATCGTCCACAGTCTCGTGGCCAAAGAATCCCGAGGCTAGGTATGGAATGCCGGACGCCATTTGCTGAAAAACGGCATTGATGACTCGCTTGTTGCCATGTCCTAAACATGAGACAGCGGCGCCGGATGTGGCATCAAATATGACTCGTCCGTCTTTAGTGTAAAGATTGCTTCCACTTCCTCGTACGATGACTGGAAATTCTTTGTGGAGATGTCGATCAAATAGGAATGTGGTTCTCTTCATGCAAAGTTGAACGGCTCCTCCATTCATATATGATGAAGATCCATTACTCATCGCCTTGGTGTTGGCGATGTATGCATCTTCTCTATGCGCTTCTGCGATGGCAGCTGGCGACATGATAAATGATGTCTAGAGAGTATAGTTTGGATTATGAAGTAAGGGGAAGGGAAGAAGTAGAAGTAAGAGTAGACAAGTAATATATATTGTCGACGACAGATATGTTCATGAGTTCAAAGTCTTGATATATAGAAACCAAAGTCGGTGAGAAATATGCAAAGTATTCTTGGAAAGTACTTAATAAGAAGGAGATTCGGAAGTCCCGATGGGAAAAGTCACCTTAATATATGGTCAAGACAGCATGCGGGTAGTAGCATGATGACGGAAGGAAAGGGAAGAAGGAAACCTAGATGGGTCAACAGGAACCGGGATAAGGGCATACAAGAATGGGTCGAGGGGGTGCTAGATTCCGGAGTGGAGATGAGAATATGAAGTTGGGTGAGAGGTGAAATGTACGAGAGAAGTTGATAAGTTGAACAAGAGAATATGATAGGACGATGATCGATCAAAGTTGAATGCAACTTGCCTTTAGTTAGATTAGCCTCACTGGAGAATAGGAAAAAGATCTGGATCAAAAAAGCATAAAATCCTTGCTTTCCACGGGTAGCATGGCGCGGTAGATGGAATTTCTGCTTTACATTGGTGGGGTGGACCGATGAAGGCAGAAGATGCCCTGACGCTAAATACGGATGACAATTGACGTTAAACTTTCAACGGAGGCATTAGGGACCAGGTGGTAAGATAGTAAGTACTATTAGTTACCAAGATACCAAGATAATAGAATACCAGAATACTAGAAATATACTTTTCGAAGAACATGACATGACTAGTTAGTAATTCGCCAAACGTGGTTAGCATGAACTTATATTCAAGGTATTTGTTTGGTCGTTTAATAATTGATGAAGGGGTAGAGTGAAAGGAATGTGTGTGCTGTATTGATTGACCCGATTGCCGGGTATGAGTATGAGAATGAGAGCATTAACATGAGCAAGAAAATATTGAGGGGAGAGAAAGGTGTCCGACGAAAGGAACGAGCTCGAGCCAAGAAGACGTGTCAATAAAAGTCCCATCCGATGGTTTAGATCCTGATGCACTGCTATGTGACCGCTCACCGCACTTACTCCTTGACCATAGCCGGGTAAAACTGTTCCCATCAGAGACATATGATCCGGGGATGTGGGTGATGGCACGAAATGGGCATATCTTTGAGGCACAAAATCTGGTGAAGCACGAAGCCCGGCCGCATATGTGGCCGGGAGCTAATAGCCGCTCTCCAATGGGATGTTTACCATGTCGTTTTATCGGTTGCTCAAACGAGTCGGGAGTGAGGGCGGGGGGGAGGCAAAGAAGAAGTATTGTTTCGTTGCCTTAGCATGAAGATCTCCGAAAGTAACCAGCTTCCTTTGTAAGGATGAAGTAGGAATGGAAATGGAAATGGAAAGATTTGTGATTCGATTTCTGGTCACGATATCAATAAAGTTGAAGATTAGGATTAACAAGCCGACTTATTTTCCCCAAATTGTCCTTGGCTCCGCTATGATACCGTACTGTTCTACCCATTTTACTATCAAAAAATGAGTCTCCACTTCCCGAGCATCTACTACCTACCTACTGATAAATCTCTCTACCTTGCTTGATGCATAATATGACCGAGAGGAGTATATCGTACGCGTGGAGATCTAGATTTTGTTTTATTTTCATTTTTATTAATCCTTTACTTTACTCAACTTTAATGGTTTTCATTTCCGTCGATTTTGTCCGATAAACGCAGGGCAAGGGGCGGCCGAACAACTAAAACTAGGCAGTTGGTTAATAATTTAGGTTCAAATATTGATTAATTCGATTGATTCTCGAATGATTTGATTAATTTTGAGTTTGATTGAATTTTTCATATCCTATTTGCCAGAGCAGAAAAAAAACCAAAAACGAAAGTGGCCATAGAGCGACGGGAAAAGGTCCATCCGGTCAAATCCTGGGAAAAGGATAAGAAGGGGTGTAAGAACCGTTGAAAAAGAACCTATGAGGAGATATTTCGAAATGCATATGTGTATGTGTATGTGTATGTATGTCAGTATGTATGTATGTATGTTATGTTGCTATGTATGTATGTAGTCAGTGGCATATCATTTGCAGTCTTTAGAGGCTGTCTGTCATCTTATGCGGATTGTTACAAACGCCTAGAGATCGTGGAATGTGATTGATCACCTTTCTTACCTTTGGGTTACTCAAGTGCGAAACCCATCATTGGGGTTTTTACGCCCCCAAATATAAAGATGTAATAGATCCATACGGATTAGTCTTTTGCTCTCTTGGTCTTTTGCTCTCTAGTTCCTTGTACTCTTTCGGAACCTTTTTTCCCCAATGACCTTGAAATGATGCTTCATGAGGTAATACACTCTACTCAGATCGAGTGCAGGAACCATGCGATACATCGAAATTTCAAAAGATTTATATGTGAGTGAGGTACGTTGCCGAGATGTTCCATTTCGTGAATCTTGTCCACTCAATGCTATATTGTACACATCGGTGCGGTAGTAACAATCGGCTAATTTGTATTTTGCGAAAACCTGGTTCAGAGATACTTCTAGTTGGCCGTACTGTACATCTTAGTCGTCCATTTTAATATACAATATATCTATTGTACGATGTGTAGCCAGGTTCTCGTCAACTGGGCAGCAGTACAGAATTCGATTGATCCGCTTTTCATTCAAGGCGAGACCTTTGAGATTTCAATCAAGGAGAGCACGAAGCCGTGATATCTAGATCTTTGCATAAAGCGGTAGCCAACCGGATCTAATTTGTTGGAACGTTTTCGTACTCATTCTCATCAGCTGATAATATCATAAAACAAATAACAATACAAACGCAGTATTGAATGCGAGTGACATCATATTTCCAGAAGTTTAAGATCGATAAAACATAAGCAACATAGACAATGATTGGTTTGATTTCTATTTCAAAAAATCCATCACAATATCGATAGCTTCATTTTGGCCGTTTTCCTTTCTTGATTATTTGATAGGTGTGGATATTTTCCTCTTCTTTTTTTTGTCGAATCAAATCAAACTCTATTTGTGTCAGTCAAATTAAGGTACAAGAACTGCAGGTAAGAAGTAATCACTATATTTTCACGGGGGATATTTTTCTTGTCTTTTCTGATGCTTGCTGGCCATGAACTCATGCCTGCGACCCTCCTATCACCTTACCATTTTCAATTTGCACGACAATGGGCCCAAGTCCTTCCTTCCTTTACTAGCTATCTACATAGCAATTTCTGATTTGCGGCCCAACAGCTCATGAATCACGCGGCCATGATTTATGCAACACTGCAGCTGCATGACAGATTATGGAAAAGAGTGTGGAAGAAAAGAGAAGCAAGGCAGGAGAGCGGTGTCCCAAACAATGAAAGCATGATGCGTACTCTATTGCAGGAGCTCGGTGATTTTCGTATAATGTTATGGTCCGTCCACTTATCCATCGTTGCAGCATATGTAGGAATCAACGTGCAATCATTCGGTGATCATACGCATACACATACACATACGTAGGATCAGAACAAGGGTGGATGAAAGAACTGATGATTCTTGACTTAATCCCATGTCATTCCATGTGTGATACCCAAAATGAGACGGACCCTTATTCGAGTTCATTCCGGCCGTCTGGCACCATTTCAAGGCTTGGGCTTACTTCCATGAATAGGGATTTGAAAATATACCTCGTAGCCTCGTATCCAATACACAATTGACAGAAAAGCATGCCATTTAGTTATTGCCGACTTTCATCGGCTTCGGGCATCATTCCTTCGGCATCCCGAACATGAGCTTGCCGAGTACGGTTGTAGATCCAGAGAATTTTCGGATAGTGGGGAACCTGTAGAGGCCCAGAATAGCCATCGGATTCTTTTCCTTTCTTTGAGGATCATCATCAGACACTATCCACATCGAGTCAAGGGTTCAAATCTAAACCCATCGGCTAGATTATGGTATGTTCAGAAATTGGGAAAGAATGTATGAATAGCCTCGGCAGATGTCTGAGTACTGTCATATCAATTGATGTTTTGCTTGTAAGAGAATAGGATCTACTCTTGCTCTCGAACTCGGCTAAGGACGGTGAAGGGGGTTTGATCATAAGATTAAGGTCTTGATCTGCTTCGAGATGATATATGATTGCATGGGAAGACACCCCTTTAAAATATCTGAAGTGTGGCGGATGTGCCCACAGTGGCTGCAGAAATGTGTTCATTAGCGTTACATTGGACTTTGGGATCTCAGCCCCAAAGGCCACAGACTGTAATTTGAATTGATTCTTACTTAATGATCAATTCCCAGTGCTCAGTGCCCAGTGCCCAGTCTCCTAATATGTACGTGGCACCCAATCGTATCACCATGCCGTGCGGTAAAGAATACGATGTATAGTGGTTAAATGTTGAGTCAGGTTAGGGTAATGAAACTGCCGGCACTCAGACTTGTGATGATTCAATTCCGCGATTCGGATAAAAAGCATACACATTGACATATCCGCATATTAGATGATTACACATATGAAAGACTAAAAAGCTTGTCTGAGGTGAGGTTCATAGATTAGCGTGTTTTGATACACATTACATAAGCCAGCAAGGTGACCTGCAGGTACCTACTAGGTAATTATTGAATCATATCATCAACGAATGATGATGACGCGGGCGTTTTAGTGGTCTCTAACCTACGCACTGCACCTTCCAATTTCGACATTCTTCTTCATACAGCTCATTCATACATCCCATACAACTCATACACCCATCTTGATACCTCTCTGCAGTTTATCTCATCTGGATCCTAAACCTGGTCTCTACTTCCCTTTTAAATTGGCAGGTAATGATAACCAGCCATCGTTGAATATTTCCGACCTATCCGGGATACACACGATTCGGGGGAAAATGTCGGTATCTAGATATCTCCCGTTTGCTTCAAGGACAACAGACGCGCAAGCAGTGACTTATCTTTTGGCCGTGTGTCTTTTTTCTATCTCCTTTCTAGTTTTTCTCAATAGTAGCGTGTCATTCGTTATCACTGATCTCATTGGAGTAAAAGAAGGCGTGGGGGATCTGGTGGGCACTCTCGTACGACACCCCAAATGTCAATTATCTTTAGAAATTGAAAATACTTACTCGTTCTTAGGGGTTTGCGGATGAATTGGTTGCTTTGTTAGCTTGTCCCGCGTGGGGAATTCTTAGTGATAGACTCGGTGTACGGGTGGTTTGCGTTCTAGGGTACCTCATTGTTGGCCTTGCATTGATCTTATTCGTGCAAGCAAAGAATGTCTTCCCACAACTATTACTTGCGAGATTATTCTTTTCAGTGGGGGGAGCTGCTACGTGAGTTCATCCCGAGCGACATCATACGCGCATACTAACCGAGATTGGAGTGCGACGATGGTGACCGCAATCCTACCTTCAATGTCTGCCCGAGAGACCGACGATTCGCAGAGTTCCCCTATTTCGAGATCAGCCTTGCCGGAAAACGTCCGCCATAGTATTGCGACTGAGTCTATAGATTCCGAGATCACCATAACCCCTACCAATTATAATGATCGACGTGGGACCCCCCTTGGCGACCACTCAAAATCCATGAAGCAAACCGGATCAAGCCCCCCGCGTTTGGCCGGCTTAGTTGGGTTATTTACAGGCTGCGGGGCACTTGTGGCACTGA
The DNA here is from genome assembly GCA_004786145.1 of Botrytis paeoniae. NCBI lineage: Eukaryota > Fungi > Ascomycota > Leotiomycetes > Helotiales > Sclerotiniaceae > Botrytis > Botrytis paeoniae. The sequence continues at coordinate 235,254 of PQXI01000005.1, read as the reverse complement.
TTGCATTTTTGCCATTGCCAGCGCAGTTCTCGCGGATGAAAGGGGTATCCCAAGGCCAAGCGGTGGCCGATAGTTTCTACGTGGTTGGAGTTGTATCACTCATGGTTTCTTGCTTCTGCTTTATTGGTCTCCGAGGCTTGGCAGGCGAAGAAAGTAAAGGGTGGCGCCTACTTCTCGGTAGACCAATAGCCAGAGACACTGTGGGACATCCTGGAGGACGAGAAAACACGGAGAAGTTTCAGCCATACTGGACACTAATATCAGATTCAACAATTTTAGGATTTAAAGATGCACAAATTGGTCTTGGTTATTTAGGAGGATTCGTCGCACGTGCCTCATCAGTTGGCATATCACTTTTTATTCCACTTTATATTAACTCATATTTCATTGGGCATGGATTCTGTCAAGGATCTCCAAATGATCCATCACCTGAACTCAAGAAGGAATGCCGTAGAGCATATGTTCTTGCCGCCGAGTTGACTGGAGCATCTCAATTGATCGCGTTGCTTTGTGCTCCGCTATTTGGCTATCTCTCAGACCGCTACCGTCGTTTCAATATACCACTTCTCACAGCGAGCGTTTTTGGCGTGATTGGATACATAGGTTTTGCTCAGCTTGTTAGCCCTGAACCACAGGATATCAATGGTAGAGGAGGAAGTCCTATAGTATTCGTTATGGTCGCCTTGATTGGCATCAGTCAAATAGGGGCGGTGAGTTCCTCGAGGCATTCCTTCTTCTGGGTTTTCAAATTCATCATCGGCTATACACGTCGTTCCGTCTCACGATGTATTTATGTGCTAAGCTAACTTACTATCTTGAACAGATTGTCTGCAGCCTTGGTTTACTAGGAAGGGGTGTACTTGGTGATGAAGGTGGCTACAATTTATCGTCCCAGCTTCAAGATGCGAGGAGCGATGAGAATACAGACTCACGCGATATAACAACCGAAACAGCACCGCTTATAGCGCCTCCATCATTACCTAAGAACCCTTCAAGAAACCATCTCAAAGGGTCTATAGCTGGTGTTTACTCTCTATCCGGAGGTGCTGCGATTCTACTACTCACAAAACTTGGTGGTTACCTTTTCGATAATCTTTCCACAGGTGCTCCATTTTACATGATGGCAATATTCAACACCATACTCCTAGTTATTGGCATTGGGGCCGGAGTTTACCGCGAAATCAAAACAGCTCAAAAACATCGATGAGCTCATCACTTTGATCTGCGGCATCAATAATCTTGTGCCTTCACTTCACATGCGCTTGGTAAGATTTCCCACAGGGTGCCCAAGAGTTCTTATATATGGGGTTAATAATAATAATAATAATAATTATTATTATTATTATTATTATTATGATTATCTAAAAAGGATGTGTCAATACTATCTGTTTCATTTTGAATGTCCTTCAATCTAGCCCCATATCAGGCGACACCAAGACCTACTACATCAGTACGCCTTGATCGAGCCTATTCTGCGAAACTGACATGTCGATCACGGCCTCTACGCTTTTCGTTCGTGCCTCGAATTCTGAATGATCCATTTCGAGACTCTTGAGGCATTTCGTCAGATAGCGGAAAGTACTCTATGTCGTTCTCAACATCCCCTTCCGCGGTTCCAGACTTGGTTTTTGCTATTTTGTGCAAACTATTGCGTCTCTTACTGGGCTTTGATAATTTCTCTTTGGAGACACCCATCTCATCGCTGGGAGTCAAAGCACGACGCTCGGAGTAGTTGTTGGTACCGTCAAATGAGTCAGAATCATAAGGATCCTCCGCTGGGAAATTCTCTATCGCTGGCCTTTTTGCTTCCGAATATTGCCGATTAAATTCCCGACTGGATGTGCCGCCGAGATCTATAAAACTTGCTATTGAGTTCTGATTGTACAGCTTGATAGTATCGCATCGTAGACATGTGCGCCATTCGAGGTTGTAGCCGTGTTTTGGACATGCATCTGGATCTTTGTAGGCCGTATCCGAAATTTGAGGGTTCATATTGACAGGAACACTGTACTGATCTATGAATGAGAACAAAAAGCCCTTAAGGTCTAAACAGCAGCTAAAGCAATAACTATGAGGTCCCTGAGAGTTACGTGAAAGAAGAAAAAAAGGTTGACAAGTTTTTTGTGGTTGTGTACAGTGTACTTGAGGATATAGGCAGGCATAAAGAAATGAAAACAGTCACTACATACTTGCTCACACATTCTACATTCTTTCTACACTCTTTGAAGGATATTTTTCTTTCTTTGTGATTGGGGTTAATTCCTGTTTTTCCTCCTCTGAAGCTACCTTGGTTTAATGTCGGCCTCAACCTTCTTCTCTGCTATCGTTCCTTTCGTCATTCTTTTCTTCGTAGTCTATGAGAAATAAACACAACCATTGTTGCACAAAGAACCTCAGGTGAGACACGGCATAACAACAATCATCACGTTTCTTTGCAGTTGCTCAAGAGATCACATGTGTGTACTTAGCAGGTAAACAAAAAGATGCTAGAGCAAAAACTCTCCTAAAGCCTCGGAATCGGGATGATTCTTCTCTCGATTATCTGATTATCTGAATGAACGGGCTGTACAAAGTTCTCGGAACGGAATATAGGAGATTTGTTGTTTCTTATAAACCTTCCATTGATAACATGATTATATCTCTACTCATTTAATGATTTATCTGATTACTGTCATATTTTCTCCGTTTCTGTCTATTTCTTGTGATACCGAGATACTTGGTGCATTGTAAAAGAACGATTGTTAGATCACAGTTTGTAATGGAGTTTGATATAGGGAATGGGAATGGAAATGGAAAATGGCATTTGATATGAAGATAGAGGGCTTAGACTTTCGATATCTCAACCAAATTTCGATGGGGTTTTGAGATTTTAGTATCAGTTTATGGGTATAAATCGATCATATGCAAATCGTAGAGATTGAACCTCATGCCTGATTGAGGAAGACACTTTGGGAGAGGAAGTGGAAAATGAATGGAAGGAATTGATTCGGTATGTGTTGGAGGTTTGAAGAGAAATAGCTTGGGTTTTGATAGGATGAAAAGGGGTGTATGTAAGGAGTATGGATGGACGGATGGATGGATGCATGTATGGATACTTGGCTTGGTTAAAGGGACATGGCTATCTACCTACCCAGACAGTAATATTCATTCATCATTTGTGCTTGACACTCGATACTCGATACTCGAGATATCTGGGTGATACATTGTATATTGGGCATTGGCCATGGAACATGGGACTCGAGAATCGAAGAATGATAGAGTTCGGTGTATAAAGTATGATTGATATATGTCACGTACCTACTCACCGGCGTGTAAAGAAAATAAATTGATAAAGGGACAGATTTTCCATTAATGTTCCCCAATGAGAGTAAATGAGTAAAATCATCATTCACACCCAGTTACGTAGGTACCTAGGTAGCTTACTTAGTACCCGTAGATCTTCCCCAGTTTATCTCCTCCAAGAACGAACGTCATCAAAGCACAACATACGACATTCTTCCTGATTGATGCCATATACTTCGTACAAATTTATTATAAAAACATCTTGCTGTCAATCTTACCTATCTATCGAATAATTAAAGCGACGGTGATAATTCAAAGTCATATTCTTCCGTACCTTAATTGAATCTGAACACCCGTCGGAATAAATTATTGGCAGGTGGGAAAACGATATAACCCATTTCTCGTTCCAAAACACAAAGTATAGCCTACTAGACACCTACTTGGATACACAAAAGGTACAACATCTTGGAACCTAAACTACTTTGTCAAACTAACCTGTCAAACCTACATATTTCAGATGCGAGAATACTAATTGAACCTAATCTAAAGAACAAACAACTACACACCTACCAATAACCAATTTTCCTTCACCTCACATCTACATTCTACATCAACACTTCCGATCCTGCAGAAATATATCCCAAGGACAACATCCGCGTGTCATTCAGGAGCCTGATAGATATCTTCTTGTATCTAAGAAGCACTTTTGATTCGCAAGAAATGTCGGGCATACCGCGATATAACAATGCACCACTAAATGCACGATCAGGTGTTCCTGTCTCTCCCACCGGGCCTTCAACATCCTCTAAAATGGCCGTGCCTGCATCATCATCAGAACCTCTGAACAACAGCAACCCCACCACGACATTATCCTCATCCTCCTCGTATCCACGAGCGCAACCCGCAGCTGCCGTGCCCATTCCTACCGGGCTTGCAAACTCGCAACGTTACGCCCCTCCCCCCGCAGCTGCAGTTACGACGGCCAAACCAGAGCCAACGCGCACGATAAAAGAAGATTCCGATGTACCGCCTGCACCCCAACCAGGTACTTTCCCCGAGCCGACTACTGGGTTCGCGGGAAATACGTTCGCATCGCAAACTAAATCTGTGCCTCCGCCTCCCAGAGCGGGGTCTTCATATGCTGTCGATCACAATGCGACTCCTTCAATGCCACCCAATCCAAGTGCGGGGCAAGTTGGGACGATGGAGAACCATACAGAATACCCCCCTCAGATGATGATTCCGCCGCCAAGCGTCACCCGCGCACCGTTTTCGACGACGATGACGATGGCTGCGAACACGGCAGCTCAGACATCGGGTTCATATGGGACAATGCATCCTCAACCGGTCTCTGTTGGCGATGCGTATGCTCATCGTACACAGCAGGAAAACGAGGGATATGGACAGCGACGCAGTGTGGAATACCTGGAGCATCCACCGGGATACGTGCAGAATGCGTATGCGGCTGAACTGAGCAGTGATCAGAGGAGAGCAATGGATGTGAATGAGAGGAGAGAAAATGCCAGTGCAGGTGGGGTGAATAGTGGGGGTGAGGAGGAGGGGATCTGGGGGAGTGCAAAGAGGTGGGTTGGGAGTGCCGGGAGTAAGTTGAGTGAGGGGGAAAAGGAAGTTTGGAGGAGGATTAACGGGGAGTAGAGCTTACTAGGGTTGCTGCGGGTTTGGTGGAGTGGGATCATGGGGTCTACGATAGATATGATGATACGATACGTTACGATACCAGACGTGAGAATTCGATAAGATGGTGTACGATTGTGTACGATTAGGTAGTAGTAGACTGATACATTTACAGCTACAAAAGATATTCGGGTAAAGTACTTTTATACAGGGAATGTCACTTTTTTTATAAAATACTTTATGGGAGCCTATTGTCTGGTATGAGCCAGTGCGTAAGCCACTTCAAATGAATTGACCTGGATAGTGTGCAGACAATCCAACACAGTTCCGTAGGTAGACACAACAAGTATCAGCCTCTATACAAATCAAGATAAGCAAATTATTGACACTGATAAGAATAGAAGCAGAACCCCTATCACTTGATGCAACATGTATCCATCATCACTGGGTTTGAGTGTGAGGGAGGGTAGTATTTGTATGAACACAAGTATAGCTGTGAGGAGTTTAGTCACGGTACATAGCATAGCTCCCGTCATCATAGCATTCGAGGCTTGGAGGATTTGCACAAGGAGTACGAGAGTATGCGATCCTAGAACGGAGAAGTGCTGACGGAATGTTTTACAAACAATGGAAGAAAGGGGGGAAAGTCGGTGTTCGAAGACTTGGTATCAGGAAGGAAGCTTTACTTGTTGTAGATTAGAATTTAGCTGGTGATCAATCAATTGGAAGTTTGACACCCCCGTAATAAGAGAAGGGAAAGAGAAGGATACGCGCATACCCAGCGTCATCGATACATTTTTTTCTCCTTGTGAGCAAGGGGGAAGGTAAAGCAGGGGGAGGTCATGGATGAGTGGGTAGGGCGGGTTGATCTTCATATTAGATGTGTTATATTGATAGGGGTGACAACGTAATCCACAGTGGAGAGAAGATATCAGATAAACGCCCGAGTCGAGTATATCTGCATGAATTTTGCGTACCGATCGGGACGACTGTGGAAATTGAATTGTAATGAGTGCTTGGGCTTGTGTGCTCGAAAGGGAAGAAAGGTGGATAATGGGTGTGAGAAGGGTATGGGAATCGGAATCCCCCCCGCATGGAAGCTGGAAAGGGAAGGAATGATGTAGGGGCGGTGTGGCTGTGAACACATGGGATGATGTTCGTCTTGCCTTTGGGAAGTGATGTCGTTTCGCGATTTGAGAAAGATTGATATGTTGTCGTCTGATAGCGTTCGAAGTAGATTTGCACATGACATTTTTGGATATAACGATATTAAGGTCTCTTAGCGGAGAGACGGGATGACAGAATCGCAATGACCGTTTAGAATAGATACATCATAGCCTTCCTTCAAGTCGCATGAGTTGAGGTTTAGTGCGAAAAGATTATCTGCTAGAAGGATATCAGAGAATTCTAGAATGATAAGGTGGGTAGGCGGTGCACGGGATGATACAGTAGTCGAGTGGAAAAGGCTAGAGCTAGAGCTAGTGACCTGCCCTACCCTGCCCTACGAAACAGCTGAGTCCCGAAACAGGTACTGGGTGGATTAGACAAAGTGGAGTGAAGCGGGTGATCGGATTTCGGATGAATTGAGAAAAGGGTCATAGCGGGGGATTGTTTGGAAAACTACGGTGCTTCCGTAAAGGTTAGATTGAAGCGAGTTATTTTAGACGCTTAGGACGTGAAAATAGATGAGAAGGTTGTTAGATGAAGAGTATCTAGTAACCTTATTCTGGAAAAGTGTGTGAGAGTTTGATTACCTCAAAATGGGCACCTGACTTGACCCGAACTGAAAGGATATCTGATTAGTTGCCTCGTATCTACGGAGTAATGTATAGTGCGAAGTGGACAGTATCATGATGGTCGATATACGTTTACGCTAGAAATCCTTCTTGACAGGTCTCGATAACTTTTCCGTTTTTGGAGAAGTACATTTTTGAACGTATTAGATGGAGACTAATTGCAGCAATGAATGGGATATACCTACCTACTGATTAGTCTCGTTGTGTTGTTCATTCTTGTTATTCTCGAGTCTTACTGCTCATGGCGTAGTACGATTTAAACATCAGGATACGGTCAATCACCAGTGATCGCATGCCAGGAAATATATTAATATGCCCGTAACGAACGACGAGGCCAGCCGAATTGGCATAGGATTGGGATAGAATTGAATATCCGTGCCTGTGCTGTCAGTGGTAATCGATGGGCCGGGATGAGAAGAGCTGCTGAGGCAAGCCACATAATATTTGAGGTATGACGGATCGGACATTTAATCGATCATCGGAATCCTGGTTAACAGTACAGTGAGAGATGAAAAGAGGATATACGGTCGCCGACTAATAGACTATTATGTGACAGGTATCAAGGTTTCTCGGCATCAATCGGTACCTAGATTTGATATTGAAAGAGGGAACGAGCGAGCCTCTACCTACTCAGCTAGTGAGTTGCCCAGCCAGTTAATCAAATTGGTTTCAATGACAGAGAATAGCTAGAAAGAAAAGGGAAAGTCAGCAATTTGTTACAAACTAAGTAGATACGATATTTTAGAACGTGATGATATGTTTCCCCTTCATCTAAAGTATTTACCTACTAGTTAGTTTGTATGAAAGATTTAGCTTTTTTACCCTCAGACTGACAGTCGGTTCTGTCGGGACGTCTACTTCATTGAGTTAACTGGTTCGAATCTCTTACCTCTCTTACTTGGGTCTTCCCCTGTATAGAGTTTCATGATGCTTGTCTCAAACACTACCGAGGATGCACGATACATGGATTATTACAATAGGATGATGGAAACTTGCCAAGATGAGGACTTCTGAAGTGAGTTTAAGAAATTAAGAGTGCGAGTTAGAGAGCGGTGAAGTACAAACAATGACAGAGAGCGAGCAAGATTCATCATGTCTAAAAAGCTTCATCGTTTGAAGAATTTGAAACTATTTCAAATCAGAATTCTCGGTCCTCTTACAATCTCTTACTTCGTCTATTTCATAAGAGAGTATTGAGAGACGATGAAAGTAACAAAGTATGAGAAAAGGGAGGATGGGATGGATGACTAGATACGGTGATTATTGGGAAAGAAGATTAATTTTAGTGATTGCTTAAAATGACAGTAATTATTTTTATATCTTCTTACTTCATACTCCTGTCAGCTATCAATTCACGTTGATGAAGGGGTACGTTCGGTACTGTACGTCTAGCTTAAAATAGATAGATATACTGGTCGGATTTTCAGGTGTGGAAATGATTGAAAAGCCGTTATTAAATAAATGACAAATAAATAACGATTGGATATTGGTGATTGATTATTGGGCAATTAGCAACTTGTTTTGTTCGATTTATCATTTCTGTGCCACTTTAGCCAGCCAAGATACTTAGTATACAGTATACAGTACATATGAGGAATTATCTATCTCCTCTGTACTTCCAGACCCCTCCCGCCCTCTCTCATATCAATATACTTTACTTTTACTACACGTCGACCAAACGAGGATCCCTAATCCTTTCGAAAGGTTCTTCCTTATACATAGGAACAATTAGGTAGACAATTAGGTTTTAGTATTTCTTATTCGTATAAATTATTATATAATATACATGATCTATTATATCATATTAGGGCTGATATGCTTTGTTGTACAGCTAAAATCGTGGAGTACCCCTGTTTCCGTGTGAAAAATGATCCTCAACCATAAACCTAGTCTCTAATCTATCCTTACCCGTCCGACTAATCTACTCATGGTACCATCTGCTCATCACCAGTGATGAAAAGAGACCCCGAACTTTCCAACTTTTCCATTCACCACTCACAAACTTACTAATTACTTCAAACAGGATTAATTAACTCACTCGTTCGACGCCATCTTCGGGCATCATTGGTTGTCCGTTGACCTCGGACTTTTTTGACAAACCTCAATTAGTTACCCTAGACGTTACAAATTTATCCCCATAGCACCCCGTTGGGATAGTCCGTGGGCTCATGAAAATAATTGGAAACAGGTCAATATCCAATTGTGCAATACCGCCGTGGTACAACCACCAGAGTCACCACCGTCGCCATCGTCATGGTAGCTTAATTCTCACCAACCTCCAGGGAAAAAACTTTCCTTATGTGGGACCTATGTATCGTTATATACTCCCTCAGCCTACCTGCCTTACCCCAGATACTGCACCTTTAAAGTGCAGTGGCGGCGGATGAGACAAGATAAGCCACCTCCCTCTACTTGTAGTGCCCTCTAAACTCTCTTGCTGGATGAACACATACATACATACATATCTCATATCGAGTAATGTCGTTCCATGATGGGTCAGCGGCAGTGGACCAGTCCCTAGACCCAACCAGCAGCCTTGCAACTTCGATACTGCAACCAAGTGCAATTGTGCTCACTCATATTGCTAAATACTACTAACCCACTTAGATACTAACTTCAGCTACTATTCGCACAGCTCATCTGTCCTTCCCACCGCACCTCCCTCCCCCCACTTCACCTACCCATGCAAAGCCAAGCCTTTCCGGCAAAGCGTACTTTCCAGGTCTCGACCACACAAGTTTTGTGAGGTTTGGCTTGTATCAGGAACGACGCTGGCATGGGTCTAAGAACGACATCCCGATCCCGGGCAGGGCTGCAAATCACGACAGGCGTCCCTCGACCATTTCAAGTATTTTCCTTCTCTTATACCTCATGGATCTCTGCACTGCCCCTCTTCCACCTTTTTCGCGTCGTCCCAATCGCAACTCTTCCTGTTCTATTCGACCAGTCACTCCTTTAAGGTCTCTTTAATCTCGCTTTTCGCTCATCTATATACTGGGAGCTGGCTCTCATAAATTTCAAGCCAGGCTACGTCGATCACCAAACGAGTTTGTTTCTATACTACTTTTCCCCAAGTGCATAGCTCAACTCATCACGCTCATTTCCGCTGCCCGACACTATCTACTTGCAGATACATAGTAACCATACCCACATATTCTCATCGCGAGACATCGTTGTTCACTTTCGTTTCACCGGAAACATTACGCATTCCCTACATATATCATATCAGAGTTGCGCATCCCTCAGATTTTATCATATCTGTTGAAGTTACATACAAATCCTTATAATCCCTCCCGGACCTACATTGACCTTGCCGACACCCCGGATCGGTGGATCATTATATATTACTTTCTTTTCTACAAAACTATCTAACGCTGACGACGATCCTGATACTTAATCGACTCTAAAGTATAGTCAACTGAACTTGATCTACTGTCATGGATTCAAGCCAGGCGCAATCGTTAGAACCCACATTGACCCCTTGTTCCGATATCATCTTTACTTACATCTAGCCCTAGCCGCCATTCTTTTCAACCACAATCTTCCTTTGCTTTTAATCAAAATAACAAGTTCAGAGGAGATTGTCCCCCACGGTCATTTCCATCAGCTTCTACCATGCATCCCAACGAGATGTCTATGAAGCAAGAACCTATAGGATTAGGTATGTGGTCAACAACACCACCAAATCCAACCGTCAGACCTCGTCCTGCCACCATACATGAGACGGGGTTCTCATACTGCATGCCAGAGCAGGGCAACTATTCTTTACCAGCATGGGACTCTTCGACGATGCCAATGCAATCAATGCACAACGGACTGTCGCAAGATTATGCAGTTCATCAAGAATTCTTTCCGCAATCATCAGTTGGCGAACGTGAACCGCATCAGAATCAAACTGTTTCCATCAACAGCAAAGCTTTCTCTGAATTCGATTTCACAGATCATTGGAACACGAAACCTTGTGACGATGGTATGGAAATGCAAGGTCTCGATACAGACATGCACATGGGCCAAGCTTATACGACGGACGAGGCCGTACCAATTCTCGATCTGAGATGTGGACCTGGAATGGACTCTGATCGACCTAGTTTGGAGCGACCATGGAGTTCGCGGAGGATGTCTGGCTCTTCCTTCACATTGTCAACCACGGGAGCTCTTTCTGAAATGCCATCATACGAGGACTTTTCAACTACATTGTCAGAAGCACCTTCTTTCACTTCAGATTACCCGCCTCTATCAAATAGAAATTCTTTGATGTCATCAACACAATTATCGCCAGTAGCATCTCCTAGAATGACCCCACAAAATAGATCCGAATTGGTACGAACTCAAAGTAGAGGCAGAGCATCTCCCTCACCTCGGCCAAGTATGCGCTCGGCACCATATAACATGGATAGCAATAGAAGCAAGAGGTGGTCTACGGGATCATACGCTCCTGCACCGAGTAGACGCCCTTCTCCATTCGTCTACCATCAGGGTCAAGAGTCATTTCAATCTCCTCACCAACCTCAAATGTCATCCCGACATTCTTCACCAACGATATCTCAACCTCACTTGCCTCTCAACATGGTTAATTTACAGACGCAGCAACACCCATTTATGATGGCCAACAACCTAGCTTATCAACGGAATAGTATGCTTTTACCTTCTCATTCATACCATGAGCCTCATCAATTTGACACGCCACCTCCTTTGCTTTCTCACGGTCTCTTCCGCATGCTTCAAAGTAACGCAGATCCACATGCATTACATACTCACTACTCGGATTTGAGTGATCCCCCTGATCTTTACGCGTCCTTACATGAAGAGCAGTTGGCACCTCCGCCAGAAGATATGAACCCATCGGATCCTGATCTCATTCCCCACGAGCAAGAACTACGATTTGACGGAGATTTATACACACCAAGATGGGTGCGGGGCCATGGAAACAAGAGAGAAGGATGGTGTGGCATTTGCAAACCGGGAAGATGGCTCGTACTGAAGAACAGCGCATTCTGGGTATGTATTCTCCGGCGCTTTGGGCCAGAGTTTCCTTTCAAGACCAACTGTTACTAACATCTGACCTACAGTATGATAAAAGTTTCACACATGGTATTTCAGCCGCAACTGGACAGCCATTTCAAGAGCCGCAAGAAACGCGACGCATGGACGGAAATCCCGATGTATGGGAGGGTCTGTGTGGAAGCTGTAATGAATGGGTGGCTCTAGTCAGCAGCAAGAAAAAGGGAACCACTTGGTTCCGACATGCTTACAAAGTAAGTTTCATATCTTTTCACCTCAAGAGTCCGAGCACACACCATATTTCATACTTCATATCGGAGAATTTGGAATCAGTGGGTTCTTGTTAATTTCTGCCCTGTCAATTGAAATGAACTCGAGACTAATATGAATAATTAACAGTGTCACACTCATCCGAAGATTAAAGATGCACCGAAACGCCGACGCGAATCTAGCCACTCTCGTGCGCTCGGCGCTTCGAATATGGCGAAATCAAAAGCCCATGATTCTATTACTTCGAACCCGCACCAATCTTCACCAATGACACCTAGTGTTACTTCGACACCTCGGTATCAGAGGAAGTCAGCTTTAGGTAGTCCGATAGATGGCTTGAGTCCTATGATATGATGATTTTATCTTCTTCTCCATCTACAATGTTCTCTTTTCTTCTTATCTGCGAGTTTGTGTTTACATGATTTGATTTGGTGTACATGGTGAAAGACTTTTTATTTTCTATTTTTCTTCTACTTTCTTTCAGAAACACATACTATACTTTTTTATTTGATCGCATTTATTTTCTTTATTTTGACAACAGAGGAGAATGGCAGGCAAGCATCTAAGAAGGAGGAGACAACGAGATATTCAGTTACAGATCCAGTAGTAAGGCGCCGGGCGGGATACCATGCATCTTTATTCTCTCACTTATTTCATTCCACTTTCATTTTGGGAGCACGGTTGTTGGGTCGGGGATTGGTTGGTGGGATGGTCTAGGAAAGGTATGGCGGATGTAGGACAGACAAGCTAGGAAAAGGAGAAGGAAAACTTGGACTTGGGGGACAAAAACGGCTTTCTTTCATGTTCACAGTACAAGCTTTACTATAAGCACAAGACGAGTATCTGCAGGCAGGCGTGTGTTATGATTTTACGAGAAAGGAGAGGAAAATAGCTGAGGATTGAAGATGCAGAAAGAGTGAAGATTAGGGAGGCTAGGAAGGCAAAGGCAGGCGCAAACAAAAGAGGAAAAAATAATTGGTTTAGGTACCGGTTTCGTCTTTGGGGATTTCATTGAGATGGGAATTTTCTTGGTGGGCGGTATATAGCATCATATAGGTTAGGGTTAGGTAACATAGCGATGGGTTTGATAGAGTAGAGTCCTATCATGAGGTTTGAGCGTTTGCATGCAAAATGAGCGGGCGCGAGGCAGACAGCCAGGCGTGCAATGGCCAATTTAGTTTAGGAGTTCGGAACATGAAATGAGAAATATACTTTCAAGTTCTATATATTAAGTTGTAGTTTTTTGCATTCTGAATGTTGGATAGTGGATATTTGAATTTTGAATAGATAGATAGATGAAAATGACAGGATGAGCAAGGAGACTATTTCTCAAATTGTAATTCTATGATCTATGAGTAGAAACCAATTTGCATACACTGACTGTCACTGACTGCACTATCCTCTCCATCGTGTTATCTAAATTTAATTCTCGATTGTAGATACTAAGATACGATACCCCCCTCGCTCTCCTTGCCACACACATTACTTCTTCCTACTTCAGCTACCCACCACACTCAGCTTTCCCAATCGAGATATCAAGATACCATGTATGTATGACTCGCTTGCATGAGAAGGAATAATACCATAATACCATACATACTCTATCGTTCCTTTGCTAGGGTATACTAGGTATAGAATACATAATATACTTTTGGGAGGGAGGGAACTTGGAAGGGGGCAGGGACAAAACTCGGGGTATCGGGAAAGGATCGGTGGAGAAGAAATATACCTAGGTAGGTTTTGGGTTTTGTTATTGATATCTGCCTATAATACCATGGTGATCTAGATGCCATCGACTGAATTTGTTGATGATACATCTGTGATATCACATGATGAGCTGACTATACGGTTGTGTTGATAGGTATTTAGTGAGCAGACGGGTTGTAGCATTATTAGATGATCCTGGGATTTAAGAAGGGAGGGTCTGGATCGTAGGGCTTGCAATGATTCGGAGTTGTGGAAAACAGTTTCTTTCCGGGTTCGACTGATCAACTTGTTGGATGCTCACACGTGTTCTGCTAGTATACATGTCATGTATTGTGTTTTTAGAGACCCATATGGCTTTTCTAGATGGCGAATAGTGGATAAAGGAAGTGCTCTTCCTCGGACGCATATAATATGTTTCTAGATGTTTGGTGGATTTTGTTAGGGTGTGTGAGGTTTAGAGTAGTGCTTCGAAGAAGCGCTCAAATGATAATAATGAAGATACTTGCAATCGTTAGAGTATATGAAGTTAATATTTTTAGACTGTGTGGTTGTTAGATAGAGATTGGAGAATGAAGGGACTTTTTTCTTTCGTCCGAAAATTCCACGGGTTCGGAGGTTGGTACAAGTCGAGTGCGAGTGCGAGGAAACTGGACGCGTGAAGTAGATGGAGTGGGTTGGGGTGAGTTTGAGAGGTTATGCCGTTGGTAGTGTGTGTGGTATGATTGAGGGATGAGGGTGTGAGATATGGAGGTGGTTGGTAAGACGGAATGATGGGAATGGCGGTGATAGGTAATGGGGGATCTTAGCAGGAATATGGATATAGGGTCTAAAGTAGTCGGATCTTGGAAGAGTGGATAATGTACAACATATTTAGCTGGAAAGCTAGAAGAATTCGGAAGAGATGGCGTAATACAGGGTTTGAAGCGGCCGGACTGAAACCAGATGTTCAAAAGAACTCAGAAATGGTACGAAAGACAGGGCATGAGATACGACTATACGCTAGAAGAGTCATAAGGCGGGATAGAGAGTCTCGATAAGAAAACAGAAGACAGGGGACGAAGATTTCTGGAGGGATCGAGGATGGCGAAAAAATGGTCATGGTAATCGTGCAGGGAAGGAAGATGGGAAAGTGATATGGAGATTTATGCGTTGTGCTGGTGGGTAAGATTTTATACAGTACCGTGAGATCCGGAGAAGGATGTGAGTGTGGATCATGAGATGAAAGCGGGATGGAGGATACGGAGTAAATGCAAGCACTTCAGATAGAAGAACTAACGTACCAATTGTGTGGTTCATATTGAGAAAATATAGATCAAGGTATCTTTTGATATTGGATTTTTTGACGTTGGTTGTAGTTAGCCGTCTCGTGCGATGGAGTAAAGCCGTGCCGATGGTTCACCGAGAGAGAATCAATGAAGACGCTCGAGGTGTAGACTTGAACGACAATTCATGCGTTGGTTAAGATGAGTAAACAAGTAATTTATCGTGACGAATCTAGTGAAAGTTCTATGGCTGCTGTGCCGTTTTATCATGAGAGTTTTATATCATTTATCTGGATATCGGATAGAGGAGCGGAAGTTATGATAAGAATGGAATTGGAGCGAGGGGGTAGAAGAAGCGATCATCAGATAAGTAGGAGAGAGCTTGTAACTGGGAAAAAAGTGTGTTTCTCCAGATTGGACATGGATTCGCGAAGGCGCCCTTAGGTGCATTAGGCTGCATTCAAGAAAAGGCAAAAGGAAGCATTGTGACAACATTACAATGGCGATGGACCAATGATTCAGTTGCCCCTTTCTTGGAATGAAACTGGCGATGACAGTACGATAATCTGAGGTCAACATTGCCAAAGTAGTCAAAATGTTTGTTATTGTCATTGGAAGTATTTTGGTTACTCGAGTAGATAAGACAAACCTAATGTTGGGTGACTCTTTTGCTCTGGGAATGGGGTATGTATCGCATCCGTGGAGTCTTTTTCTAACAATTACCTAGTAAAGAAACCCTCAATTCCTATTGTATCTCAGTATAAGACACTCCAATCTCTATCTATCCACTCAATCCTTCTACAACAAAATCATCATTGAGCATTGTAAACCTATAGAGATTGATAACCTCTCCTCTCCTGTTACCTCTGTTGATTTCTTATATAATGTTAATCGTGAATTATATGATTGTAAATCATGCTCGTCCTCTCAAGAGTGTGAGAATACTTTCAACACTCGTTGGCCGCTCCGGTCAGGTATATAAGCCGGTTCGTATTATCTACAAACATCCAAACAAAGATCCGGAGTTCAACATCCACCTGGCCTCTGGGTGAGTTCCGAGATCACGATTTGGCGTGCTTCTCGTTGCAAAAATTACCAGCTGTACCAGGCTGATCTGAGCGAGGCTTTAGAAAGGACAATATGGCCTTCGTATTGAAGCCTGTTACCCGCTCGATATTTGAGCATTCACAAGAGCTCAAAAAGGAATTCGTCAAATAAGATATCATGTAGATGAAGACAAGGAGAACCGAGTACTTGTCTACGATTATGCCACATCCAACGTGCTTGAAATGATAAACGACTGTCCTCCTCTTCCTTTGCAAGCAAGAAAGACGATCCTCAAAGAGGTTGGCCTGACATTGAAAGATATGCACGCGAGAAACTGGATACACCTTGATAGGCTATCTTAACCCATTCACGACTTTTGCTTAGAGCTCTGACCTGACCTTATTCCTATACTCTAGATGTGAAGCCCGACAACGATTTCATCGACTGGTTTGTTGATACGGAAAGCAAATTCTGCCCTGAAAAGGTGCAACTGAGCGATTTAGATTGTGCTTTGCAACTTATAGGCACGCATCTTCTAAACCATAAGATAGGAAACGTGATGTGGAAAAGTCCAGAAGGACAACTGGGGAGGGAAATGGAGAAGCATTCGGAGGTGTTCTCTTTCGGACTTTTGGCAAGTCAAATTCAATCCTTACAGAGTCACAGTTTCTAATAATATGGTTCTCTTCAGTGTCTTTTCGTGCTCACAGGGGTTGAATCCTTTCACCCCGATTTTGAGAGTCTACCTGTAGAATCGGAGCGGGTAATCTTGTACAAGTTACTGTCGAACTTTGGGCCGCTTCTGGATGCGCTTGTAAAGCATGTGGATGATGAGAAAGTAGGCGAACTCTTGAAGGATCTTTGGAAAATGATTGAAGAGGATGAGGAGCGAGCTGAAGGGTATGAGCCTCTAGCAATGGACTGAAGCTAATTATCCCAATTTTGTGAAGACGCGAAGAGATTGACACTGAGAATGACAAACTGAGACCTCGGAAAGAGGGCGGAAATGGTTGATATCATGACGGATCCTTATTGGGATGGGGTTGGTTCCAAGAGTATTTTTGATACTGAAGAACGTTTTGTAGATGATGCCGATTAATATTTTAATTCAAAAGAATGAAATGACTACTCTATGGCGAAGGATTTGCAACCTGAGAATTTAAAGAAGTATCTCTTAAAGGCTACCATTTGACAACAGAGTTCGTATGCTATTAGGCCTTGGTGATATCGTATCTTTGTCGAACAGAAGAAAGAGATGCTAGCCGGATGTCGGGAACCAACGGATGGTAGTAGTGAGTTCATAACCGATTCAGTCTATCTATAGCTGATGCTACGTAACCAACGGATATGTACTTGAATCTACACTCCAAATCGACTGCTTTGCAAGTGTCGCGTCCCTTTTGCAGACCAAAATTTTCCTTAAAGCCTCAAGACAGACAACGGATATTTGTGCTAATTTGTATGATTGATAAAAGCAAGTCTCCTGATTCTCATGTGACTGACAGGAGAATAGCCCGTCCATAAAGAAGACAGTTCCTGTGAAGATGATGTCCACGAACATAGAAACCTCAAAGTCCGGAGAGCAGAACACAGCGTGCCATCTTGTACTCCTCAAATACCACCAGACAAGAGATACTCATGAGTTTCCTCTTAGAATTTGCAGCGACCTTGTCTCCCCTCTGAGGCTTAATCTCACAAATGCTGTTAGTTCAAAAGCTTCTCTAAATATACCCAGGCATCACCTCTTTCTCCCACGTCTGCTCAATCGAACTTATATACCTCATAATAACATCCTACATGAACGTATTTGACATCGCACCCACAATCGTCAAATGTATATACCCAACATGACCAGCAGCAGATGGACGTTTATCCTAATACTCAATATCTGTTGCATCGCAGATATAGCATTTGGCCTGTCGAGAAGCTGGCCCACTATTGGTGTAGAGAAGAATGGTATAGAGTATGAGAAGCTTGGGTACGCAGCAACGTGTAAATAAAATATCACCAATCACAATATGAGATATTGGAAATTTGGAGATTTATTACTAATTGATTGGACGGACGTTCAGGGCCGCTGAAATGGTGATGATGATGGGTTAATGGGTTGCTAGGTACTGTATCTCTGAAGCACAGGCAGGTGTAGAAGTGCCAAGGCGCCATTTCAAAGTCAATACAACACAGCGATTGTAGATACCTCGTAGATACCTCGTACATACAGAGACAATATAATCTATTCGCAAGATGATTTTATATTCTTTTCTTAGATCTTCATCTATGATAGAATTATAATTGAACTATCAATCCCATCATTATATTCATCCGCTCTCTCGTCTTTGATTTGTGTCCATTCATTTTGCTCTCTCAGCCCAGATCCTCCACACCCCCAAACTTATCCGGCTCAAACGCCCCGGCCATATCTCAGAACGGGAAGGAAACCCCCTTCGTTCGCTCGGTCGAAAAAAGTTTCCTTGATTTATTTCCCACTACTTTCTCTTCACTCTCACGCCGTCTTTACACTATTCATACTATTTTAACTTGCTTGCGCTTGGTGTTGAATTGGCCCAGCAACACTCCATTTCTATACCGCCATCTTCAGCATTTCCCACCAAAGAAGGCTTGCCTCTACTTTCATTTGACCTTCTAGACACTTGAAGATCTCTAACATACCTCCTACCTAGGTCTTGGTGTTTTCTGTATTGTCCCATCCCTCGAGCAACACTATAGACTAGAGCTCTAGTCATTGTCATGTTTTACAACAATCACTAATGAAGCTCGTTATGATCTTGTACCTTCTATTTCAGCAAGAGATCTTCCCTAGATTGGACAACCCTTGTATGACTCTGACACCGACTTCAGAGCACCTGAAGTAGCTACTGTAGCGAATTGAGAGTGGATATACCTTCCGGTTGCCTGGAACAATCCCCGCTATTTTGGTAGCTGGAGTAGACGTCTCAATTTCGACCTCTGACCTCAGACTTGGCATCTTTTCTTCAAAATATTTGTTGTTGTGGCAATTGTCTGTTGATTGTTCTGGTGAGTACTGACGTTATCTACTATTCCCTTGTTGAACATCCTCTAGAAGCTTTGCTGACTATATGTGAAACCAGCTTCAAGAAAAATCAAACAGATATACATCCTTGCCATGCTGTAAATTATTCACGCCCTCGATACCAATAGTGCTTTGCAACTATATCGAGTCCTTCCCATCGAGTTATCTTCAACTGCCTCTGCAACAAATTTCGGGAACCCATCATTTCGGGAGCGGGCGGCTGGCTGCGGGTAGATCAAGGAGAATTACATTTGCTAAGCAAAACTCAAAGAGCTCCACTTCGCAGAAAAAGTCTTGTTATCAGGAAATATCTTTTATCAATTGATAAAGGCTTTGGGATTTTGGAGTGATTGGATCAGAATTCATATCAACAAAAGGATTGAAACGCCGGGGTCTGAATGTATGCAGTATAGAAGGAGGTTGGCCAGACTTGATTCTCGAACCCCATTTCAAAAGGACGGACGGGAGGAGTTGCAATGAGTTGGGAGCAGCAAGCAAGTTATGAAGGGAGCCAGGGAGGATGGACCCCACAATTTGCAGAAGATTATTCTATGTTCAACGCAACACCTGGGCGTCTCATCAATGGGCAACGGCCGTTTGTTGATACTTCAACAGCTCAAGCACTATCATCCCTGACTCACAATGGACATTATAATGTTGAGGGAGATATGGTGTCAGATATGGGAATGCACATGCATCAATTGTCACCAAATTCTGGTTTTGCAATAGCTCATACCACATCCCCCAACAAACAGATATCTGCTGCTACTGCCCCGCAACCTGCTTCCAGAGCACGATTTAGTGATGTTTCTAAGACCCCCCAAAAGTCAAAGAAAAGGTTGGATGATCCTTTCAGTGGCCAAACTGCTACACCTCCACATTCTATTGGAAAAGGTACTAGGAAATTAGCCCCAAAAATATTCAATGTATCGAATAATGCTCCAGTTCAAGGTAATGGCTTTGAGTCTTCTGACTCAAATAATCACCATCCTCAATTAATGGCACAATCCTCAACAGCTATGGATCCATTCAGTTATCCAATGACTGCACCAGCATCAACTCCATTCTTTGCAAGTAATAAAGCAATATGGGATACTAGTATGGATGGTATGGATTTGGATTTCTCAACTGATTCAGCGGGTATTTTCCAACAAGGTCATAGGGCGAGCAATTCTATTGATTGGGGACGAAGCAACCAGATGTTTCAAGAAACAGTGAATTTATCGCCTCAGAGATCAAGCGAATCCAAAGCTGAAGTTGAACCCCGCAAACGACATAGACAGATAGCCTCCAAAACTTCCTTCCCAATAACTTCAGCACTCCCTACGTCACTTCCATTGTTAGCTTTTAGTAGTGCGACAGCAACCTCGAATTCAATAGCCATGGAGAATTTTCCTGGCGTGGTCGATCCTGGCATAATATACAGTCGCCCTAGTACAGGCAGTACGTCCCAAGGAGGATTAGAAGATATGATCTTGCCAGCATCAAGAGCAAGTACAAGTCCGATTCGAAATCTAGAGCAACTCGAACCGTATCAACATCAAGTTCGAGAATATACTCGCGAACAAGAAGAACTTCGTCGATCGAGAAGTTTCAGAGAGAGTAGTATGGGGTATCGAGTAGATAGGAGAACTGCTAGCTCGCCAGTCAAGGGGTCGGTACGGCCTGGTCCTCGACGGAGTGTCAGTGAGAGTAATAGGGATCAACGTCGTAGTGGTATAGTTCAGATATTCTTATTTCCTGATTATAAGCTAACACTCTCGACAAGAACCACCACGCTTTAACTCGGGACGTTTATCTCCTGTGAAACAGCAGCGTCATCCAAATCTTACTTCCATCCCTGAATCTCCAGCTGCATTACCAAAACTTCGACGAGATGTCAAGCTCACCATTGGTAGTAATGGTCGAGCCGCTGTTGTTGTTGACGATGAATCGGTGAGAAGTTTGCGACGGTCATCATCTCAAGTCATCGATTATGAGTCAGAATATGATTCTTCTACAGATGACGAACCAATTATCATTCCAAGTCGAAACAACTCTTTCAATCTACCGCAGCAAAGACCACCCAGATTTGATCTATTCGATGCTTCCTCTAGTGACTTTCGCAGACCTAGCACAAGTACAAGCGGCTATAGTCGGTCCTCGGGTCAGCATACGAGTATCGATGAGATGAGTGAGGCAGAGACAGTACTTGATGAGGTCAAGATCGGAGATGCAGCTTCTGCTTTGCGGAAGGTTGTCAGAGAGCGTCGAAGTAATCAACAAATGTCAAAAAATGGAAGACATCTTCGTCTGTACTCCGATACAACTCCTAGACCAGGTCGTTATGCAGAATATACTTCGTCGTCTAATAATTCTCCCGACGGAGCAACACCATCCAGCTCGAGGAGTGGTACTACTAGGTGTATCTGTAACAATGCGGAGGGGGATTCTTTCATGATCCAATGGTGAGTTTGCTACTACTCTTACAGCTTACATTGTCTAATTCATTTCAAGTGAGTCTTGTGAGAATTGGCTTCATGGACAATGTGTCAATATCCCAGATCGAAGGACACTCCCAAAGGTTTACATATGTGTCTTTTGTGCCCTAACACCAAATATGCGGAACGGTCGTGTGCGAGAGTCTGCAAGAGAGAAAAGGGGCCTACCCTCTTCTCCCCTTGCCCACAAATCTTTCAGATCATTTCGTTGATTGGATATCGAATTGATATCTCAAATATCAAAGTATGAGATTTGGAGCTTGATGGATCATAATTTTAAGCTTCTGTCTTTTTTTTACCTTTGATTTCTCCTGCCACCGAAGGAAGAACCATCAGATGGAGGACATTTCTCAAATCACTTGTTTCTAACACCTACCTACCACCAACGTTTTTTTTTTTCTTATTTTCTTTTGTCGACACTGATACCCCCTTTCAAAGAGCATATACAAAACAGATCAAAGTCACTATGCATGATTCCCAAGATATAATACAAGAATAAGATTTACGACCGAAAAGAATGGGGGAAGGGCACAAGGGGAAAGGGAAAAAGGGAAAGGATAAAGCGGAGTTGGGATTGATTATTGCAGTATGTATGGAGAAGTGCAATGATTTAAGGATTCTTTTGGATACTTAGCAAAAGCCCAAAATAAATGCATACATATATATACCTTAACCTACCTGATATTCATCGAGCTCGTGTATAGATTGTCTAGACGTTTTTCAATACATATCCAGTAGTCAACCTGTTTACAAGCTGAATTGGTCTGGATGAAGAAGAGCATCTGATTTTTTCGAATATATCTGAATTCCGAAGCTATTTATATTCCAAGCCCATTCGAATGATTCAAACTTAATTTCTCTAGCTACATGTAGAGATATATTCGTGATGTCCCTAGCCTCAAATCATCCAATCACCACCTACCCATATTGACGACGTCCCGATTTCCGAGTTCGGGCGTGGAGCTTCATTCCGAAATCGGACTTAGTGGGGGCGGGGCATTCAATAAAGTCATTCTTGTTCCCCAAACATTTTCTCGTCCCCAAACAACACAATTCAATCATTCCTCTCTTCTTAAATACCCATTGTACTTATAATTGTCGAATACCCATTAAAAGAAATTTCTTACTGCAAAGATGTCAACTCATAATATTGTGGTTTTTGGTGGTGATCACTGCGGTCCTGAGGTATGTTTGTTTACTTGTTGCTCTAATACCTGTTTGTGGAGAGAATATGGGGTTGGGAATTGTATTGCACAGCCATTGAAAGCTGCAAATCGATCGACTGGATAAGGAAACATACTAATAAACTCTTCTAATTAGGTTGTAGCGGAAGCTATCAAAGTCTTGAAAGTTGTAGAAAACGATAGACCATCAGTTGGAAAGTTCAATTTCCAAGAACATCTCTTGGGTGGTGTAAGTCTCCACTAACAAGCTCCTTGGCTTCCAAATCCCATACTGACAACTCATCCCCAATACAGTGCTCAATTGATGCCCACGGTGAGCCTCTCACAACCGAAGCTCTCGAAGCTGCCAAAAACGCCGATGCCGTTCTTCTTGGCGCAATCGGTGGTCCAAAATGGGGAACCGGAAAAGTACGTCCTGAGCAAGGAATTCTTGCTCTCCGCAAACAAATGGGTACATATGGAAACCTCCGACCTTGTAATTTCGCATCACCTACCTTGACCGAGATCTCCCCATTGAAAGAAAAGGTCTGCGAAGGCGTCGATTTCTGCATTGTGCGAGAATTGACCGGAGGCATTTACTTCGGAGAGAGAAAGGAGGACGACGGAGATGGAAAGGCTTGGGACACAGAACCATATAGCAGAGAGGAAATCGAGCGTGTGACAAGATTAGCAGCAAACCTTGCCCTTGCGCAAGACCCCCCAGCACCAGTTTGGAGTTTGGATAAGGCAAACGTTCTCGCGACATCGAGGTTATGGCGCAAAACTGTCACCGACGTCATGGCTGCGGAGTTCCCACAATTGAAGATCGGACATCATTTGATTGATAGTGCGGCCATGTTGATGGTAAAAGACCCAAGAAAATTGAACGGTATCGTAGTGACAAGCAATTTGTTTGGAGATATTATCAGTGATGAGGCCAGTGTTATTCCTGGTAGTATTGGACTCTTGCCAAGTGCAAGTTTGAGTGGTGTCCCAGATGGAAAGAGCAGGTGTAATGGTATTTACGAGCCAATTCACGGTATGTTTCTATCCTTATTGCCACTTCTAATTTTACCTCCTTTCCATCATTATTCCATGTTCAGATCTAACAATTTCCTCTAGGCTCCGCCCCAGACATCAGCGGCAAGGGCATCGTAAACCCCATCGGTACCATCCTCTCCGTCGCCATGATGCTCAAATATTCTCTCAACCTCCCAGTCGAAGCTAAAGCCGTCGAAGAAGCTGTCCGCAGAACCATCGAAAAGGGAGTCAGAACCGCCGACATCGGTGGCTCGAATAAGACTGCTGAGGTTGGTGATGCTGTTGTTGAGGAATTAAAGAAGGTCTTGAAGGAGCTTTAAATGTATTTAAAAAGGAATTTACCAGAGTCATAAGGTATACCTGGTGTTGCAGAATCTGTCATCATACAATGGGTCATAGTCGCAATCGTATACGAAAACAAACGATATTGCTTATGGAGTTAAAAATTATTTAGCGGTCAAAAAGATTAAAATATTAATCGCAATATGTATTATCTTGGTCTATTTCGTCTAGGTCTCCTCAGGTTCTCATTGAATTCCCTACTCGTAGCACTATCCGCAGTCTATCCATATCCATAGCAGCCCATAATAATTTATTTCTCGTTCAATCTCAAACTCCATCTCTCGTCGATTTACCCCCCATTTTTCCCGAGACATCACTCCTCACCAAACAACCCCTTCAATTCCCTCTTCAATTGTTCCCTACTCTCATCAACGCCACCACCAACACCTTCCTCAACCTTTGTACGGCTGTTTTCCTCCTCTACCAGCTTCTCCTTCGCTTTCCCTTTAACATCTCCTTTTTCCAATCTATCCCTCTCCATTTTCTCCATCTTCTCCCTCTCTATCCTTTCCCTCTCCCTCTCCCTCTCCTTCCTACTCCCCGCTCTACTCCCCACCCTACTCCCCTGTCCCCTCTCCTCCCCACTCGTCCCCCTCCGCGTCCTCCTACCCACCCTACTCCCATCCCTCGACAACCTTCCCACCTCATCCTCACTTACCCCTCTATTCCGTTTCGAGCTTCTACTACTCCCCCCTTTCGCATTCGCTTCTTGTTCCACAATTGCGTTTGGAATGTGATTTTTAGATTCATTATCTAGCCAATTCCATTCCGTTTGTATCTGTGTTTCCGCGCGCTTTCTTTCTTTTTCTTCCTTGACGTTTTGGGCTACTTGGCCGAGACTGCGGGGAGGGGTTTTTTAGTATTTGTGGATGTATGGTTTCAATGACTATGTTGTGAATATCCTCTTCTTCAACATAATTCCCTCCAACCCTGAACACCACAGAGCTTCCTTCTTTAGAAAGAACGAAAACAACATACCTCACAGTCCCAACCCGCTGTCTCCGAATCCTCTCAACAATCCCCTCCTTCCCCCCTTCCTTCCCCGCATCTCCCTCCCTTCCTCCCCCAGGCAATATCACTCCCGACACATACTCCAAATACTCATTCCCCTTTTCCAAAAACCCCAATTTCGGACTGCGACATAAGCTCGACGCATAATTACTATTATTCTTCCCGATTTCCGGGCGCGGAAAACTCTCAAACACGGAATCGAAACTCGATTCTCCGCGTTCTCGTTTTTTTATTTCTCCTACCGATGCGCTTTCGAGAGAGGTGCTGAGTCCGCAGCAGGAGCCTTTGCGGGGTGTGATGAAGTTTGAGAGGGGGGAGTGTAGGAGGGTGGGTTTCGAGTTTGGGTGGGGAGTAGAAGAGGATGGGGAAGAGGAAATGTGCTGGGTTTGGAAGGGATCCGGACTGTCGCTTTTGGGATAGGGGGTTAGCGGTCTTTCTGAAACGTCCCGCGGTGCGTGTTCGGGGTATGGAATGGGTTGGACTAGACCGTTGGGTTTGATACAGGCGGATTCAATAGTGCTGGAGCGATTTGCACGACGATAGGCAGATGCGGGGTGTTGATGTGGACGGGGAAGCTTTTCTTCGATGGAGACGGAGCGAGGACGAGTGGTTTTGAATGCTTTTTGTTGGGGGCTAGGAAGGGTGAGAGATGAAAGAGTTGATGCGGATGGACGTCGGGTACTATCTGATGTGCTTTCAGAGGCAGAATTGGCGCGTTCTCGGATGGAGAGTCGGTCTGGGAGTGTCAGATATTTCAAGATCGAACGTTCCAGTACATAATAATATGTGAAATAGAAGAACAATAACAAAATACCTTTAGGCGTCACCTGCCCCGAGTATTCCCGAGGAGAAACCTCCCTTACGCCCTCCTCCGTCGGACACGATGTAAACGGACCATGATCTCCCAGACAATCATCCGAATGACTAGATGAAGCCCCGTCCGCATATGCTTCTGGAAGCTTCGCTCTCGAAACCGCTGCTCGCGATTTCTTCTCACTAGCATCACCTTCTGTTTCTTCCCGTTCGCGATGTACATTATTTGGGAGCAATGACATCCATTTTGGAAGCGGTTTAGTCTTGCTAGGCACGAATGCTCGACCGGCAGGATCGTAGATGGAGACGTAGATGTCTGATGGGGGAGAGGAAATTGATGACGATGAATTAGATGGGTCGGCTTGGCCGAAATGGGCGGGTTCCGTGTCGCTGTGGGAATGGGTCGAGTCGTCTGGGTTTCCGTCTTCGGATACACCCATTTTGGCGGCGTCACTTAAGAGTGCAACTTCTTCCTTTGGAATGGTGTTAACATAAATGTTCATGACTAGACTGAATTGGACTGGGACACAAACCTGAGGAGTAGAAGAATCCCGTATGATTTTCCTGATCTTTCTTTTATTCATCGTAGACGACTTCGATGATTTATTCGTCATATTCGTCGGCGAAATACAAGAAGATGGCGAAGTTGGAGAAGGCCCCGCTTCTTCCCTTTCTTCCCCATCTAACCCGACGACGACATCTTTCTTTCCATTCAAGTTCAGGTTCGAATTCCCTCCCAACCCCTTATCCTCATCCAATTTCTTCAATCTACATCTCGTCAACCCACCATCAGATTTCGTCACATTTTCCAATCCCCTCTCCAACACCTTCTTTTCTCCATACCCCTTAATCTTCGTCTCCGTCTCGCACCACTCGCAAAGCGGAATTTTATCCAACTCCGTTCCTTTCCTTCGATCTCCATATCCATCCTCACCATTATTCCCATACCTTCCCCTCCCATTCTCACACTCACTTTCACACTCCCTCAAAACCCTTTCTCCTAACCTAACCCCGCAAAGCAAGCACCCAAAACATCCTCGATGCCAAAAACACCATCCCAAACTAACTACCTCATCACCTCTTACAATACACTCACCACAAACCCAGCATATACTCAAATCCAACACCGCTCTCCAACATTGATGACAGACGATTCTAGACGATCGCCCCAAGACCCGTGGCGTGGAAGGTAAATATTGAGGAGACCAGCATATCGTACAGACGAAAGAAGGATCCGAGGACTTTTGGATCGTACGGAGAGCGGTTATGGTCGGGGTTAATTGGGCGGGCGTTGGTGGTCGAGGTGGTGTTGAGTGAGTGTGGGGATGAGAAGTATGAGTATGATGCGGAACGAGAGGAGTAACTATTGGTGTGACAATCGGAGCACCAATCGCTTTTGGGGAATCCGACACAGTACTTGCTAGTGAGAGGGGCGGGGCAGAGATCGTATGGCGAGTGCGAGGACGGAGTTCAATGAATGTTGAAGTAGCTGGACGAGGGGTTCCTTGACGACCGGTCATATTTGAGCGTTCGAGAGGACCGTGAATTCAAACCCGAGAGCGGTGTTGCTAGTATTCTAATTGGGGTTGTATTAAATATAGCGGGTAGCCGAATGAATGAATAATTTGGACGATGAAACGAGAGTGCGTAGTTATAGTTCGAAGAATAAAAAATAGTAAACGAATGTAAAAAGGTGCCAGCATGGTGTCTCAGTTACTACTGATTGACGCGGCCCCTATGCTAGGTATATTTGGTATATTTAATATTGTTTAAAGAGAAGAGAACAGGAGAGGAATTCGAAAGTCAGTGTTGGAGAATCATGCTACCATTTTTTCTAATAGGCAGGTACGAGGGAAAACTTCAAAATAAGTAGCTTTTTATTCATTTATCATTAATTAAGAAAGAGCAACCTGGAGTTTTGACTTAACTACACAAATATGAATCATGATCTCTTGCAACTCCGTTATCGAGAAAGAATAACATAATAACAGCTCCTAATGTAGCAATCCAGGCAAATCCAGCCACTATGAAACACATCCCCCAATTTGCGATGCATGGATATGCGATATTTCCAGGTTGACGCCAACCATGTACTCCAATCCTATTAGAAACAAATCCTGAACATACAAGAGTCGTATGAATGTATAAACAAGAATAAATGGGCAATTGCCATTAATTAAGATTCTCTAATCGATGATAGACAACTATCATCGACTAGAAATCGACAAATCGATCACTTTCGGCTCTTTGGTCGTGCAAGCATGTTGAGTCGACTCAAAGTCAGACCTCTCTTTTTGGCAGGGCTTGGGGTGGCATTCGAAGAGGCAACAACGTTCTTTCCAGATTGAAGTCTTGGAGCCATTAGCATAGCGCCCTCTGGAGCCTTTTGCTTCTTTGGTGATCGTGTTTCCTCTTCGCCATCAGACTCAACTCTCCTACGCTTCTTGTTTGACATTCCATGGGGAACAGTTGGCATAACTGAAAGGTTAGTTGATTTTTTGCTCGATTCACGAACAGGAGGGTTGGTATTCTCCTTGTTGCCATCAGGAAAACTACCAGGCATAGCATCAGGGAATATACTTCGACGGACTTTGCGGACAGTAGCTTGATTAGGAGATGGACCAAATCCCTTTGGAGAAGCACCGAAGCTGATAGTATGATCACTGCGAAAAGTAAAGGTGCCGGGAACTGAAGGAGGAAGGTGTGAAGGAGGAACTTGACGAGGTGGTTCTGGAAGGGGTCTAACCCCAGCGAGGGAAGGGTACTCTACTGCTTTAGTTTCAGATGTTTCAGTATCTTTTGCCTGTCCATCAGTGGGTCCTTTTTGAGATACAGGCTTGCGGGGAGCAATTGAGGAAGTGGTTTTCAAATTGGACTTTGAAGTTGAGCGAGGAATGCCGGACTTTACTGGAGATGGAGATTGTGGAACAATAGTTTCGTTGTGCTTAGCTTCACTGTGCTTTTTTGTCTCTGGCGTGAATCCAACATGCTTCATACTCTTAGAACGGCTGACACCAATAGGTGTTGTGGGAACAGAGGGTAGGTCTCTCGCAAGGTTTAGCTTGCTTGGACTCCTAGCAATTGAAGGAACAACCGGCGCCTTTTCTGCCTTTTTTGAACTGAAGCTGGAGCTTGTATGCTTCAAGATAGACTTCATACGGTCGAATCTGCTTGGGGTTCGGAGCATGGATTTACTTGGTGCAGTCATTGATCCAGCAATATTGTTCATTGTAGCAGACTTTAACATACCGCGGGGGGTGCTTTGCAAATTTGATTTTGATGGCGATCTTGACAAGCTGGGTATCTGAGTTGAAGATTGCTTAACACTTTGGGCACGAGCCAAAGATGATTGTGTGGGTGTTGTCAAATGTGCAGGAATGCTGGAGATCTTGTGACGGGGAGTAGAAGGCATTGCCATCATTTCAGTCTTGCCACGAGATATTGGTCGTTGAGTGGAAGTATCATCTGTCATGCGTTGACGAGCACGCTTGGCAGGTGCAGTATTTTCAAGTCTTTCACTCTCGGCATCTTGGGAAGAATCTTCGCTAAGAGTGGCATCTCTGTCACCTAGCTTAGCCTTCGATTGTGTGCGCTTCAGAGCTTTTGCAGTAGGAGTAACTCTGCCTGGTTGGGCTCGGAAGGAGGATGGATGATTGGCGATACTGTCCATCTTTTTGAACCTGTGTGAAGTTAGGGCTATGACTCTTCAAATATTTAATTGCTTTCATAGATTGAATCTCCTTCAAATATTTCAAAACATTCAAACAAAACTTACTCTGCCATGTGAACATCACTGTATCTACTAACTTTGCCCTTCGCCTGCGCAATTCTTCGGGTTCCCGTTTGGCTACCCTCTGGATTGTTTCTTTGTTCCATCTCTCGCTCCGCAGCAAGTTTAGCTTTGATACGGAGGGCCTCTTCACGTAGTTCATCCATCATACGTTGAGCTTCGGGGCCAAGAACAGGTGCAGGTCGAGCAAATCTAAAATCGAAAGTTGGGGAGCTGATACCAATCTTTGAGGGAGTTTTTTGTTGAACGCCAGAGGGCTGGTCGTCAC
Organism: Botrytis paeoniae; assembly: GCA_004786145.1. Lineage (NCBI taxonomy): Eukaryota > Fungi > Ascomycota > Leotiomycetes > Helotiales > Sclerotiniaceae > Botrytis > Botrytis paeoniae. Next base: position 205,294 of record PQXI01000005.1, on the reverse strand, counting down.
CCTTGGCATTGATATCAACAAAGCCATGACGGAGTCCTGAGTCGGGCTTTTGTGTGGTAGATTTATGAGTCATAGATGGATGCATTTCCTCTCGAGGTGGGACAATGCGACCGGAGGTAGCTGGTGTTTGGGGCGCTTGAACTGGAGACGAAAGGTTCGGGAGGGAAGGATAGGCAGGACCCTCATCATCTTCGGCAAGAGATGTGAGTTGGGGCGTTGTATTTTGTAGTGTCTAGAGTAAGTGATAAGTATCTAGTACATAGTCCCAGCATTTGCTACAATGATAATAGGAAAGCTATACATACTTTAGCTGGAGTACGAAGTCGAGAAGAACGACGACGCGGAGGAGACGCCATAATTAATAGCGCAACAAAATAGATTGAATATCAGTCGATAGTATATCCAACTAATGTATTTACAGTGAGTTGTAAACAATGAGGTGGTCAAAAGAAGTATCAAATTCACCCTTATCAATGATACGAAAGAATGGTATCATGTATGTAGGTATGTAGTTGGAATTCCAAGATTTGAATGATGAAATCGAAAACGCTAGTTAAAAGCTCTGGGGGGTTTATTGACATTCGGGCAAGCCTTAAAAGTAAACAAGGATATAAAACGCGCTAAACTTTGACATCACATGACACTCCATATATCTCAATAAAGCAAGCTCCATATGTTCACCAGTCTTCAGCCTATGATATCTATCTGAATGTGAGCAGCAGCGGGACTAGGCAGCATGTACAGTCAAGCTATCCAGAATCTAGATCTTTCTTCGAAACATGCCTAGTCAATTCACGTAGGGTACGGCATCACCATCAATTGAAGTTGATTGGGACTAGGTAGTTCTAACATACAATTCGATAGAGAGATCAGGATTCGCAAAACATACCTAGGTAGTAAGTAGATAGGTAGGTAGGTAATATTCAATTTGACGATACGACTCCGTTCTCAGCAAAATCGTCCAAGGAGAATCGACTAAACGTATACTGTTCCTACGGATAATCCTCATGTATTGTTGATTATTGATAATACAGTTGGGATCGGAATATAGTGACCTCAAGCAGATAACAGTCTTTGGAAGCCCCTCTAGTCTTCGATATACTGAGATGTGATATCTGCAGTGTAGACATACCTACCTAGGTAGTGATATAGTGAATGAGTGACTCCCGCTTCTTTACAATGAAGGGGGTTATTGCAGGGTATGAAAGTTCTATGGTAACTTGTATATAGAAGCTCTTCCATGATGGTTAAATCCTGACGTAAACATTGAGATGGAGACCTTCTCCACCAAATAATGTATATAAAAATAAATAAGAGCTAGCTCTTACTTTGTTATTTGATCCAAATAGAAAGGAGTGTCTGAACATGAACAGAACTCAACAGTTTGTAGTATACCGGTAGCAGTAATTATTGTTATTGCTGTACTCATTTTAGCCTTCACTCACGCCTTCACTCAATCTTTCATTTCAACCTTCACTCTAACCTTCACTCTAACCTTCACTCTAACCTTCACTCTAACCTTCACTCTAACCTTCACTCAATCAAACCCTCCCTTATGACAGTATGGCAGTATCTCGGATCCCTGTTCTGCCTCCGAAGAAAGAAGCTTGGGCCATCTCCAATCTCCATCTTTCCCAAAACAGCTCTTCTTCGATCATCAATGCAATATGGCCGCGAGACAAGGATCAATTATTCTGAACGGAATCTTCAGATCCGAATGACACGATAATTTATACTTTGCGGTGCCTCTTTTGGCTCTTATATGACGATTTGAAGTTGTCAAAGATATATCTTCAAAATTTTACTCCTCAAATTTCGCTGAGTGTAATTTCTGAATACTTCGACAATTCACATTTCAGAAACTTCTCAACCAGCACACAACTTCTTCAACATGGCTCCCAAGAAGACCACGGTCTCTAAAGTAGCTGAGCCTCATGGGTATGAGTTTGGTGGACCGTAAGTAGCTCGTTTCAACTGCAGACTCATCGACATGTACTGATTGTCTTGCAGATTAGGAGCTTTCGGTATATCTTTCGGATTACCCCTTCTTTGTTACGCGACGACCTTTCTCTGCAATGACATTTCCGGTTGTCCAGTTCCCTCTTCGCTCTCTCCTTCGACTCTTACAATCAACAATCTTAAACAAGAGGTTGGATGGCCCGCAAATGGACTTGCGGGCTTGTTGAGCTGGGATGTATTTCTCAAAGTAGTAGGCTACTACTTTCTGAGCATGGTTTTACACAAAGTTTTGCCAGGTGAAGAGAAGTTAGGTGTCGAACTCGCAAGTGGTGGAAAGCTCAAGTACAAATTCAATAGTATGTACATGCACAGTTGGATGAATGGTACAGCGTTTGCTAACGAATCGCGCAGCTTGGTCTTCTACAATGTTTACATTTGCTCTATGCGCTGCAGGAACTATCGCCCAAGGAGCTGACTTCCCAGTCTGGACTTTTATCTACGACAATTACCTACAAATACTTACAGCGAACATCATCATCTCCTACGGCCTCGCAACTTTTGTCTACATCCGCAGTTTCAATGTTAAGCCCGGCAACACTGAATTGCGCGAATTGGCTGCTGGTGGTCATTCTGGAAATATGTTATATGATTGGTTTATTGGACGAGAACTCAACCCAAGAGTGACTCTCCCATTACTTGGCGAAATTGATATCAAAGAATTCTGTGAGCTACGACCAGGTCTCATGGGGTGGCTTCTGATGGATTATGCATTTGTTGCTCACCAATACAAGACTTACGGATACATCACCGACAGTATCGTGTTAATCACAGCATTTCAAACACTCTATGTGCTTGATTCATACTGGATGGAAAATGCTATCCTCACTACCATGGACATTACCACGGATGGCTTCGGACTCATGTTGTCATTTGGAGACTTAGTCTGGGTTCCATTCATCTATTCTCTTCAAGCTCGTTACCTTGCCGTTTACCCACTTTCCCTCGGCGTCTTTGGCACCAGCGGCGTTCTCGCAGTTTTAGCTACAGGATACTACATCTTCCGTGGCGCTAATAACGAGAAGAACCGCTTTAGAACTGACCCGACAGATCCCCGTATCGCACATCTTAAGTACCTCGAGACAAAATCTGGCTCCAAGCTTCTCATTTCCGGCTGGTGGGGTGTAGCTCGTCATATTAACTATGCCGGTGATTGGATCATGGCTTGGTCTTATTGTCTTCCTACTGGTATTGCTGGTTATTTAATCAACCACAGCTCGGTAGCCCCAACATCCGGTCAATCCCTCGCAGATGGATCTTTCGTGTACAGTGGACCAGCAGTACATACAGAAGTCACGCAAGGTGCAGCTAGGGGCTGGGGTATGATTATCACATATTTCTATGTGATTTACTTTGGAGTCTTGTTAGTGCATAGAGAAATGAGAGACGAGGAGAAATGTGAGAGAAAGTATGGCGAGGACTGGAAGAGATACAAGGAGATTGTTAGATACAGAATCATCCCAGGTATTTATTAGAGTAATGGGTAAATAGGTACAGACAAAGAGCATGGTGGAGGGGCTCGGTAATTGCATCTTTTTATAGATGGCTAATAAGGAGAGAGGAAAGAGCACGTACATGAGGTGTGTACAATGTAGAACAATATTTAAGTAATAATCTATGATTCTTCTTGCTACATAATGATCAGTTTCATCTCTACTATGAGGTGGTAAGGTACACAAGCTTCTCGCTCTGGTCATTTATATGAACGATCTCTTTCCTGATAAACAAGTCTTCATCATGATGCAATTAGTGTTAAGTCGGGAAGGTGTTTCTCTACTGATACTTTTGCTTCTTTCTTTCTTCGGAGGCTGAGTACACGGGCTTGAATGTTTAAAAGTTGAGAGATGAGAGTTAGAAATAGGATGGGGAATACTATGGGATTGACATGATATGTGAGGGTGTAAAGGTATAAAGGTACGAGTGGTGGTTAAAGGGTATTGAGAATTGAGAAGGAAACTTGAGGGCTAGGGTTAGTGTTAGGGGCTTAGTTTGTAGGGTTAGATGGATGGGTAGATGAATAGATGGATAGGATTGAGATTGAGGGGAAAATGTATTAAGTCTAACAAGTACTGCAGATTATGTATTATAGGTTGATTGATTGGATTTGCAAATCGATCAAAGAGATGTGTATGATGAGTTGCTGTCTTAACCAATTACGAAGATCGTGGAGTAGAGAGAATTCAGAGGAGGCGATAGGATATGAATGAGATGGTGATGCAATGTTGTTAAAGATGATAGGTCAATCATAGTGGTAAGATTGGTGGGAGTTACAGTGGTGAGACGATAATGAGATGAGATGAGATAACGAAATGATCAGAGTGCATCGAAAGTGGAAAATATTCCGATTGTCAATCAAAAATACAGACCCTATTATTATTATTATCGCATCATGTGAAATTTCTCGGTTGATTTCACCATCCTAACTGCAGTCGTGAAAAATGTACTAGGTACCTAGGTAGTTACACTCATCGTCTAACGCCTCAACAGGAGAAAAAAAAAGTTGGGTGTAGGAAAGGAAAGGAAAGGAAAGGAAAGGAAAAGAAAGGAATGTTGCTTGAGCTTAGATATTCTGATTATCTCTCAACAGTCTGGACTGATCTCCCTAGACTCCATACTCCCTCAAAGGTAGGGATCTCTGATACTGATACACATCTCTCTTCAATATTCCAAGTCCAATTTCAAATTCGACAATCAAAATCAAAATGGTTTCTCCGATTTCAAAGCGCGAATGCTACCTTGAAATTATATTTCGGAACAGAGACATGCCGTGCACAAACGCAAATATCGAAGAACTTGCGAATATAAGAGCTGCTTCATAGAAATCCTTTCAAGACCCTACTTGAGCTCCGTGAAAAGGATTCGAGTATTGTATTCAACCACATGGTCTGTTAGTGGGGCTACTTATAGACTTCGGACAACTTAGGTGGAGGATGTTATTAAGAATATTGTTCATGTAGAATTACTAGAGCTACTACACCAGTGACCAGGCTTCCTGTGAATCATAAAAGGGATCCCTGAGTGAATAGCTGGAAGGTAGGCTTCCTCCGCGTTTAATCCTAAACAAAAGGTGTGCGAGATTTCTGCTGTAAGATGGTAATCAAGATCGTTCGTTACATCAGATTCGATATATTTGCAACGAGTGTTGTTTTGGAGCTTTCAACAGCGTCGCCTTGTTTTACAGTTCTGTGTTCCGTCGCTTTCAAAGGGAGGAAATCTGCGAAAGTTATTGAGCACAGGTGGGGGAAAAACCCTCATCACTTGTTCATTCTTCCTGGTCTATCTAAAGCAGGTCAGAGTAAAGCGCGACTGCTGAACTCATTTCCAAAAGCGAACAATCGTTGCGATATTTGTCGCCAGTAAATTCCGGGTTTGAAACTAGAAGTTTGGGATGGGAGGATAAAGAACAAGGGCACTATTGTGAGAAATTGATGCAGCGACATTCAACCAGAGGTAATATCGCGGTTCCAACAGAATAAGACCAATGAAAATTCATCAAACATGCGGACGTTTTCAAAATCACTGATTGACACTAGATCATTACTCAATATAGCCTTAAAGCCCTCCCATATTTATACTTCATATCATATACAAACATGCACTAGCATATCTACAATTTTGCCTTAATTCCAGGGGCAAATGTAGTTCCTCCGCTCTCTCCACCAATAGCTTCCACAATCTTATCTACTGTATTAAGAATCCAAGCATTTCCTTCCTCACCTGCTAACCATTCTCCTCCCTCTACAGGTTCTTCACCTGCAGCCTTATATGTACCATCCTCAAACGCTTTTCGTAAACCAAATACGTGACTGGTGACCTGTGGGCCCACCCCGGTTTGTGCTCTTAAGCATGTTATACCAATCAGACTTGTGAGAACTCTTCCAATCTTTACTGGTCGTGAAGAGACAGAAGGATCGGTGAAGAGACTGGAATAGGAATTCAGGATAAAGACTGGGAGATCTGGATGCGATTCCGCAAGTTTATTGAGTAGTTTTGTTTCAAAGGGACGATAGATAGAATCCCATAGCCCACGGCCTCTGGCTTTGGCATCATCAACATTTGTAGTTGTCAATTCACTGTGAATTGGTTATATATTAGCAGACATTGAGGGGTACACTGGGTGTCAATGGGCTTACCGAGACGGTGTTTTGTTCAACGAATTCATGATTTCATCTGGTAGATTTGCGCGGAACTGACCTAGAACATTGATTGTTCTGGGAATCTGAGGTGTATTGTTAGGATCTGTTGTAGCCAACTAGTATATAATAATGCCATCTCACCCCATTAAAACCTATACATTTCAATCCAACCTCCCTCATCTGCTCCACATTTTTCACTGCATGCGCATGATCCTTATCCTTCGTCGCAAGTCGAAAGAGCTCTAGCATTGAATCGGGGGAATTCATGGTCATAGTCGCAGCTGTCTGCCATTGAATAATATCAGTTTCCCATGTTTATTCTTCGACGGTTGGTGGGAATCGATGTACCGAGATCGTTAGCCATGATGGCAGTCCAACATTGTTCGCGGAAGCCTCCTCTTCAATCTTCTGGAAAACGGAGCGGATATTCCCTGGTGCAGGAGCATAGCCTGGGCGAGCATAAGGTGCACTTATGAGAGCTTTCAAGGAGGGAGAAAGTTTTGACATAGTGGCAGTGATGAGAGTTGTTTGAGAAGGAAAATGAATTGCTCCATGAGAATCACTTTGAGGTACGTAACCTTACTGGAGAAGGAGATAAATCAAGGGCCGAGATGAGCTTTCGGTACTAGAATTATCGCCGGATTTTAGTGACGTACGACATAATTGTATAAGACACCTAGGAATTCAGAAGCACATCTATTATTATTGTTATTTTTTCAGTATAACGAATTTTGTACATATATATTATCACACCTCATATAAACTCGATTTCCGGGCTGCAATCTGATAACCAAACGGTGTGCTAGACTTAACTATGAAATCGCATCTGAAACCCATCCAATGTTCCATTGTGAATAGGTAACCTACTCTGTAACCGATCAACCCAGCCCGGTTGATGTATAATTTCGCCAGGCATTGTGTTTGAGTACACCAATGATTTTCGTCACTACCACAGCCTCCACAGCAGTTTGCCTCAGAAATCGTATTTGAAATGAATGATTGGAATGTGCAGGTACCAGAAATACCTAATCTACTTAATGATAATGTTACTTCTAAAAAGCCTCACAAGCAAGCCGCATGCTTAAGTTGTCGACGCACCAAGACTCGTTGTGTTCGTGAGCCTCCTAATATCAATTGCCAAAGGTGTCGTCAGAACAATACGGAATGTCTGGTACCAGATTATCATGTCGGAAGGCGAAAAGGGATCAAGAAGTAAGTCTTAGCCACATATTTTCAATTTGTTGAACATCGTCTCACCTCAATTGAGCAAACGGAGTGGATTAGATAAAGCTGTTCATCAGCTTGAAAAAGCCATGAAAAGCTCCAAGAATGATAACGTACCCCAGGAAGAACAACGACGTCTACAGTTTCTTCTCTCCGAGGCCGAGAATCTGGTTTCTGGAAGTACTGACAAAATTTCCACGCAGCTTATGGAGCAGCCAATCCCTCGAAATGACATGAACAGTGGGTTACTAGAAGCTACTGATCTATCATTATCCAGGGCTTATGAGTCAGTTGGTCAAATCGAGATGGGAAATGTCGCTTTGGATGATGCTGAGAACCCACTGCAGCTCCTGGCTCGGGCATCAGATCTTGCAGATACTGCAACTAAGCAACTGCATATGCCTCCTCCGTTAGTAGAAACAGGAGAGCTTCGTCGATTTTTTGGACCATTTCAACCACGGCTTGACGTTGGAAGTGACATCGACCCTATCGATATTGGTTTGGTGACTCATGAAGAAGTGACTCTGCTTATAAAATAGTGAGTCGCGCCTATATGGTACTGGGTGTTTCAATAGTCCGAACAGCAGTTGATCGGTGAGAAATGCGCAGTTCTTGAAATTGGTTAGAACACACTTCAGTCAGAATATTCAATTGATTTGAAGTATTGAGTCAAAACAGCGTTTTAAACATTGAAAGCTCTCAAAGTATATCAAGTTTGCTCATTCGAACTATTGGAACTCCTTGAATTTGCTCCGATGGATATAGTAAAGTTACTGATAAATTTAATAGTTTCTATACAAATCTATCACATACAAGATGGGGTCTTGATCCTTCTGTTCATACGGCAGAATTTGTGCGTTCAAGATCTGCGTTTCTCATGACTTCCATGTTAGCTGCATCTGCACTTTTCATTCCTTCAGGAGAGGCGCTATCAAAGCGTCTTTCCAACCATAGTAAAGACCTTGCTCACTACGTGATATCCAAGAGGTACAGATCGCCAGAAATAGTTCTTGCATTCATGGTCAATATCCCATGGATGTTACCAGAAGAGCATTGGGCTGATGATGAAACTTGTTCTTACATGGCAATGGCGCACTCTATAGCCCTTGATGTATCTCTTAATAAGATCATCGTACAGAATACATATGATCTGCAAACCGCCATTCCAAAGTCAGACTGTATTACTGCAAGGAAGGCTCTCGACATGGACGGCTTTATTGAAGTTGACCCTATGACGCGATGGGGCCAAAAACTGATTCGCCGACGTGAAAGAATATGGCTTGCTCTATTTAATCTTGACAGAGGGTAAGCTATCCGCTTCGCAGAACTATTCGAATAAGCTAAAAATCATTCTACAGCGTGTGCTTAGCACGAGGAAGAGCTTTTACTGTTCAAATATCTCCTTTCGTTGCATCTTGTGATGCTTGGCATAATTCTAATCTCGCTGATACCTGGGATGGATCGATTGTAGCTTCATCTGTTTTACGGCGAGATATTGTACGTTATTCTTAAGTAGTTTTTATGAAGACTAATGATGTGATAGACTAAAATTATTACTTCTATCAAAGATACTTGCGACAAGACTGCATCCACAGTATTAGAAGGCCATGACATTGCTCAGACTCTTCGACAAACAATCGATGACTTTTTCAATGACTGGTATTCAATCTGGACCCCAGAGATAGGGAGAAACAAAGACCTCCGCCTACCTCCTTATGTAGAAATCCTCGTTTCTCACACCCGCCTTGCTATACACAGTAACGTCCTTAATTACCCCACCAGATTCCCGGCAGTCTCTTCTTTCTTTCGTTCTGCTGGTCTGTCATCTGCAATAAATGTTATGAGGGCTGCTGTTCAGGGAGAGTCTCTTCTCAAGTCCATGCCCAATAATACAGCAATCATGGTATCATTTTCAGCATGTTTTGCGCTTCACTTGTCCGCGATGACTGCAAACAAGAACTCTGGTCTAAGAGAAAGCATCAAAGTTTTGATAGGGGAAACTGCAGATGTTTTGGAGAGAATAGGAAATGTCACTCCCCATAGAAGAGGGAGTTCGGCTTTATACAGTAGACACCTGAAAGAAATCATTCAGAATTCCGCAGCATTGCGAAGATCTGCTCCATCTGGTCTATCTGTTCTCGATTGTGAACAAGCAGGATGCAATACTGTCCAAGAGGGGCAGGAACCAAGACCAGAGGCCGGTTTCATCGAGCCGCTTCAATTCTCTACCATGTCAGATCATCAGATCATCGAATTATTCGACAATGAAGAAGTGACTCTAGGTATAAGTCCAACGAACTTGCAGCTAGGTGATACGACCGGGATGGAATGGCTGGATTGGTTCGACTTTTATGGAACAGTTCAAAATCAATAGCATCTTCATAACAGACTATTTGATCTTTCTGGAATGAATTACACTTGCTGTCTAATATACACGAGATGAAGGGAGTAACATGTCACTCTGTTACCATCACATAAACGGGGAAGATATTTCTTGGTTGAACCTTTTTCTTCCTCACTTTCCCATCCAGCAATTCTAATCTTCCAAATTAGTTGGAACTTTTCTTTCTCAGGAACAATAAGGAATCGGACTGTTCTGAAATCACAGCAGCTTGAAGGAAGAGTAGAAATACATCATATCACCACATCTCCCATGTCTCAATTCTGACTAATTAACAAGAACACGATGAATATCCACTCGCGACGTTTCTTATATTAACTCGCGAATTAACACCCAGAATCGCTTACGCAAGCTATTCAGGGGCGGGGAGTTAATCGCCATTTATTAGCGATAGAGTGGATGGTAGAGGAAGGAGATGAAATATCTAGGTACTTAATTTCTAGTAATCTGGTCTATCAGGGGATGAAGCAGAAAGACAGTCAAAAAATTTTTTACTACGGGATTACAGGAGGAAAGGTTTATGGATCCTGTTTCGGTTGGGGAATGTTTTGCTGTATTTGAGGGCAGATTCAAGGTTGTATTTTCTATCTATGTATTTCTGGTCATAATATAGATACGGAAAGGTTAGGGAACTTCTTGAGATCGCTGGAGGGAGTTCAGACGCAGTTTGTTTGATTTGATGATCGTTGGGATAGAATTTGGGGACGGAAATCTTTTACTCGGATTTGGATATATCAAATTGCCTAGTTACCTACTCATATACTATACATACATGTATCTTCCCAATCAAATAAATCTCTCCACAACTGAATCGAAGCCCATCATACAATATTTCGTGTATAAAAATCATTCACTCACTCACTCCCTCCCATATTTCACTACAAAGTTCAAACAGAAGCATCGAATACTCACGCCGCATCTGTATTCAATCTTCCCTACATTCAATCTCACCAATCCCGCCGTCCCGCTGCCTTTAGAAATCCACAATCGAAATAATGACAATATAGGACAGTAGAAATGGACAGACAGGATACGAGAAGAGAGATATACAGATCCGTATATTCTTCAATTCATTAACCTCCAATATATATCAGAAATTAAACTTTGCGTCTCTCTGCTTTGAAGATGGAGAAGCTGCAACTTACAAGAGGTCCCAAAGACAGAAAAGGGAGAAGATGGTTTAATTCTAACACTTAGTCTAGACATATATACATATCCCTCCCCAACTCAACCCAACCCAACCCATCCATTGCATCTTCCACACCACCCACGAGAACTCCATATCCGAGATGCGCATCCTAGAAGATCAGAAGATTCCTCTATATGGAAAACAAAGATCAATCTAACCGCGCCAAGGTAGGTATCTAGACTCAGAAGTCTTAGGAAAAGAAGCCTCGTATGACCATAGGAAATATAAAATTTGCAGAAGAGAATAGACCAATATCCCCGTCTCAACTCCATACACATATATCATTTTCACAAAAGCCAATTGATTAATAAATTATCATTACAACTCACTTGATTTCCATTTACGACCTAGTATCTAAATAGCCTACTTCCCTTTACTGTATGCGGAATAGCAGGGTATATTTACTCTGTGACTATCTCTTCAAACTATCCTTTTGATCTAAGATGATGATCATCTCTCGATCTCCAATACGAGATGAAGAAATTGTAAACGCCAAACTCACTTGGCGCGCTCCCTATCCATATGATAAATATGATATGACCGACCCCTGATGCGATGCGATGCCGATGAATTTTTTTGAATGAAGATAATGATGATGTTGATACAGGCGGTTCCCAATTTTGTGTCCCTTCATTGGCAATAAATATTATCCCTCCATCGAGATTTCCCCACCACTATTTTCACCATTGATATGCTGACTACAGCCATTATTCCCCTTCAACCTTCCATCAGTATCCACTTCCATCTCCATCTTCATAGCCTCTTCATTCTCCCTCATTAAATCTTCTTCCTGCATCCTTAACTCTCTTTCCTCTTCCGTTTCTTCTTTCGCCTCTCCCTCTCCCTCACCATTAGCCATCTCCAGATCTTCCGATCCTGTCATAGGCATCCCTTCCGCGGGCGGCGGCGGAGGAGGCGGAGGAGGTGTAGATGAATCTGTTGGTGTTGCACTCTCAGTACCATCCTCCTTGACCCTCTTGCTTTCCGATGGACTTTCCTCGTCATCTTCCCTTTTCCTCTTCAACAACTCCATCTCGAGTTGTCCACTAGGTGATGCGGTTGGACTTGGTATATTGACTTCCACGTCCTCATTATCAATCACATCTGGACTAACAATCGAGTTTGCATTCTCTCGCTTTGTCCCCCTTTCGCTTGTGCCATTTCCATTAATTTTAGCCTGCCCTTCGCGCTTTTTCCTTTCCGCTCGCTTGTCATCCATTTCCCTTTTCTTTTCCACAGCCTTCTTAAAATAGTCGAACACATATTGCTTGACTTTCTTTTGATTCCTGTCGGATATCTTTGTGGGGTCTTCAATGCGATTGTTTTTGAAATCAGAAGCCACGAGCTTTTTCCCACATTCCTTGGCGAATTTCTTAAGATCGTCCTTGGGAAGTTTGCCAGAATATTTTTGCATTACGTGTTTAATATGAGGAAATAACTATAATGAGAGGTTAGGAAAGAATATTTGACAAACTTAATATGAAGAGAAACGTATATATGGATAGAGAAGCAAGAGGTTATACATACAGTATTTTCATACAGTTTCATCTGTTTCTCGATAGGCAACGAGCGCCATTTTTCTACAGGCTTCTTCTTTTCCTTGGGTGTACCCTCGGCGGAATGAGAAGAAAGTGCCGGAGTTGTCGAGGGCTCCTTTGTAATACTGTCGATAATATCTTGAAGAGCTTTTTGTGTTTGTACACTCTTTGGAGCTGCCTTGGGTGGTGGTGGTGGTGGTGATACACCCGCTGGCATAAATGGCCTCTCCCATGTTGTTTGTCCCGTCTTACTATAATAATAAGCATTTCCGTTTTGATCCATTGCAGTAAACCAGCCAGGTGGTAATACCATGGGGACAAAAGGGCGCCGAGACATTGGGCGATTTGGGACAAAGTTGGCGTTGCGTTGAGGAACACCGCTTCGGGGGCCAGTAGGGGCAACAATGACAGGGGATGGTGATGGAGTAACTTTTTCTACTTGATCTGGACGCCGTTCAAATACTTGTGCAACAAGAGTTGGGGCTCTTCTTGGGATTCGATACGCATGCTCCAACTTGCTCCATGCTTCCAATAGCCTCTTTGACTCGAAAGCAATGTCTTCATGCTCGGAAGTTGTGAAATCTTCTAGGACCGCTTCGATCTTGGAATCAACAATTTTATTTCGAGTAAGTCGTGGAAATTTGTAAAGAATATCGAGAACTTGGAGGATCACGTTGTTGTCTTCCTTCCACGTAGTCAAGGTCGTACGAAGAATTTGATAACCGTGCATTTGTATAACTCTGTTTCGAACTTTATCATCATCGCAACGTTGGATTCGACCAAGCAATTTGACAGCAATCCACTTTTCTTTGCATTGCATAAGAGTTGCCATAACCTTTCGCACTCCATTTTCATCGAGGCCCTTTGGTTGAACGTTGTTAACATATTCTTCATCATCCTCACCTGTCTTCTTTTTCCGGGGTTTCTTGGCAACAGCTGTATCCCAACCATCACCATCATCGATACCAAGAGCTTCAATGGTAGCATGAGGGAGTTTGGTAGCACGCTCAGTTTGAGTCTTGCCTCCAATGAATCCGGTACAATTCGGTTCGCCGCAATAGCAAGGTTGAGGGTCGGCACCATATCGATCAACATTATAATTGAAGACCAGCTCTTCTCCGGCTTTGATTGCACGCTCGGCAAAAATGCCCATGCGCAACTTTTCTCCGACCACCCACTTATCGACATAGCAATTTGGATTACAAGAGTGATTGCAAAATCGACCTAGATTTCCTTTTTTCGTTGCATCCACGAATTCATGCTTCGTAAGAGACATGAAATAGAAATGTTTGATTCCTTCCTGATCATATTGGACGGTACGTCGCCGAAATGTCGGTTCATTGATAACTTCTCCGATGTACTCGAAGATGAAATCATCAGGATGTAGATCAGTATTTGCGCGTAATCCGTAACCCTTTTTATCTGTCTTGATCACTGAAACTTTGGCATACTGTTTGCGTTGAAAGCGTTGATTCTGACAAGCCACACCACAATTGCAATCTTTATGACCTCCACCACATTCCATTTTGGTCAGTCGATTAATGCAATCTGAATCCTCTCCGCAGGCATGATTTTTTCCATCGCCTGATAAAACATGTCAGCTGAAGTGGACGTTTTGCGACCGATGGTATGTAAAGTAAAGAAAGTACTTGGAGTATATTTGTAGACTTACTGAATTCCTCGGGACAATCACAATCCAATGCATCGTGATCTGAAGCTCCCATATGCTTAGCTCCATAAATACAATCCTTGATTACCTGAAAAACTGAAGCTGCCTCTTCTGTAGAATCTGGAAGATCGTTGAAGAGAGGGGGTGGTCGAGGAATTACTTTTTGTGACGACTTTCTCGATAGCTTTGGTGCTTTGCCAGGTTCAACGGTGACGGTAATATCACCGCCAATAATCTCTTCTTCCTCTTCCTCTCCGGATTTTGGTGTTTGGCTGGTGCTTTTCTTGCCGGGCGGTGTTTGAGAGCGAGAATTTACAAGAACCGGTGTACTGGAGTGAGACCTCTTGATTTCTGTATGAGTAGAAATATATCCATTTAAGCCATTGGCAAAATCTTGAACCTCAATCCCCTCCTCAATCTTCATTTCACTGATCGCAGCATCTACAGCTTCTGGCTGGAGCTCCCGTATGTCATCATCCATCGTGAGCAGGAGACGTCGTAAAGTTGTGGTGCAATTACTTTGTTTTTGTGTGTTGGTGCGAAAGGGAAGCCGAACTATTTGTTAATGTGTTCGAAGCGGCCTTTTGTTCCCTTACTAGTGGTGGCAGATGTGAAGTACCCAACGACAGTAGAACACAACGCCGTATTATTGATATTGGTAGTTTCAAAACTTCCTTGACTTTGCAAGCAATTAATTCTTGTTTGTTGCGCGCACACTTGAAAGTCAAGAAAGTGGTTGCGCCTGGATGGCAAAACGCGAATAGCTTGCATGCAAGGTCGCGAAATATTAGCTGGCGAGGTCGATATTGCTTCGCAGACTTAAATATGGTCGAATTTCCGCTGACAAGAGCATAAATATCTTGTTTGCCACGGTGAATGAATGTGGAACGTGGAAAAGTTGGACGGCAGGATGGATTGAGATTGGAGCGAAGTAATGGAAATGCGACGGCTGAACCTCCAATTTCACCTCTGCAACATATTGCAAAGACCAAACTCTTAATTTTCCTCTATCCCAATGCTCACATATCACTACTCATGAATTGAAATGGCTTTCAGCCCCCAAAGTAGTTGATAATTGCTAATAATTGCTCTATGAAGGAGGACGACGATACAAATTGAGACGAGCTATTGCGCGCTCGGCTAACCTTAATTCCGCTACTTCTGAAGGAACGCTGAAAATCAAACCATACTCTCCTTAACCCACGCAGACAAGTGATAACTACTCCAATCTGCTAAATCATTTCGAACGATTGATACCGCGTATTCTATGCCCCAAACTATCCAATCGTGGTTATACCCTCATACCTTACCAAATGTATGGTATGATAATATGAAATAGCTTTTCTGCTAAATTCAATGCCAACTCAGATGATGCCAAATCGTCAGTCTCCACGATACTTTACCAAAACCTCCTAGGCACTTATCACAATATGTGTATATCGTGTTTGGTATCAAGTCCTTCAAAGACCATTATGGCCCACCTTCCCGTATGCCATTGCATAGTCCTTAGCCCTCCTCAATTCCCATTATTTGTAGTATGATGTCGAACGTAGAGGTATAGTGTATCGAATTTGTGGATTGGCAAATGTGCCACCAGATATTCATTTTTCGATAGCATCCATTCACTCATGTATTGCTGCAGCAGTATAAGTTCAAATTGTTTAAATGCATACTTAATCATGCAACAGCGTGTCCCAGATTCTTATGTTCTACCCCACAATGATCTCCGACATAGGGCTCGCAGTCATATATCGGACGGAAGTAATATTATCGCAATTTTATAGCATCATCGTATCTGTGATTGTTTGTCAGTGGTGGTCAAGACGAGAGAGAGACAAAAATAACTGGTCATCGTTCATACCTAGGTATCCAAATACCTCGTGAATTATTGACAGCGCATTCCTGCATGCGCCAAAAAATTAACCCTACAGAGAATTCGAGTTATATGAGAGTATCACTTCCCTTGGAGAGATCAATATCATTGTTTCCATGCCAATGAAATATAGGATTGAGCTCTTTTGACGCTTTCGTTTTAAGTTGATATGATTCGTTTAACGTCAAAAGAAAAGAAGAGAGATAGAGGTACAATCAATGGGTCGCATATTTGGCCTCGGAAAAATAGCCATTCAAAGAATCGGACCCCTCCAAAACCAATCAATTCAACATTCTCGAATACTTATGAAGATACCTCGTCAATGAATGAGACTTGAGGAAAAAGACTATTTGGAAGGTTGAGAATAAGGCTATGTATAACGATGACGAGGTCGCAGAACTCACAGCCTTATCAAGTCGTTGTAGTAATAAATGGTTGGGTTGTGCTCGATTTCATTGATTCCACTAGGTTGTTCCAGCTTATTATTGGAGGTTGATGAATTTCTTTTGAGCCAATCTCAGGATAGAATAGAATGAGCTCCAGGAAGCTGCAAGGACAGTTTGAACTATAGTTGGTATCCAATAGTAGATCCAGAATCCCTTCCCTAGTTAGATATCTAGGTACATTTCGTTCGTTTTCAGACCTATGGAACGATAACATGAGATATAATACATTTCTTGTTTTTACCTCAGTAGATAGGTAGATAGGTAATCTTGGAAGAATTGAACTGCAGAATCCAAAGGGAATACCACCTGATATACCTACCTACCTGTACCTAGTACTTCCATGATTAGATAAATTAAACAAGACTTTTGGACATGCAGTACATTATGGCGAAGATGAAGAAAGGAAAGAAGACACCGGGAATGGATGAAGGGCATTGCTTGATACCGGTACCTACCTACCTAAGTATAGAAAACAGACCATCCAAAAGAGATGCTAGGTACTGACCTAGCAGATAAGAGCTCCAGAGAAAATAGCCACTTTATTAGCCACTTTAGCTTAGCCACTTGAAATTTCTCAGATCTCAGAATCCAGAATCCATTTCTTATTTCTCACCTCACTTCAGCTACCATGTATCATAATGTATGGCAGGATAGGTATCTAGGTAGGTACTCGCATACAATTTTCGAGCCATCTTCACTCCTTTCTGAACTCTTCACTCCTCTCCTTCACTTAAATCATGCATCACTTCTACTTCCTCCCCTTCTCCTGTTCTTTTCATCCTAACATCTTGCATTGCACAGCGCATTAGCTGGTATCAATACGTCCAGTTAAAAGTTCTCATTCATTTCCCTCTAATGGGACTCGCATATATGCACAACATAATCCCCTCCCATGTTGTTTATTCTCTTCACAAAACAACCTAGGAAAAATACCAAAAATCCATCAAGAAATGAAAGAGAAGAAAGGAAAAGAAAAGAAATTGAAATCTTATTCTTGGGTCGTCTTTTGTTTATCTCTCTCACCTGTCTGGTCTGGGCTCACTCCTTACTCTATATACTCTCTACTCTGTACTCTCGTCTACATTCATGCATTGTACATCTACTTGGATTCCTCCAGATGAAATTGAAATTTAATCAATCTTTAACCTTGTTACGGCCAACAGCCGTTCGGTACAATCTCTATCAAGGCACACACATACACATGTACAGACAGATACAGGTACATCTCGTTGTGTGAATAGTGGCGGTCTCGTTGATGGTTGACATTGCTGCAAACCAAAATCAACCCCCAAAACTCAAAACAATTTATCCTTTCTTGCCTTCTCTTTCCTGCACGCGCTTCCTTCAACGACCTGCTCCTTCTCTTCAAGGTTCCTTCCAAAATACGCGGGTCGCGGGTCTCTTATCGCTCTCGTCGCTTTTCTACCTTTCATTTTTCAATTATACATTGATTTTGCTACACAATCTATAACCCTTGGAACTGTTCGATTCCTCTCAATTGCTCCCCCTCATTCACTCTTTTCAGACAGGTGAATAAGGAGGATTCCTTCCCACCGCAATAGTACTCAATGTCCAATACTTATTAAATGACTTCTTGATCTATTTTATTTGTCAATTTTCTTTTGCACGTTCACTCGCTCAACACACCATCTTTTTTCAATTCTTCTTGAGGCATCAATTGAACATAACACTACACGTCGATCATAAACATCTAGCTTTTCAACCATCGTCCATACCTCACTTCTATCCTTCGCAACAATCATGGAGTTGCCATTCACAGAACAAGAACAGGTATGTTTGCGCAAGAATCCAAAATGATCACTACAAGCTGAGATCAACGCGATCTTCGCATCCGTATCATTGCCAAGAGCGCCTTAGACTGACTTTCAATCGTCGTTATAATAGCGGTTCCTCCTGGCAGAGGTGATCAAGACAAGTTCCATTCCGCCAGAAAAGTTGTTGGCAATCCTGAATGAAAGCAACGTCAGCCCAAATTGGATGTTAATGCAGGTTCCCCAAGGTAAGCGCGTTTACCCCAGCTTGATCTCCAACTCTCAGACCCCATAACCCCGCGCGACATATATGAACAACTTACAAGCGCCGACACACATTAATGAAAAAAACGGTTAATTGGAGATTTTAGGGCGAAACTTGGCATCTTGTATACACACTTTTGATAGTATCGCTGGTCGAACTTACAATAGTTTGACACCGCAACTACCCTCCGCTTCACTATTTTCCAGTGACTCTCCTGGCTTCCAGAACAAACGCAAGTCTGTTTCCGATCTTGAATTGACGGCTCCCGACTCTTCTCGAAAGCGACGAACTCCAGGTTTAGATGTTGCTTCTATTCAGCGCAACATTCAACCCAAGCCGGCTGCGAATGGCTCGTCAAACTCGTTCTCCCCGCAATTTGCAGGCCAAACACCGAAAAAGCGTGGTCGACCTTCTAAGACCGATCTCAAGATTCGACAGGCTGAAGAGATCGCGCGTGGAGAGCGAATAGATTCACTCGCAACTTCTAAGGGGCCCATCGAGTCTCCCATTGCTAGTGGTGGAGATATCACCCTAGAGAGCATTTTGTCTTCTGCACCCATTGCTACCATAGCTCAAAAGTCTGAGCCAAGTGCAGTCAATTCTACTGGTGATAAAATGGATTCCAGTAGGAAGAGGCGTGGTCGACCAACCTCCAGGTCTTCAAATGTATGTTGACTTAAAGACGTGTGTGAGTTACTGCGTGCTGACTCTTGTAAAGGTCCCTAGGACAGGCGAAGGCAGCTTCCCCATTCTCCCTGCCCAATTTCCGCAACAAATTCAAGCACCGCCACGATTCGGTACTCATCAGACATTTGATAGATCTATGAGAGCCCAATTCCAACCAGAGTCTCGTGAAGCTCAGATTACTCGAGATAAGCAAGACCAAGGGACGCAATTTAACGCCCAGAGCAATGTTGAAGGACGTCAAATGCATGCTAGTGGCCAAGCAAACAATAAAGAACAGCAGGAAATGCAATATAAAGGCACAGATATGGTGGGAAACCCGAAGGACAATTAAAGATCTGACATTTAAGTTTGTCTCTGTCACGCCTTTTGGCCAATTATGAGCAATCTTCAAGCGTCCATCCTACATATGTCAACACATACCAAACTTCTTTCAGAAGAAATATCAATTCATATCTACCTCTTTCGGTACTTTTCACTCGACAAATTACGACATATTTCCCGATTCTATGATTCATATGAACGGCCTCTTTTTAGAGTTCATGCCCTTAACGAAGTCATACCTTTCGTTCTATAACATCTGTCGATGCCTTACGATCAAATGTAATGCCACTTGTCCCAACGATATTTTTTTCTTTCTTTACTTTTCATTTCTTTTCTTTATGCTACGATACCATGTTTGCAATGACACTTGGAGCGGCAGCGCTGAAATTGTTCTCCTCTTCGTTTTTTTGTTATTTGACAATAATTGTTACCGCGCGGTGATACACCAAGCCTAGTCTTTATTTCTTTGCATCATAAGTGGGCGTTGAATTGTATGCTTGTGGATTGGAAATACATATTGAAGAGAAATGAGAAGACAAGCTCTAAGAATCTCTGAAATTTGAAGAATAGTGGAAAGGGTTGGCTAGGAGCGAATAAATATGCCACGGGGCGGAGGAATCACCAAGCTACAATGCGAATAATGAAGAACGAACGGCCGTTATGTGTAAGATAGTTAACGAATGAATGTACTATATTTCGAATGTTTCGATGCTATTTGGGGGTTACTGTGTGTATACCGGGAGTATCCCAATGCTTTGCACTAGTGATATCGATATCCGTATGGAGTTTCCAATTCGGCACTGTGATACTACTTATCTTTCATGGCTGTTTCTATCATTGTATTCTCACAAAACCCGACCATGCCCTCCCTCATATTAACTCCCATATATACAGATAGGTATTCATCTCGTCATCCCTATTATCCCTATCGTCTCACTACCATTTAACAATGTTGATCATCGACACTCTCCAAAAACAAACATGATATATTTGAGTATAAATCTCTTTCTGAACTCATCCGCTAACTTACCAATTTGCCATACCTTCATTTCATTTCACTATTCGCATCACACCACATACACGAAATACATTTTCACATCTTCACATCAACCCGCACCGCACTGCACCCAAACAAAATTGAGCGAGGGCGAAATTTCGTCCCTCGTCATATCTCTGTATTCATCCTCATCCTCATCCTCATACTATTCTATCTAGATCATATGCATCTGCAAAAACCTGCGTGCTCATTTCATCTCATCTTCACCGCGCGATTAACGCAGTTGGTGATCCAACCTGAAAACTCCAAGCACATTTTACCCAGGCTAAGTTACATATCAATCCGTATCCGATGCAAAAAACCAATGTCCAAAAAAAGACCAAAATCTAAAATCAAAAAAGAGGTAAAAAATAAAATCAAAAACGATATCGTGAGAAAACAAAGTTCCTTTTATCATCGCTTATTGTACTCATTTCCAAAGGGGAGAAAGTGAGACAGCGATACTCCTAGAGGAAAATTAGGACTTGAAAATCTTCTCAAGTCCTTCCAACAAGATGTTGGCGTGGTGTTCTTGGAAAATCAACATAGGTCTGAGACGAACGGCTCGCTCGCCAGAACCTCCAATGTTGATACCGACGCTCTTGGCCTTCTTGAGAACCTCATCTCTGCGGTTGCTGTCAAAGGCAAGGAAAGTTCCTTGTCCTTTACCTCTCAAGTTTTGGATCTCTGCTGGATATTGTTTGGCAAGACGTGCGAGCTCTCCGTAAAGATAATCTCCAACCTTGGCGGTGTTGTTAACCAAATCCAAACGTTCGATTTCCTCAATGATGGCACGGAAAAGGATAGCACGAGCTGGGTCTCCCATCCAGGTGTTAAATTGACGGTATGGTTTGTTGGGACGGAGCTCTGGGTTTCCGAAGTAGTAACCGGCGGTTTGGGCCTTCTTGGAGAAGGTGACCATGTCGGGAGGGGTGTCGAGGTTCCAATGCTCGTGAGCCCAGAATTTACCGGTGGCGCCGACACCAGTTTGAACTTCGTCGACGATGAGGAGGACGTTGTGTTTCTTGGTGAGGGCTCTGAGACCGCGGAAGAAGGCGGGGGAGGCGTGGTTGTCTCCTCCTTCGGATTGAATGGGTTCGACTACAACGGCACAAGGTGGGAGATGGTGAGTGGTGATGATACGTTCAACATCGGCAAGAGCTTCTTCTTCGATCTTCTGGTTCTCCACGACGTGATCCTCGAGTGGGTATTTGAGAAGAGGGAAAGTAGCTTGTGGCCAATCGAAAGCAGGAATATCGAGCTTGTGAATAGGCTTACTGCGAGTGGTAGAAAGGGAACCGAAAAGACGTCCATGGAAGGCAGTCTTGAAAGACATGATAGATAATTGAGGAGCACCTGGTGCTTGGTTAAGCATAGACGAAGCAATATCTTCCTCTGAAAATTCCACATGTGCACCACCACGCTCTTGTTGTCGGCGATACATAAATGCAGCCTTGTATGCAGTCTCATTGGCATCTGAACCTGCCATTGCAGTGAACACCTGATCGAGACCCTTTGGTGCTACCTTCAAGATACCCGTCTTAATAATATCAGCCCAATCATGCGAAGGGAAATTGCCAAGGGCAGGACGGTTAATGATGGCAGATGCCATTTGTTCGGATTGTGCGGCTTTGAGGAGATGAGGATTGCTGTAACCAACTGGAATGGATGCAATTTGGGCATAACTATTATTCTGATATCAGTATATTGTGGGAAATTATTAAAAGAACGGGCAATGATAACATACACGTCCAACAAAACATTTCCATCTGGATCCGAAATGTAGTTACCCAAACTCTTTTGATAATTGGCAAGCATGTTCAAACTTCTAGTATCAAACACTTTATCCAATTCTGCAATTGCCTTTTGGGATTCTGGACCTGGAATGGCAGTCTTGATATGTGGTCTCTCTGGCTCACCAGTGAAGAATGGTTTAACACTCGTAGTGGCGTATGTTCGTACAGCTCGTGGAAGGGCCCTTGAAGCCATGGGAGGCAATCGGGCGGCAGCTCTTAGGGAAGCCATTGTTTGTGCGATATTGAGAAAGAGGGGAGATTGGTGAAAGAGAAGAAGAACAAGAAATAGAAGAAGAAAAGAAAAGGAGAGGAGAGAATAGAAAAGAAGATCCAGAGAAGGAGTTTTATGTCTTTTGTAGTATTTCTTACCTAGCTCGCTCTCCTCTCCTCGCCGCTACAAGTGAGTGGGGTCGAGAATGAATTTCGGTTTGTGTTATAACCTTGCTGGACTTATCTTATCCGACTTATCGTGATTTGTGAGTGATTCGTGACGTGAAACTGTAACTAAAACCGGGGATTGTAAGGATTGGAAAGAGGGGCTCGAGGGAGGAGGCCCAGGAGGGAGATCCCCAGTGGTGGCTAATATATGTGTATCGATTGAAATTACATAAGAGAAGAGTAAGTGCATTGATGGAAGAGCAATGATTGGCTTGATAATCATTTACATTTGAGGTTTGACTAACTTCAATGAGTACAGAGTATGCGATACTTTCTGGAGGCGACAACAAAGAGAGCTACGACGACGACGACAATATACGTAGCTTAGGACTTAATACTCAGCACTCAATACTTAGCACTTAATGCACCATTCTACTTTCCACCTAGAATTTTACAAATTTACTACCTACTTACCGTCCTTACTTATTAGCAGTCAATGAGGGCCAAAATCCAATATCAATCAATCAATAATTTTTCCTAATAGAGGCGGGCGAGTCAGCCAACATATCAACCCTGATATCAACCCATATAAGCTTTTTAAGGGTCAAAGACCACTTTGATTGGGGAATTCATAAGATAACATCAACATCAACATCAACATCCATCTATTACTAAATTCAATTGGGAAAGTCCATCCTAATCATTGTCGACCAATCGATACGAGTATACCTGACCAAATTAGCCATCCTCTTCATTTCACCACCATTACCATTGTTCTTCTCTTTTTTACTCTCCTTGATGCTTGATCTCTCCCATAAGTATGCGCGACGATGAGCTTCAAAATCGCATTACCTTACCTCCGTATTGTCTATTCTCTGTTATATCGTTCTCTATTCTCTTTTCTTATCTTGTGAGTTATCAATCTGGCGGCTAGAATCGGCTTTTCGCGGGAGATCATGTGTTTTCTTTGGTTAAGGATATTGAATGCCTTATGTCGGAACATATCAAACTCAAAGTCAGAATGACAATAAATGGTGATGGCGATGGCGATGGCAGATATGATAGAGAAAGAATGTGACTGGTATTGATCACTTTAAAGAAGTATCGCCAAAAGAGAATCAATTCATGACATCCTGAAGTTCAAATATACTTGGAAGATGTAATCTGGAAGTTGAGTGACTTCAATTGTCAGAGGATGTTCTTCTTTGGTACTTTTCGAAATCGGACGAGTACACTAGAAGAGCTTATTCTCGGTGGAATTTTTATTCAAACTGAAGATTACGGGATCTGAATGCGTATTATATGACCGCTGAATGGTAACAGGGAGCAAATCGCTTTTTGCAAGTAAAGGGGATTTCTGAATTCAGGAGCATCGTGTAAGAAATTTTGTTTTCGCTATTGTTATTGAGAATCTTAGACTTTGAAATACAGTGAGATTTTTGATAGGTTCTTACTTTGTCCCTCTGTAGTTTGACGGATGAAACATATATCTTAAGTGGCGTTTAGTGGAGGATTTTTGGGGGGGCAGGGGAACAGGGGAACAGTTGGTAGTCTTGGGAGACGGTTCTAGTGCTCCTATATCTCTTCGCCTTCAATACACCCTTTGCGTGAAAAAACTTAATGATTCATTCCCCTGCTATCTCTATCTCCCTCTGACTCTCACCCCCAAGCTCGCTGATAACAATTGGCTCTACTGGCGCCATCATCTCGGCCACCGGTGGTGCACAAGCCGGTCGTTCACTGATATCATCAACTACTCCATCGACCTGGCAGTCTGGCTTGTTACCCATACGTCTTGCTTCGAAGACATATGATGGAGATTTCTCACTGCCTCTAGCTGCTGAAGTCCAGCTTGTATGTGGGTTTGAGTCTGGGTTTGGAGAGACGTAGGATGCTACTTGGATTTCTGGATTTGAGTTTAATGATGGCTGTGGCATATTGGTGGTTGAAGAAGATGAGCGCCGTCGCCAGAGAAGGAGACCGATTGTGAGTAGTGATACAACGAGTAGTGTCGCACCCACTGCAATTCCAATGACGATGCCTGTGGGAAGAGTGTGATGGGTGGCTGCTACTGCGGAGGATGATGTGTTAACAGCCAATATGGCGCTGGTTGATGTTGATGTTGATGTTGATGATGTTGTGCTTGTTAAGGTAGATAGTGCTGTACTTGTTTGTGGGGCCAGTGAGCTCATAGAAGATACGACAGTTACGTACTGCGTGATAGTAGGCGATCCGGGGTTTGAAAACGAATCCCCCCAATAGTATGTATCGATCACGATTATGATGTCGCCAGGCGTCGTTACATCGTTAAAATATATGACCTCAAGCTCATTATATGCATCAAAAACATACGTATTACAGTATGGCCAGGCGGAGTCTGTACTGGATCAATCCGTGTTAAAGGATTGCTCAATATATACATAGGTAGTGTTGGAACTCACCAATAAGATGCACCAACTGATTCTATGTAGGTCTGGTTTTCTGTATATGGATAGCAGGTAGTTGCCACACTGCAAGATTCTCCCCTTCAATGGTTTCAGCTTCTGACTTTCATTCGAATGAGAAGAGATAACTCACGGATAGCAGCACGCCGCGTAATTGCTGATGGGACCAACACAAATAGCAGGCGAATTGCAAATATCGTTATTGCATGTATTAGAGTCGCGCTTTAAGGCTCGGTTGAGATCATGCAGAGGAACTGGCGCTGTAATCATAGGATAACCCTCGCCTGTAGGCATTGTCATTGGACTGGCAAGCAAGCCAAACAATAATGTCGAGCAAATAGCATTTTTAAGAAAATCAGTCATATTCAAATGCCCGTCACTTTGAACTCTATGAGAAATTGCCAAGTGAGAATGATGTGGGATATCATGAAAGAAACATAAACTTAAAGGCATAACAACAGAATACAAGGCTGGGTAGAACGTTCATTGTACCACAGCAAAACGAGAACGACGAGGCGAATTTTTCTGCATTTGTCCGTTGACCCGTCTATCTTCCAAAATCGACTGGCTAAGACGATAGAAAATGAAGTAGCTGTCTTCATGCAAAGGAACACAGCTTTTCGAGGAGCCACTTTTGACGACAGCGGCTAAAGGAAAATGCGTCGTCGTTAATATTCTTTGGTTGGCATATGGAAGTACACCGGTGCTCCTCGGGAACAGTCTGCAAAAGCCCGCAGATAACAGACGTAAAGAAGTGATCCACCATGCTCCTAGATGTACATACTCAACTTACAGCCTGGTTTGACGAATACCCTTTGTGTGTGTAGTCCGAATATCGGTGTAAAGAGTAGGACTTTGAAAGACATGGCAAATCAATCTCGAGGTGCCTGCCCACAATCATTTTGGGGAGTTGGGCGGGAGCAAAATCATGAGTATCATACATGTCAGAACTAGGGGATCGAAACTACGTCCTTTCTAACTATTTCGATATTTCAAATAACTTTTAGTATCATCGTGTGACGCCAACTCCAGGCAGCCGGTACCTGGAGATTTGAAATTGCTAGTCCCTAGATCAATAACAAACAAATCACATTATGAATCTAACCTTGACTCGTACTGCCATACTGCATACTGCAAACTGGCTAGAAATACGCATGCACATGATATCCCAAGCTCCAGGTGGTATCAAATTAATACCATGTCTCATTTTTGACATCGAGCCCCCTCACACCAAAGTCAGAAAGGAGATGCGATTTAACAATTTTAACATTTGAAAGGTTCTAATTTGTCAATACAATTGTCGGGAAGGACTTGAATGAGGGCAGGATGACGAATCTGCTTGTGTCTGCCGGAGATTTATCTTCGTCGTTGATGTTTAGAATGACAAATGCGATCATATTTTCACAAGATGGTCTTATACCAAGTTACAAAGGATTGTGTGAGAATATATTAAATAAATCGAAGGACTATATGCAGATCGAGATAGGAGAAGACATATGAAATAATCAGATTCAGTGAAATCAAAATCCAACCTCAGCAATTGTCTCTTGCTAGCACGGATAGCGGTCAGACGGAGGTCCAATTCATCCTGCGGGCCTATTCCGCCTCCGCTCATTTTCTTCTTCTTCTTCTTCTATCTGCGCAATGAAAGCTTCAGCATCCTCGGCTGCGACGCTGACGAGAGCACCCCGCCCTTCCACGAAATCCCTTCCCATGTACTGAGCGCTCAAAGGATTAGCTCTCCAGTAAAAACTCCTAATCTCTGGCATATTATATGGCGCTCTTCCCAGCCCCCGAAAGGCGCTCCACTTATACTTATGTAGCTCTTCTTGCCGAATACCCGAGCTCAACTTTACATCCAGCATTTGAACTGGACAGAAATTGTACATCTGATCCACGGCAAATTTCGTACGAACCCACACTTTCGGTACAAATCCCGCCAACGACCAACTTGCAAGCCCGATGGTTGGAACTCGTAGATCCGAATAGCCCCCATTGAGATAGTCCATGAGAATAATATGATGAGGCCACAAACCGTTGTGCGCGAAACAGAACTCCGACAGTCCAGGTGCTAATGCTGTCGTTGCCCAACTGGCTTGCATGCCTGCTGGGTCGTAGGGGCTTACCTCAAGCTCGTAATGCACCGGCAAACACATATCCAGAATGCATTTTCCTTCAACGCTTCCAATCTTGTCCCCTTTTATTTTGGACAATTCAAAACAAAAATCCTTCACAGCTGTGATGACATTCTCCCTTTGTTGTGGCGAAAGTATCGGCCATGCTTGGTCAAAGTTCAAACCATATAATTGAGTTTCAAACGAAATATGACGCTTCATCTGCACCTCATAGCGTATGACTTTTGGGATCTTAAATCTCTCAGCCTGCTCAGGCGAAAGTTTTCCCTTCATCCAGTTCAGCGTTATGGATTGATGTGTGAGATCATGTTGTAAATTAATAAAGGCCATTTTCAAAACGCCGCCGTACCCAATACTCCATGACGTCGAATTGGTCATCCAGACGCGGAATTGGTCATCCAGACGCGTGCATCAAGATAACCTACCAGCGGAATATCACCCCCGGCCCAGAAACGTCTCGTTGAGCGTTTGTGATAAGTAGTTTTGGGCGGAGGCATAGGAGCGTCCGTAATATGATAGCTAGAATCGTCTTTTTCATCGTACCAATCTGCAGACGGAGATCGACCTTGGCTCCGGCGCAAGATGGGATTGTAGATCAGCCAGGCGTCCGGATCGTCATCTATTTCTTTGAAACTCTGGCTCATTAGCCAGCTACCATTTTCAATGCGCCATTTTCTTTCGTTCTCTTCCAATGTGTGCATGCCATCGAGTTTGTGACAATCATAAAAGTACCGTTTGATTTTGTTGAGTGGAGGGTACCATTGGCTTTCTAACGAGGGGTTTTCTTCTTCCAAGAGCCTTCTGCTGTCATGTTCGATTGATAATGACGGTATATGATAAATCAAAGATGTATATATTTATGCTGAAACGTCTGTGAATGCGTTAGGTGGGTGAAATGTAGGTAGGATAGAAGAGATTATCGAGATCGCAGAGGTTAACATAGATATTCTCTAAAAGAATACAAAGGGAGAAGGCTGACACGAACGCAGAACCATCATTTCGTCAAAGAGAACACTCTACCGATGAAGCGAAAGGGGTTCGTGGGATAAAGATAACAAGGAGAGTAATGCCATTCGGAATCGCTTATAGGACTTGATGAATTTGACTACATCTACAGAGAAACTTATTTGAACAAGGGCTATTCGAGTCCCATTCTACAACTGTACGAATAGTGAGTTTGATAACAGAATAACACGAGAAATGGGAAAATCTCAACGAAGAGTATAAAGAAATACAGCACGCCATTCAGGCTGTTTTGAAGTATATCATCTAGCTCAAGGACCTTAAGAATGAAAGGTTGTACGGTTCGAAGCCGACAACGAATTTCTAAAGGATCTTCAATGCAAAACATTCGTCTCGATAAAAGACGGATCCCTTCATAACACAAACCATATTTTAACTAATGGAGATTGTGGATCGAGATCGATATCGAAACCGAGATCACATGGATTAACATTCGATTGAATGACTTGAATCACATATTTATCTAGTTGTTTCCTTTGTGAATGATAAATGCAGTTTTGAATGGACACGGCCGGACAAAGGTAATACAGACCAACCCAATGACTGTCAATTTGGTCGAGGTTACCTAGTTCTTTCATCACCTACAATCAACTAGATGCGACTGTCCTTTGATCGCGAAATTGAACTAGCAGGCAACTTGGGATCTGCTTTCCCGGAAGAATCTGCTTCTGTTTCGTTGTTTCGTTAAGAATGTGACACGATTACTGATACTTGGGATAATGTGCAGCTATGGGACTATGCAAACAAGGAAGAAACAATTGATTCTGCTTAACCTAGATAGGTACACAAGGAAACTTTTGGACGCAGACGTTGAACGTAAACTTGATGACTGCTAAACTCTCAATTAAGGTATATCCAACAACGCAAAATACTGCAGGGAAAGAGAAACAAAGCAACTCGTTGAATCCATGAGATTCTTCAAAACCCAAGAACTTGTGTATTGCACCTAATTACACAAATCTACACCACACCAATGCTCGCAATAAACGTGAAACTGTACACCTTGTGGAAACCCCGTCTGAACCATCAATTGAAGTACCTTGCCAATTATCCTATCCATTTCAGAAAAAACAAACAAACATGTACAAGCTCCCATTCAGACTGAACCACCCCCGCCCCTCTCCTCAAATCGTGTGCTGCTAGCGTCTCGTGCGCCAATTTCTTTTCAAGAGTAATTTGATAACTAAAATTTTCGTTTGTATTCACACCCCCTCCAAAAGATGTTTATATGCCACTATGTACCAAGCTGCAAGGACCTAGTGGCCCGGCCATCTATTGCATCCAATGCAATTGCTGTCAAGGCTTTTGCACCACGTCTCATAGCGCGAGTTGCTCCCACCAGGTAAGCAGAGTCCTAAACCTCTCGTTAGTATTCAAATCTTCTTCACAGGATGTTCATATGCTATATACTGAACCATATAGCTAAAGCGGCATAGCAATCTATTGCACACGATGCTATCGTTATCGCGCCGCTGGCATCGCCGGGTATCGTTGGTGGAGCTGTTCACTCCTCCACACGTAGGACAGGCGGAATTTAGGACTTGAGCTTAAGACATATTCATGGGGTATTGTATGAAGATGGTGTAAAAGATTTGAGATGAGATGTCCTCGCATGTAGCGTATGTGAGCAAGGTTGTCCATACGTTCAGTATGGACAACACTTCCTAAAGTCTGGTGAAGCGTCAATATGACGCAATGGCGAAGATTATCGAAAAGTACTTGATATGGATTTCCAAATGCTTCAGGAGATTGGGTCGGCAATTGAATTTACTGTATGGCATCTTCCCAATTTAATGTAACATTTTCTTTATATAATTCTCTGAGATTTCAAGTAGCGGAGTATGAGCCATGATGATGATGAACAGAGCATCTGAGATAACTTCGGATCTCTCCAATCTTTTTAAATCAACATGCTTTGGATGTCGAACATTGATTCTTGCTTCGGCTTCATCTCCTCAATCTGAAAGAATTTTGACTGGGAAACGACCAAAACAGGGATCCGTCATTTCATTGAAGAATATACAGAGAACCGTGCATCGTATTTCAATCATTAGGGCTGAATACATTGTTTGATTCTTGATGCAAACTCACTAAGGATCGGTGAGACTATCTGTCATAGGATTCAAAAGGCTTGAGAGTGACGAACTGGAAATGTTTCTTCACAATGCAGCAATTGTTGTGAAGTTTATCTGATTCTATAGCATATGAAAGATCTCATCAAAAGTCACTAACTATTAGAATGAAAAACTTGATCCCTCAAAATTGAACAGAATTTGTTCACAAATCTGTTCTTTGACCTCTGCATGATTGAAAATCTCTTTAGTGGCCGGTCGACACAACAATACTGGAGGTAGAGATAGCAAGAAATGCGTCACCAACACATCAAAAACGCATTTATAAGATCACGACAACAATGACTGACAACTTTAAATCAGTGACTCCAGAAATACTTTTCGGAGATATAATCTCTACGCCACCACAAATAGCACAATTCGAAACGCGCCCTGATTTACAGGATAGTTTCAGTAATGATTCTTTGAAATGATCGAAAGAGAGTTGCCTTCGATGTGTAATTATTGTTTGTCGCATAATCGACTGATGGCGCAGATGCATCTGAAACTGATGTCTCAAGTGGATATGAGTACATGAGATATGGAAGCTCTTGTAAGGACCAATGACATTGCTGTTGTATGTGCAAGATGGTGAAGATTCAAATAACAATAAGGAATTGTGGGAAGATACAGTGGATAGAATTTGACAAAAGATCTCATCAATCGGAAGTCATATTACTTCTCCAGCGTGAATAGCTAGGGAGCCGTTCAACCTCTGAGACTAAGCCCGCCTGACAGAAAGAACAATCCGAGCCAACACGAAAAAGACCTCAACCAGATCTTTCAGAAAAATATAGAGTACTCACTCCGAGTATGCAGAGAGAGATTGTTTTTCACGCCGTGATGACTAACCACGTGCATGCTGCAAGCACACAAAGCGTGGCATTGAAACGTCTCGAGGAAGGTTTCAAAGACTACCAAGATTGCGAGAAGCAGGAATTCATCGTGCCGAGGAGCAGTATTTGTATACTGAAAGGATTGAGGCGTAACCGGGCCTGTCTTAGAGTGAGTCTGCGTGAAAAACATCATGCCGAGGTTTTTGAGGATGGGGTTTGTATGCCAAGTCCTGTACAGACATGTCTTATCTATATCACGTGATAATATAGTTTTGGAGCTCTTTGGAGGAAAGCGCCAGCCACAAGAGATATCCTCCTTGTTTCTGCACTGCAGTTTCTGAATGCGAGGGCTCTAATCCAATACATCCAACGCACAACAGATAGGAGACGGTTGGGTTTTATGATCACGTGCACGTACTCTTAGGTATCTAGACCCCTATCCGCAGTAGAAAAGAGAGGCGGATTCTGACCATTTTTATAATATCTTTGAAAACTCGATTGGTCTTCTTACCTAAATATGGAATGTCGTTTTTAGATATCATTCAAATAATAAAAAGCTAGCAATTCCTTTAGTTCTGTGGGATTTATGTAATTCATTTGTAATTGATTTTTATTCAATCAATTCAAAAGATCTCAAAGACGATTCAAGTGGTCAAATCCGGCCTGTTTCTTCTCCTAGGAATAGTCCCCTCTACGCGAATCGATTGTTAAAATTTCAGCTCTCAGCCCTCAGCTTAGCACGTCAAAATCTCCCCAATAGAAGAACAAAAGAAGAAGAAGCAAGAGTCATGCGATCTTTCACGCCCCTCGTACTATCATGCAGACCCATTCCATCCAAGAGAAAGTAAAAATAGTAATCACTGAAAGGTAGTTTCGCAAACGGGTTATCGGAAGGAATTCTAGAAACGGAGAGAACGAAGAAACGACAACGATAGCGATGGGAAAAAAAGAAAATCCACAACGCACGGTACGGATATAACTTTCCGTACGGAGTGCATGAAGGGAATGGATCTAACCGCCTTCAAAAAGCAAGAAGAAGGAAAAGGGGTGGGCCGTTGTGACGACTCATGAGTGAGAGCATAAGCATGAATAGTAGTAATATTCAAGGGTATAATCGCAATAGAAGTATAATAATGCTGTAAATTGAAAAAACGGTTCGTTTCATGAATGTTTATTATAACCCCAAGTTCCTTCTCTTTTCGTCCGAACTTTGAAGTAGCAAGGGACTTAAGTTCTTGGGTTTTTAGTTTCTTACCTAGTCGTCGTTGTTTCAAATTCGAGGATGAAGTCTGTGCTCGCCTTCAACCACGAAGATTTTCCGACCGCCAATTAAAAATCCTTATACACCGGTACTGACGTTCAGCGTGTCATTTCCACTCATTAGTGTTACCCGAGCGAGTGTTTAGGGCTCGGGGATTTTCACTCCTATCTACCTACCTAGGTAGGTACCGATTCGCGATCGATTGATGAAATGCCATTGTGTGAATGAAAATGCGCGAGTAATTTTCTCGCCTGGCCTTGCTCTGTATCTTTTTCGAGCCGGATGCCTGGTAAGGTTGGCATGGGTTTTGTCCCGGTGCATTCGGAGTTACCTGCCAGAGTTTCCTGTGCGTTGAGTTTAGAGACGGAATACTACTCTGTACAGGTAGCAGGATAAATTGTCCAGGGCCCTTGACTTTGATCTTTCAAGGGTCTCAGGGCTGAAATGATGGTCGGGGAAACATTCTTTATCGGGAAGGGTCGCCGATGTCACTCTGGCTGTAAGTTAATATTGAAGATATTGCATCACATCACATACAGATATTGAAAAAGATTCGGAATCTTCGGTCGATGATAGATGGAAGTTGGAGATCGTCGGCTAAGAGGTGAAGAAATCCGAAAGAAATCCGATCCGATGTTCGAGAAATACAATACCATTAGCATTATATTGCAAGCCCGTTGCAAATAAGATTCGAAGAAAGGATTGAGATGAACTTTTCTCCACAAAGTCCACCCATTTACCAGGACATCACGTTCGTTTTACTCATCTCCAGGCTGAACAACGTGAGTAAGAATGAATAGATGAACGGCCTAGAATT
This sequence comes from Botrytis paeoniae, assembly GCA_004786145.1. Lineage (NCBI taxonomy): Eukaryota > Fungi > Ascomycota > Leotiomycetes > Helotiales > Sclerotiniaceae > Botrytis > Botrytis paeoniae. Next base: position 171,920 of record PQXI01000005.1, on the reverse strand, counting down.
ATAAGTAGGGAAGTTCCTTGTCGAATGATTTGTTACCAATGAAATCCACAGGTTCTCGTGCAGAAAAGATTAGAATCCAGAACAATTGATTGGCATTATTGGATGTATGATGATGATGTTTTAATTAGAAACATTGGAGCCATGCCAAGTATGTCGGAGAAATATGGTGGTTTTGCTTGCAGATGAAGACAGAGTTTTCCCTGTCATTGATGATTAGCAATCGAGAAATTTGATAGGAACGGGTATTACAACATTGGTGGACTGATTCTACTGAAGAATATATGTAAAAGTAATTTATTTTCATCCCATCTGTCGTTGAACGGCGAAGTCTATTCCTGTGAAACTTACACAACACGATGACGATCTCAGGAGCAGTCTCATTGAACCGTCGACTCGCTTCCCTAGAATGGAAGTTTGTTACTCATTGAAGAGAATCTGATTAGATGACTGTGCGAGTTGAGACTTGAGATAGTTACAACTTACCAAAAGGCTAGAACGTTTTCCATCCGAGGATATTTTCGTGACTATATAGTTAGAGAACTCTCGGGGCATTTCTCATATTTGTCGATCAATCATCTGAGCACCCTTTCAATTTCTTTAAAACTTTCTCTGTGCTCATTCTCAGCTGGCTTCATCGTTTCGTTGTTTCGGAAGCGTAAAAAATATCATTATACTCGAGTACATACCTAGCCGGTAGTAATTCATTCCATCAACTAATCATTATACTTTCCGTCTAATTCCCAAAAGAGATGACCGCTCTCTCTAGTTTGAGTCCCTGCTCTGTCCTCAATAGCTGCAGCGGCATAGATGCAGGTACAGATGCTTTGAAGCCATACAGGCCTTCAAGAACAGCCCTTGCATACGAAGCAGCCCTCTTTTTTCATAGACGACCCTAATTCGAAGGCTTTCATACAGAAAAAGAGGAAATGCTCTCGTGTTTCAAAAGCCTCCTTTATATCATTGAGCCAATCGTAAACATTTCCGGTGCGTACCGCCAATTAGATCTCCGCACAGATCAATGCATACTAGGTACCTACCATTAGCATTTACGATGAATAGTTCTTTTCTTTCCTTTTGTCTCTCTAGTTGTTCATCGCATGAAGTTTCTATGAGCATAAAGAGGAGGGAATGAGAATCTCACCGCAGCATTAATCATCATAAATAATGTGTTATGCCATATAACAATGAAATTATATCATTGTTCCCTCTGACGTGCGATCATACTCTTGTCAAGCAAACTCAATTATTCACTAACAGGCGATCTAAGCTTAAAGTGGAGGAGAGCAGGAATCCCAAAGAGCTAATGCCTATCATAACAAACGAAACCACTACTACGAGCACTACAGCCTACGGCATTCACACAGACCTCGTCGACGGATGGAAAGTAAACAAAACGTGAAAACTTTGTAAACACACAGATGAATTTCAAAAATAGAACGATAATGATAGTTATGATTGATATCTATTTTTGATATAATGAATGTAAAATTTTACTCTTCCACCGTCTTTCCCCCTTCCCCTCGTGCTTTCTCAAATCTGATCTGATCTGATTTTCGAATCCGGACGTGATATTCTTATATCGTATGCTTCATGCATTGAACGACATACATAATATTGATATTAAATTGAGATCACGAATCACCATCAGCCACCATTCTTCCCACAAATACAATCCGGGGTACTCAGGAATTCTGGAACTTCAGATAGATACCGATACACAATACATTGGAATTTCATCAACTCGATACACTCACACACATATTTCGAGAAAATAAACTACCCCTCCACCTTCCTCCAACAAAAACACACCTACTCGAAAACGATTCTTTCGACCGAACCCTAGACGATAAATATCTGACATCCGCTGTACAACATTCAAGCAAGCAATCCAGCAAGCCCTTTCCTTACCCATCTACCTTCCACCACAACGCCTCTGGTCCAACAGCCATCGTCATCCGATCTCCCTATTGGTCTCTCACCCAAAACGCACCCAATCTCCCTCCAAAATCAACAATAACATCACATTATTAAAAAAAACCCAGAAACCTACATACCCTCCCCGCAGCAAATCCAAGCTCCATCCTCGCCGCCCGCACGTTTACGAGCGCTCAGCCCCATCCCATCCCGCTCAGCAAGACAGGCAAGACAAACTTCGCACGTACACTTGCACTTGCACTCGCACTTGCACTCGCACTTGCACTAAAAGATTTGCTTCTTCCCGTCACGCAACTCGCATGCCGGGTTTCTTGGCCGCCTTTTCCTTTTCTCTTAATTTAGGATCCGGATTTTTTTATTGACTTGCTTTCCTCATCCAATCCCCTTTCTCGCTCTCCATCTCTACTCGCAATACCTGTCATCCCGGTTCTTGGTATATCATACCGTCTTCATCAATATCGATATCGATATTCATATCCATATCTATCGATCCTCCTACCTACTCATTCTGCCCTAGGAGAAAAAAACACGCGATTTCGACAGACCGACAGACCGACTAACGCGTGAGAGGAGCTCCCAAAAAAAGAAAAAGAAAAGAAACAAAATCAACAACAAGAAAAGATACTTACTTTTTCCAATCCATTATATCGTCTTCCAAATCATCCCTCGAGTTTCACTCTTCCTTTCTCTCTTTCTTTCTTTCTCTTCGAGAATTCCTCCTCCTTCAAATTTCCCCGTCGAGTATCTCGATTTCGATTTCCAATCTTCAATTTCATTTCTCCATAGCTCCTGGATATATTTACACCACATATACATAGCAACAGCACTACCACAAACTCAAAACAAAAACACACAATAATATTGTGGAGAACATCATTCATTCATTCAGTCATTCAGTCATTTACTATCGTATACATTCATTATACATTCATTTATTCATTTATTTACTCCCACCATCCTTCACTTCGCAAACCGAACCCCAGAAAATCCGAAGAAAACGTCACCGCTCCATTATTCCATTATTCTATCCATCCATTCATTCCAAAAAAAAAGTCATTTTATTTTATTTTTTAATAATCTTTTCTTCTACCCCATCAAATCAAAATCATCAAACCAACCCTCCACCCCTTCATCTAGAACCCCCCGTCCTTCCAATTCCAGGCACAGGCACAAAAACAAGGTCTCTAGTCTCCAGCCTCTAGGAGTTAACGAGGCATAAGCATAAGTAGAAGAAAAGAAGAAGAAGAAGCAGAAAATTGACTACAAGAATCCACCCCCCAAAAAAACCACTCACTCGCCCCGCCTCGCCTTACGAACGAAACAAACCCGAGACGAAACGAGCATCCCTCCATTCCATCTCACCGGCCCCATCTAAAGAACTATCCTAATAATCGTGCTTTTAAAAAAAAGCAACTCCATACATACCTACATACAGAGTACATAACAAACCATACAAAACCAAGCCAAGCCCTCCCTAAAAAAAAACTCTACTCGGCATAATCCTAGTAACCTTCCGCAAGGTTTCTTAGGACTAGGCTCGGTATTGGAAATCCACAGAGTATTATATATCAATTCTCGCAAGAGAAGCTATAATCAACAAATCCCGTCAACCTGGTCATTAATTCTTTTGAAGATATAACTCCACTCGCTCACAATATCCACCCATATTACTCTCTGCCACCCCGTCATCCACGCAAATCCGAACCGCCATCTCATGCGAATTCCTTCCATTTGCTTTCCCTAACAACGACTAAGAGACGAGTTCGAAGACGACGAAAAATAACAATCTATTTACTTGTACAACCACACACGCACACACGCTCGCTTTTTTTTCCACTTTCCAAATTCCAAAATAGATCCCACGTTTTAACTTTCCATCAAAAAGCGAAAAAGATCCAGAATTAAATTCTACGAAGAAGAAGAAGAAGAGTACAGCATTGATTTGCTGCACCTACCGGTCTGCCTACCCACCTGCATATCATATCATCATCCTGCACGTTGCCGAAGCTCACCCAATCCATGCTTACGGATTCTTCCAAGCCTACTTACTGCACTGCAATATTTCCCACATACATACATACGATTTAACCATCTGGGATTAACTATTTACCAAGCGTCGCTCCTAGCAAACAGATCAGACATCGATACGTACATTACATCGTACACAACACTCTTCCACAACCTTTCCCGACATTCTTTTAAAGTAACTCAAGAACCTACATAACCATCCCGTCCTGCGTACTGCGTGGAATTTTCGGTACATTATCTTCTTTCTAGATAATCTTTTCTATCCATCATATCAGATCATCGGCGAAGAAAAGAGACTGGGTGCGAGGAAACGAGGAAGCGAAAGCTTGCAACTAAAGTCAGACTTTGTGTATCCTCGGAACCATCAGTCTGAGACAAGGTCTGGATACACAACATATCATCCCATACACTCCTTTTGGGTATTACGCCGTACGTACAACCTTGGCCAAAGACTGGATGAATAGTACGTGAAGGGGAAGAAACAGAAGGAAGCCTCCTGATTTCTGAATCCGACTCATCGTTCAATTATCTCGTCAGTCATTCTTTATTGAGGAGTCGTCATCTCTGTAAAGGTTGTGCATCTTGTCATTCATTTATATCATTAATTTCGACATCGCCTTCCGAACATCGCTTTTCATCTCCATCTTTTCGGAGGCTTTATACTCTTCGTTGCCGCACTTGAGACCAGTCATACTACGTATGTTATCATTTCAGTAACGCCAGGCTTCACTCATTCAGTAATAGACAACATGTCGACCTCGAAAGCATTACTATTGAGTTTAGGCTTTCTAGCATTGGCAAGTGAGACTGTCATGCTTATTTTTAACATCATCCTCTCGGCCACCATCTCGAAACACAGCACGTCAAACAAAGCAAGCGTATCATCTTATGTCGCGACCGGTCTTGGAGTTGTCACAGAAGCATTACTTGTGCTACTGGTAATCAGACAAATCAAGTATCAAAACCACATTCAAGATCGTGGAAATGGACGACTAAGAATATATCTTTTTGCTGGACTCACCTCCATATTTACCGGGTTATCGGCAATAGCTACAGTACTATCATTGTGTTTAATGAGGCAAAATTTGTCTCTACTTCCTAAGATAATCATTTCCTCCCCGGCGCAATCGATGACGATGGGAGGATTTGTTATCTGGGCAATATCGTTGGCTTCGCAAGCCGTATTTCTCATTTGTTTAGTAGTAATTCAGAGGAAAGACTTTCATCAACAGATTCAGCCATACATCACCGAATCAGAAGCACACATCTCTTCGGAAATGCAACAGAGATCACAACCCCAGAGCCTAAACGATGGATCCGAATATGAGAGAAATTGCTCAATAGAATCGAAGACTCAATGGTCAAATAGTGGACGATCTCAATCAGGATCAGATCCAAAACGTTCGATGGGCTCATTCCGATCATCGATTTCTCATGTTGTACGCCCGATCACTTCGAAGACGCGACTCATCCATTCCAACAGCCAGCGCAGTCATCATTTCCGACCATCTTCTCTCGACTCAACTTATCGCGAAACGACTGAAAGAACCGAGGACGACTTCGACTCATGGAACACATCTAGTGTAGATGCGCAATCTAGACAAGTTATTGAATCAGCTTCATCCAGTCCCCCAAGGTTTCTCGAAACAATTCCCGCTAGTCCGACTGGCAGTAGAAGTCCTAGTCCAGGGTTCCCATTAGATCTTGAACCCCCCAAGCCAACACGAAATCGAAGTTATAGTCCAGCTGCGAGCATCAGGAGTGAGAGATCACTCTATCGAGCGAGGCAAGGGGGGATGAGTCCTGAAGGCACAAGGGAAGAAAACATCCATCCTTTATTTAGATCCGACTCTCCTAGTCCAGCACCTGCTGCAACCGCCGAAACCATCATAACCGCCGCTCCGGGAGCTGGATCGATTACCTTGTCGGATGTTCACAGCATCCGTTCCATAAACCGATTCAGAAGTGAGAGTCTACCTCCACTCATGCATAACCCTAGCTTGGATAGCATCCGACGAGCGATAGAACAGGAAGATATGGGAATATCCGAAGAAGTCGAAGGAGAGCGCAGCCTGACACCACCCATACCGGAATGGATACTAGGAGCTGGACCACGGACCAGCATGTCCGAGTACAATCGCAAAAAGGCAATGTCGTTGAGTAAAGCAGGAAAATCGGATACGACCGAGTATTGAGCGTTGTAATATCAGGAAAGGGTATTCCAAATAATGTTTGATATGGGAAGAAAAAGAAAGAAAATAGAAAAAAATCCATAGACATGGAAAACAGGCTATAAGCTGAACGAATTTCTTTACTCAATGAAGGTGGAAATGGAATGGAATGTCATGACGAAACCGATACCATTTGATGTATTAGCGCGGCGTTAATCTTTTCACGTTAGATAGGTATACCTTAAATTTTAACGAAATAGATGAATGATTCTGAAAGAAATTGATGATTGATTTTGGTCTTTTCTAGTGAATGTTTGTGCAGTTGGTTTGACATGCATTGATCAAGTGTTTTTGATAGCAATAGTGATAGAATAATGATGATTGAAAGGTAATATTCTCAATTGACAGCTCAATGATCAACCTATACATCAGGATATAGATACATGTTGATCTTGATAAGGTTGATACCATAGGAACTACCTTTGAATTGTATTGAGTGGTCGATGAGTTCGACTTTGTTAGGGTTGTTCTAATTTGGCCAAGACGAGGCTGAAGGAAGAGGTTTAACCCCGCACCTGTAATAGAGCTAGAGATGATTATGTAAGATTTTGTTTTTTGTCTTTTTGCCTGAGCCGCGATAGGTATTTGATTCATTGATTGACTGTTGGCGACGAAGGGGTGAGTGGTATGATCATTTATTTGTTCATTGTTATTATGTATGAATATTTGTATATATGTATATATATATATAACTATATATAGTTGTAATAATGGTAAGTTATACATACCTCGGTAGGCAATGAACGAAAAGGATAGTAATAAAAAGAAAGTATTATAAAAGCTAGGTATAACTTATACAGTAACCGTTGAAATGTATGTTTATGTTTATGTCATTGAATATCTATTGATGGATTATATACGTATCGATTATTCTGGCGCACACAACCTTGGGCTCCAAAGAATCGAATACTATGCTTCATTGAAATTCATTCATTCGTACTTTGTAGATGATGTACGACTGATTGTAGCCTGGCTTAGCGTTTACTTCATTCACGCCACTACACATGGTCCGTGTGCAAGCGATTTGGGAGTTCGTACAGTAAACTACTAACTGCCTCACTACCATACTAGTGATAACCTTTTTATTAACCTTCCAAACTTCTTTCTATCAAGAAGTAGACTAACTCCAACTCCAACTCCAACTGCAAAGTCCAACCTCCTACTTCAACTCCATTACACTCCATTACAACTTCACCAAGATCAAAACTTGCCTACCTATTCATCGTCACTTCCAACATCATACTTGATACCCTTTTTTACAACATCTTCAAAAGTCTTACGGCTATCTCTCAATCATCATCACAGTCGCATTTCTAAAATTCGCCAATATGAAGTTGACTTTCAAGGTATGTTATTACTTGTCCTTTTAACATCGACACTCTATCAGTCCATTATACTAATTACTGTTGGTCGCACTTAGGATTTAAAGCAGCAGAAATTCGTCCTCGAGGCTGAGCCTACTGAGCTTGTATGTTACCAATATATTTTCGATTTCCGACATCATTCTACCCTACCTTCATCGCGGCGTCATATTTATCGTTCGAATAATAGCTAAAGCATATAACACAGGTCTCTGATGTCAAGGAGAAGATTTTCAAGGAGAAGGGATGGGAGGCGTCGCAACAAAAGTTGATCTATTCTGGTATGTTCTGCATTCGGCCGCAGATGTTGATGACTGGTCAAAGACTTTTGGCGCACATTTGACTAACAACAATTGCAGGTAAAATCTTACAAGATGCGAATACTCTAGAATCCTATCACATCGAGGAGAAGGGATTCATCGTTTGCATGATTACAAAGGTAAATATCCACTAATTGTCCAACAATGTTCTCCCCATTTTTCTAACACTTGACATAGCCCAAGGCTGCACCAGCTGCGTCCTCTGCGTCCTCTGCGCCTAAAGCTCCATCAACTCCTGCTCCAGCCTCGGCTGCTACACCCGCTCCACCTGCTGCGCCTGCACATTCTTCGAGTACTCCAAATACAGCTGTTCCAGCAACACCTTCTCCTGCTGGTGCCTCGATCCCGGCTGCTCAAGCCACACCATCAAATGAAACCACCGGTCTTGCCATGGGAGCTGAGCGCTCAGCACAAATCGCTGAGATGGAAAGCATGGGTTTCGAGAGATCACAGATTGAAGCAGCCATGCGTGCTGCCTTTTACAACTCGGAACGTGCTATCGAATATTTGTTGAATGTAGGTTCATCTTAGTCCAGAAAGTGATAACTATTACTAATATTTTCCTAGGGAATCCCAGAGAATCTTTTGCAAGAACAGCGACAAGCTACACCAGCTGCCCCGGCCGCTGGTCAAGCCTCATCTCCTCCCGCTGCCAGTGGCGAGGATGACCCAGTCGATCTTTTCCAAGCAGCTGCCGCAAATGCTGGTAATCGGGGTGGTGCTGCTCGTGGACGAGCCGGAGCTGGAGCTGATCTTTTGGGAGGTGCCGAAGCTGGAGCTGCAGCTGGTGGGCTCGGTAACCTCGATTTTCTCCGAAATAACCCTCAATTCCAACAACTTCGACAAGTCGTTCAACAACAACCTCAGATGCTCGAGCCCATCCTCCAGCAAGTTGGGGCTGGTAACCCACAATTGGCCACTTTGATCAGTCAGCATCCAGAGCAATTTTTACAACTTTTGAGCGAGAATGCCGATGACGATGCGCCACTTCCACCAGGAGCTCAGGCCATCGAGGTGACACCAGATGAGCGTGATGCTATTGAGAGAGTAAGAAATACCCACCCTTCTATTTGGTTTTTTCCTCCACTAACAATTGGTAGTTATGTCGTCTCGGATTCAATAGAGAGCAAGCGATCCAAGCCTATTTTGCATGCGACAAGAATGAAGAATTGGCTGCCAACTTCCTTTTCGAGCAACCTGAGGATGAGGAATAGATATTCTTTCTTTGATTCTCGCGTCTCGGGTTCACTTTTTTCTATTTTACTCCCTTCTCATTGAGCGAATAAATGACGACGAATGAGCCTTTCCATTTACGTGTGGTAATACCGGGAAACGAAGGGAGATGTAAGGGAAGGGGTGGGGCAGAAATTGAGTGGTAGTAGGAGGCAGGCAGTTTTTTTCCAATACAAACGGAGGGCAATGAATTGTAACGAGCGATATACCTACGTTGCATAATTCTCGAATAACAAAGCAAAGATGTAACGTAGTTTATTATCAAGAGAACTTTACTCTATTTAGATAGGGTACAGCAAATGGATGGATTAATTAACGAGAAATTCAAGTTTACAACAATGTGTACTGGTTCTTAATCTTTATTTTTGAGGTGCTATGCTACCTAGGTAGTTTGAGGTAATGCAGGTGGTTTTATATCCATCAAACACATAGGAGGTATTTGCGGGGTGAGAGAATGATTTTAGAAGGCTTATGTAATCTTGGAGATATCTAACTAAGTTAGTAGTTACTAGGTAGGTATCATATAATATCAAACTTGGAAAGACTACCTTCATATCTCATATTCATTCATCACAATTATATACCTCCCTACCTATTCCCTACCTATTCACATTCATCTTCTCCAAGCGCTAACCGCTGATCCTTTTCTTGTGCTCACTTTGCTTGCCGCGTCCTTCGAGGTTGATGATATTTAAGGAAGTCGATGTTTGAGTGTACGGTAACCTTTATGCGGGTCCACCAATCAAAAGAAGGGAAAAAGTGCAATATGTTACTCGACTGCTCGCATTGCATTTTTAATTGTTGATCCATGCATTTTTTGCAGATGGGATGGGTGTACAACAATAAGACATACATACTTCAATTGAAATTTCTACAACAGCATTAATTCCTTCATTCTCTTATGAACATCGCCATCTCATCTCATGTTCGAGAAATAATTCATTGATATATTTATGGAAAGTCAAATCGTGTCTTGAAAACAACTTCACCCTTTATATTTCAAGAGCGAAAAAAAGGTACTAGGGATTTAATCCTAGACACTGCTGGTAACCTTTGCTCTCCGACTTTTCCAAGCTCCATCCATCCATCCATTCATCAATCCATCATATCATATTACTTTAACAAGCCAACTATTTCAAGATTCAACATGGAACCCCCTACATATTCCACGCGCTCTAAGCGTAAATCTTCGGAATTAGAACCCAATTCACCACCCCTTTCAAAAAAATCACGAACATCACTTGATCTTCCACCCTCTTCTCCATTATCTTCACCTTCTTCCACGTCAGCTGACCCCGTCTTGGCTCAATGTTCAATGGACTCTGAAAATCTTGATCTCGATGCCAACATATCTCTTCGAGGCGGGTTTCGCGGGAGAGGTCGTGGACGCGGTCGAATTCGTGGTGGAGGGAGAGTTGGGAGAAATGGGAATGCGAAAATCCCCGTTGCGAGGGCGGGTGGTGTAGAGATTCTGGCGGGTGTGGCGGGCGGAAAAGCTACTCGTGGAAGAGGTGGCCATCGAGTGAAAAAATCAAGTAATGCGAGGATACAGAGTTTGTATCATCGGAAACAATTGCTGAAAACTCAGTATAAACAGGTGGCGTTGTTGCAGAGGGTCGCCCTGGATGTTATCTCAGATAAATCTTTACAGGCTATGAGTGAGGATCCGAAGTACCATGAAACGTTGCCAGAATATCAGATTGTCATGGATCAATTGGCTGAGAGATATGAAGAGAGAGTTGCGCTGTTGAAAGAGCAACGTAGGATTCAATTGGAATATGCAAAGAAGCAGAGGCAGTTTGGAGAGGATTACACTAGAGGGGTGTATGAGGTATGTCATTCTTTTTTTTTTCATGATTAATAACATTGTTAACACGTGTATAGACACGAGTAGAATTGATTCAAGAGAAATATGATTTAATGATCAAGAGGAGACTTATTGAAGAATATCAACAAATGGAAGTTCGATATGGTGCTGATAGTCCTTCTCAGCATGATGTAAGTCAAGGAGACATATTTTATACCATCTTCCATTAACATTTACCAGTTTGATCATTCACATATCAAAAGAATTCCCGAAGAGACTTTTATTCACCCTGCTGATGCGTGGGTCAATGGTGGTCGTGCTGCACAGCTTGCTGCTGAAGCGGAGAAAGAGAAAGGAAAAAAGCGGGGCGGTCGTGGAAAGAAATCCACAAAGTTGCCTGCATCCCCATTCAAACCTTTGGATATCATGATGCCGGATGACAGTGAGGTTGCGCCCAAGAAAACGGCTTTGTATCAACCTGCGACTTCATTGTCTCTCGCCACTACTGTGGATGGAGATTCTGCAGCTCCCACCCCAGCCGAGTTGACCGAACAAGAAGATGCAGATGAACTCGAAACTGATAAGTTTGGAGTTTACATACCTAATAAAGCAAGACCCAGAAATGGCGATCCACCAAACAATCGTATAGTGGTCGAGCCTCCATTTACTTTCGATCCAGATGAAATAGGTATCCGTCATCACCATTACAAAAAGTACAACAAGAATGATCTTCCTACATTCATTGGAATGGATCCTTCTCCACAACCAAAGACTTTTCATTATGATCCGTGGGTGAGAAATCATCATTCTACGAACAATCGACCAGAAGACTTGGATCAGACAATAGTCGAGACTCATAAATTACATCCGACTTTGGGCTTACCTGTGAAGGGATCTATAAATCCTACACTTACTACAAGGAGTGATTGGAGTAAGCCTGTAGCAGAGACTAAACCTGTTGTCTTCGTTGTCGAAACTCAAGATGAAGAATCACTCAAGCCAAGATTTGAGACTTCTCGATCCGCATGGATGGCACGTACCGAAAGGGAATTTGCGGATCTTGGCGATCAGCTCAAGATGGCTGAATCATTAGAAGCGATTGGACTTCGTGATCCTATCCTCCGTCCGATTGAAAAGAAGGTTGAACCTCAAATTATTGGCAAGATTAGCGACGATCTGATGGAAGCTGTGTCGGAGGCTGTAAATGTCTTAAACAAGCCCGTCCCTCCAACAGCATCCTCAATCAGAGCAACTTCAACAGCTCCTCCAACTTCAATACCTGGAACACCTGCGCCTGCACAAAGAACGCAAGGTTATGATCCAGTCCGTGATACTGGATATTCTCCTCATTTACGTCGATCTCCAGTCAGAACTTTCAACAATAAAACCTTAGATATCCTCGCCAATGCAGCCGAATTTCATGGGGCGTCTCTACCTCGCGGGGGATTGCCGCAACCAATGATTCCGGCTCCAAGGCCAATGCAACAAATCCAATACACTTTTTCCCAACCAGAATTTTATAGACAGCCTCCAGCATTTGTACCTCCACCCCCACATATGACTCTGCCACCACCTTTACCTATGACACTTCCCCCTCCTCCACAACCGCTTCAGCAACAAACTCAATTCTTTCAATATGCAGGTCCTCCTCAAACTCAAGGTGGTCCTCATAATAAGTATAAAGAGATTCTTCCTGCACCACCACAACCACAAAGACGTGTGCCGCCGCCTTCGTTACCTGTGCCTCGAAGTAATGGGTTTAATCCATTTGTAAATGGGACAGGGTATGGAAATGGTTCGGGAAGGGGACCTTGAGATGTTGAAATGCCTAAAAGCTCATCCAAAAGAGAATAAACTGCGTAATCTTGGGTATACAGTTTTGAGTGCTCGCTCATATCACGCGCTTCCATTTTACCTCATTTGAAAATCCATGAGCGTTTTCTTATAGTGGTTCATTTATTCTTCATAATTTATTCTTCCTTCTCTGTATTAACAAATCAAACAAATTCATCATTTTTTCTGGTTCCAAAATGAAATAGGCGCAAAAGTTCGGATTTCGGAGTCTTTTCGACGGTTATATATATATTCATGAGTTTTTCTCGAGAATTAAGAAATTGGAATCGGATTGGTCGGTAATGAAATAATCTTAAATTTTAGAGGGTTGGGTGCAGTTATAAAAGTTTTATTTTTTTGGTTTTTGGGGACGGGAGTTTTTGATGAGGAAATAGGGGGGGGTGGTGGGGAGGATGGGAGATGGGAGATGAGGAAAAGAGGGATTTTAGTGTTTATATTAGAGTAGAAAATGGAAGCCTTTTTTCTTTTCTTTTCGTTGAAGATTTTGAGATTTTGGGAAGGATGGAGGGGTTGATGTAGGCAGGCTTTGTAAATGTAAATGTTTTTATGTGTAAAATTTGGGATTTGATTGAGGGTGGGAGATGAGGAATCGGAAATAGGAGACGGGAGAAGAAGAAAAAAATAAATAAATAAATAAAAATCAAACAATATAATTGACTTGCACGATTGATCCCTCCCACATGAGTCGTGACTAGGAAAATCAGCAGTCATATTCAAACATCGTCGAGAGATCAAAGCTATTGAGACTTCTCAATACAGCGGACGCGGAATAACTAGGTATCCGGAGTTCACTACTCCTACTTTTGGTAAGTAGTCAGTCAGTCTGATAAGTGAGTGAGTGAATCCTATGCTGAAATATGGTATTCGTATATTTGTGGTATGCGGTATGCGGTATGTAGAGGTCATGGTGATTGGTATGGGAAATTGGAGCTATGTATGTATGTATGTATGTATGTATGTATGTATGTATGTATGTATGTATGTATGTATGTATGTATATATGTATGAAGAGGATATTGCTTTTCGAGTCTAGTACGAAATGGAAATGGAAAGTTATTCGAATGGTTATCTTGTGATACAAATCTAAACCCAGAGCCAAAGTTACGAATATATTGCAATTGCGTTTTCATCTCAAGGCATAGCTCAGTACTGCACAGTATAGTATAGTACAGGATCCGAAATATCTCACAAATTCTCACACTCTCTTTCTTCAATGACAATGACAATGACAATGACAATAACAATGACTTCCACTAATTGATGCCGTCTGCTGGCTTGCTGAATGTCTCCTCTCCTCCCCAAAGAACCCATCAATCCTATCGTCCCCTCCGTAGCTGATCTGAGCCACGCATTCATCTATCACATAAATCCTACTTCTCACCGGATGAACTTTAAAGCGAATGATGGATCGACTGGAAACTAAGTGGTGCCGGGGATTGGGAATTGGATTCTATGAATTGAATTAAATTAAATCCCTATTCCTATGCTAACTTTGAATAGAGGATAGGGAAAGAGGGTATTGTTGCGGTTTGAATTTTGGGGGTTTGAAGGGGAGGAGAGGAGGGATGGGATGGGATGGAGTGTTTGGGATGGGTAGATGGGTATTGGTATTGATTATTTAGGGCTTGTGTGTGTATGGATGTATTTCTACTTTTTTGTGTACCAAAGATGGTGATGACTCCCGCTATAAGATGGAGGTATGGATGAGACTAAGCTAGGAAATCGATCTTAGAATCCGATTCACTATCCCTGAATGGTAATCGGTGACGTGGAGGAGCAGGAGCTTTACTTATGGAATGAGGTGTACATATTACAAAAAACTGATGAGAAAAGCGGTGATTCCTTCGTTTTGTGGAAGCTAGCGCTTCTGAGACTTCCGTATGCGAACGAAATCTGGGTTTCTTAGTTATAGGATTTTGATCAGTACCGAGGTGGAAATCGAAGTGAGGAATGCAGAGAATTGGAAAAGAGGCATCTTTCGAATCCTCAGTAAGTTATACCACGGAGTTCAAGATGTCAAGATGTCAAATTGTAAATGGGGCTAGGGATAATGGTGAATAGGTATCTCATTCTGATGTGGCGACTGATTGGGGAAAGTTTGAACTGGGAAAGACTTCTCTTCCGTGGAATCTGCACCTTTTGTTCCGGGAATTATTTAATGGGAACTGTGCATATAGTGAAAACTGAAAGGTAAGAATGGATAAGAATATGGAGATTATTACCATTATGAAGACTCTGGATTTGATAGATAATTTCCTATGAAAATGTAGATTTCATGAATCATTACTCTGCTTGTCCGCTGGATGCAGAAATGGAATTTGGAACAAATGATTCGCAGACCTCGATATCTCCACTCTCTTCAAAAATTTGCGGAAGCTAGAGTGTGGTGACATAATGCCCTGAAATCATTTTCTAAAGTAGAGGAAATTGAGAAACAGAAAGAGCGAAGTAATGTACCTAATTAATATATAATCAGGGAAAGAGTAAACAGCTTTGGCCTCATAAGGGACAGATTGTTTTCCGTGAATAAATACCTGTTACTTCTAAAGACCTCCCAAAGGAAATGAAACATTTGGCGATTGATCGATTTGCATTTATAAATTCGAGTATTCACTTACTGTCAATTTAATCCTTAGTGCTTTCGTACCTAGAATATTACCAGAGCGGATACCACTGTTCGTTATAGCATCCGCAATCATGGTAAACAATCTATCATCAAGCAACCTGTGAGATCTTTTGCTAATTTTTCTTGTAAAGGCTCATATCGACTATCGACAACATATTCATGATCAAAATTATGTGTCCAACCCTCATCGCCATAACCACGGAGCGCCCTGCCCTTGGGAAACAACTGAAAGTTATCAAAGAAAATGGTCATTTCCAGCAGTCCGGATTCTCTATCCTGTCCCAGAAAGGTCGCCTGCGGGTGAACACTGCAACGACGAAACGATAGCTTGGGAGACCTGCGCACAGCTAAATGCCGAGATCCCCATGAGGGTTGGACCTGAACATGCTCAACATACCGGATATTGTATTACTAGAAAAATAAGCTACTGTAGATATTGGAGGCCTCAACAACCGGACCCTTTTTTTTGTTGTTATCACCTCTTGAAACGGGTGGAGGCACCAATGAGGAAGGGGTATTGTCTTGGAGAAAACTGTCCGGGACTCGAGGGGGCAAAAATTATCCCCGTCGTTGACTACGATCTTGCAGCTTATTATTCCGGCGATAGGTTGCAATACGAAAGGGAACGGCTTGATTTGTTGAAAGCAGAGGAGGAAACTGGAAAGGATGTGAGGTTTCAATGGAAAAACATGGATGGACGAGGCTATGAGACTTTTGAAGAGGAAAACGTACAATACAAGTTTGGATTCCAAGGACGTAACAGAGTCCCTAAGCCGGTTATGAGCTACATACCGAATGACAGTTGGTGGCGGCCGCATTAGCGAACTGGATCCAAACAAAATTGAAAAATATGGACATGGATGATTATTTGACTCTTGGGGTTGTGATTGCACGAAGATGAGCAGGTGGATGGAGGACATCATTTCGAGTTTTATGAAAGGGTCAGGAATGCAAGTGGTATACTTGTGAATTCGCAGGAATAGGAATAGAAGGGATGCTTTTTGAGTTTTGATACGTTAAACTGAGCGCCATTGGGATATTACTCTTGGCTGTCTCTAAGATAATTGAGCTCTCCCAGAAATTCGTGGACTTTCATATACTTTCTAGTAGCTGTAAAAGCCTTTGGCTTCTACTTTTCTTATCAAAGCCGTGAATGATGAATGAAAGACCGGATTTTGATTACTCGGTACTGGTATTGTGCTTCCCTTGAAACTTCATGGTATCACCGCCTTCAAGTGAAATCGCAGAAGCTCGTATCGAGGATTTCTTCATCTCAGAGACGCTTGACCTTAAGAATGGTAAACGAGTTTGAATCGAGTTCACCCGGTATCATTAATCCTCACTCAGATTCCTCCATGATGATACATATAACAAGCCAGCGTGGAAGAGTACTCATGGATAAAATTATAACTACCCAAGTATCACAAACGAAAGCACTTGATGTTCATTTCGATAGTTTTTTCCCTTCAAAGCTCAATCAGGACCGACTTATTCCAATTGTGATATCGTGATGTTTACTTCTTAAGCCGTGCTGTAAGTAGGTATCTTCCAATACCACTTTAATCGTTGCGACAAATTCCAAGGTGTTGGATTAAAAGCACGACGCCACTGGTACCCTTCAACGATGAGCATAGAGTGAAATACGCCACGTGATACATTGGGGTAGAGGTACTTGAGCCTCACCACAGTACAGCCCTGTGACTCAGCGCGAGTACTACATCAAATGAATTCAACCAATCACAGAGTGCCCATCTGCGTATATAAATAATGCTTAGACTTCATGAGATTGTATGCGAGGTACTACTGTGTGAGTAGGTAAATAGGTATTCAATGACAATTGTAATATTATATTTGCCACTCTTCACTCTTCACTCTTTACTTCTCATCCCTCACTTTACTCTGAGCAAAAATGAGTCGAAAAGCATTTTAACTGTTTCTAGTAAATTTGGTAGATTTTAGCGCAATTATAAGAGTCATCCCACATGAAATCCCTGCTAGCGTATCATTGCTATCGAGAAAGGGTTTGCTGATTTTCCTAATAAATCCACTGCAGAGAACTTCGAAAATCTTCATTCAAATTCATAATTATCTACAAACCACAACAAGCAATCAATTCTTTCACCTTTTTTGACTAGAAAACTCTACCAGAAATAATACCAGATATCCAAGATCACATTTTCGCAAATAATTTAAATATGGCTGTTCGTGCGCAGTTTGAGAACTCAAATGAGTAAGTTTGCCTGCCTGCCTTACCCCTCCTCGATGGATGATATGATGGATTGGAGTGAGGGACGAGTACCCCACCACGGGTGGCACAATTGATGTGATGGGTGGTGGAATGATGGGATTGAACTGGCTATATGCGGAGGGAGAGAGAATGGAAACCAAGCATGAAGAATTTCAAATCTTGGATCAGTTGCTGACAAATTGAATCTTTTAGAGTCGGTGTCTTCTCTACATTGACAAACTCATATGCCTTGGTTGCTGTTGGCGCCAGTGAGAATTTCTACAGGTATGTGTATCTTTGAGCTCTTATAACTTTGATTCCGGCGCATCCCAGTCTTCTCTTAGTGGATGAGCAAAAACTAATGAGGCGAACAAAAAGTGTATTCGAAGCAGAACTCCAAGATGTTATCCCAATTTGCCATGCTACAATCGCAGGAACTCGTATTATTGGACGTTTGACCGCAGGTAACAAGAAGGGACTTTTGGTACCAACGAGCACAACAGATCAGGAGTTGCAACATTTGAGAAATAGTTTACCGGACAGCGTTAAGATACAGGTGGGTTATTTTTCTATTATTCTGGGTGATTGAAGGGCTTTGCGACAAGTTTTGAGTTTTGCGATGCTTGAAATTAGCTTGGCTTCACTCCTTCAAGGCTCCGATTTATTTCTTAATACTAACGAGCAACCAAACAGAGAATAGAGGAGAGGCTTTCAGCCCTTGGAAATGTCATAGTATCAAACGATCATGTCGCCCTTGTCCATCCAGATCTTGAGCGCGAAACCGAAGAAATTATTGCCGATGTCCTCGGTGTTGAAGTTTTCCGTCAAACCATTGCCGACAATGTCCTTGTCGGATCCTATATGGCACTTTCCAACCAAGGTGGTATCGTCCATCCAAAAACCAGCATTCAAGATCAAGATGAATTATCTTCGTTATTACAAGTCCCATTAGTTGCCGGTAGTGTAAACAGAGGTAGCAGTGTAGTTGGTGCAGGTATGGTTGTTAACGATTGGATGGCCGTCACTGGGTTGGATACTACGGCTACGGAATTGAGTGTGGTCGAGAGTGTATTCAGGCTGGGTGAGGGACAAGGTCCAAGTGATATTGCGGGAAAGAACAAGGATACCATGGTGGAGAGTTTCTATTAAACACTTTGGTGGTTGATGTGTATATGAGGAATTTCGGAGGATTAAAGACTTCAGTCTTGTGGCTTCGTTTTCCTCGGTCATTATTTAATAGATGTCATGGGGCATTTGCTAGCAGGAGAATAATATTTTCTGCTGCTGGGATATGATAGATAGGGTAAACTGGTCGTTTGATGGCCATGAATGGAGACTTTTCCCTACCCATACTAAAGTTCTGGCTTGCAGATTTACTTGATCCTTAAGCTGTGAAATTGGACCTACAACTCTATTCAAACGGCTATATTGATACATGATCTCGGTCTTGAGCGCATCGGGCCATCTTCGCCAGCAGATGAGATGTTCATTTGGGTAAATTACTAGACCAAGATTCCGGCCTGTTGGTTCATATATGCACCATTAATAAAACAGTCGACAGTATAGCTCTAATAAATTGCGAACATTCTCCATGCAAAAATTGTTTTGACATGTAGCCATGAACGACTAGTAGTTCACTCAGATTTTCTCTCGACCTATCTGATGTCCCTACAAGTTCCCCTAACCTAGGCTCCATTTTTTCAACCCTTTTGACATTTGAACCGCATTTACTGGATTCGATCTGGACCCTTCGAATCAGATGCAGAATTAGAGATAGCACGTGATTAACCCGTTTTCTTCGTGTTTTACCAGTCCGTGCGCAGCGCAGGTGATTTCGACGCGTTTGTTCTTTTCGAAAAGAAAGTTCACTTTTACTTTTACCTTTTTCGGAGTTTGTTTTTATTTTCATATTTTCGTAATTGATTGTTCGATTCAGAATCGCTTCTGTAATCTTTCAATGATGTTCAAGCAAGAAGGTTGATCCAAAGTCTGAAAATACCATCGCCACGGGTTAAGGTTTGATAGTGAAGAAAAAGATATTGTATACCGTGGGAAGAAAAGGAAGGGCGGAGGAGAAAGATTGGAGGTAAAGAAATTGGGGATAAAAAATGGATGGGAGCATGTCAGAGACGGATTTGGGGATGGATTTTATTGAACAGTGGGATTGGCAGCGGTTTAGGGAGGCCGAAAGTATGGAGCTGGAGGACGAAGAGGATAGTGCGATGCAGACGCAAGTGAGCGTTCAGAATGGAAAAGAGATGAAGGAGACGACAAGAGATGTTGGTCGGATGGGAGGGGCTGGTGAGCTCGATCAGGGGGGGTTACAGAGTATGGTTTTACCACAGTATGATGGGCCGGCTGACGATGAGGATGCGATTGGGGAAAATGGATCGGTATCAAAAATTGGCATCGATGATATTGATGTGGGATCACGCAAAATGATTTTGCTTCAATGCGATGACCAGGCTGTATCCATATCGAAAACCAGGAGCGAAGATGTCGATGTGAGCTCTCGACGTGATGATACAGCAGCCTTAAATCTACTTACGAAGGAAGGGTTGAGCAAAAGCGCTCCCGTGGCCCAAAAACAAAGAACGGTTACGGAGGATGTTGAGCCGTACAAGGAAGAGAGTGGGGCGATTTCGGAGAAACGCGATGATACAGCAGATGAGCAAGAAGACCAAGAGATGAACCTAGCTGGTGATAAAAGCATTCCGGATTTCCCTGGAGCCAAGATTGGCAATCAAGAATTGGTCAAAGTTGATGAACCAGCTCTACTCGAGGAAACTCGTAAGAACACTTTAGAATCAATCACAACAACTACTGAAATGACAATTGACTCTAGTCTCATCGCGGATGTTGATTCTTCCGGAGGAAACAAGTATTTTGAAGAACAAATCTACGACAATTCAGGTGATAAGATTAAGGAATCGCGCCTAGGCAGCGAGAATATTGCGTCTGAGATGGGCAACGACATCTCGAACTCGGAAAAAGCTATCACCAAGATGGGAGCTGGGCCAGTAATTGATACACCTATCGATGGAGAGAACAATCAAATCGGAGAAATTCGCGGCAATGTTCCAACTTCGAACACTACTTATTCCGAAACGACTGTTGAGACTGAAATGACTGTTAACAAAGACGCAAATTCTGGAAACGAAGATCATGGTGCTGAAAGCATTACTAGCGGGTTCCTGAGCAATGAAGATTTAAGGGACCTTGAGAGGAAGCCAAGCTCAATATCTATTCTGGAGCAATCACCTATCAAATCCGCACCCCGAGACAATTTTTATGAAGGAGTCCCGTCAACAGATGGGAATGACATGGATTCCGCGCATATGGAGAGTATGCCAAATCTCACGCATATTCAAGATCTCAGAATTCCTAAACAACTACCTGTGGATGACGAAAGCTTGGATGATGTTGAATTACCTTCACTTTCCCGATTGGAAGCTCCAGTACAGCCAAGACACGCAGAAATTCCGGATAGTGATGCGATCACAGAATCAAGTCAACAGTCTCCGCAAAAGCTCAACCATAATAGAAACACATTCGATAGCTCGGTGAAATGTGGTAAGAATGTGGAAATGGCCATAGGAATCGATGCGGTCAGAGAAGAAAATGAGGATGCGGAGGCCGAAGACGTTATAAGTTCGTTTGGGAGAGAATGTGCCACAAGCTCCATCGACCCAATGAAAAACCTCAAAGAGCTAGAAATGATGGAATCTGAAACTCCACAGAATGGAATAGATGATTTTGAAGAGATTCGAGAGTGGGTTGAGCGTGCGCCGATTGGTTCTGCCGGGAAAGTGGAGAAACATTCTAGAGCCGACGAAGGTGATATAGATATCCAGCTGTCTACTACTCAGATATCACCGCAAAAACCAAAAAATAAGAGGGGTCGAGCACCAGGAATAAGAAGATCTCAAATGGCCAACAATCAAGCTGACGAAGAAAGTATTGAGAGCAAAGCAATGCTTGTCGAAGCTGGCCCAGATAAGCCGATGAGTGTGGAGGACGAGGAAGACTTGAGCGTAAGCAGTCCCGTGGCCAAGAAGAAGAAACGAGGCAGACCATCTACTAGAAAGATTTCTACATTATCTGTCAATGAGCATGTCGACAAACTAGATGACGCAATGAAGCATATAGCTTCTACAGATGCCACAGCAGATGATTCCTCTCCAAATAGTCCCGCACCTGAGAAAAGGAAACGAGGACGACCATCTAGTAGAAAGGTCTCTTTGTTATCTGCTGATGAGCTTGCCATGGAAGAGGATAAAACAACTATGGATCCACCAAAAAGCTACGAAGCCACTCTTATCAACAAATCAGCTGAGGCACATTCATCTCCCGGAAAGCTCCCAGCAGACAAGTTATATCCAAGTAGCCCTATATCTGAGAAGAGGAAGCGCGGAAGGCCATCCGAGAGAAAAACTTCCACGTTATCTACTGTTACAAATGATGGTGAAGATCTTGAGAGGGAGAAGGCTTTGATGGATGAGGATACTATAAATTCGAATATCGGTCGCAAATCGACAGATGAGCCAGCTGCAAACACTCCTATTCATTTCATGCAAGAGACGAAGGTAAAAGGAAGACCGGCAGGTAGAAACTCTTCAGGTTTGATTCCCGAGAAGAATTATCCCGAGGGACCAGGCGGAGAATTGGATGAGTTAGATGACGTGACAACAATAGCCCCAGTCGAAATTATTGAGAATCATGATGAGTCTGGAATCAACGATACGATGGATGAAATATTTGCGAATTCGTCTTCACCTGTCAAGCGAAAGAGAGGAAGACCAGCCAGTAGAAAATCTTCGGGCTTGAGTCCCGAGAAAACCAACACCGAAGAAGTTACCAGACGTGATTCAAGTAATGTTTCAGTGATTATTCCCGGAGATATTGAAAAGGAACAAGCTACGCCTATTCACAAATCTACTGAAAAGCATATTGCCATCCCATCTTCATCGGCCAAGAGAAAGAGAGGAAGGCCTGCAGGACGTAAATCTTCTGGGGTTGAAGCAGAAAATACAGAAGCTGACGAGTTATCGTACGAGGCTTCACCATTGCCTCACAATGATGTTGATGTTGATGTAGAAGCCACTACAAACGTGGAAGCAAATGATGATTCGGATGAAAGCTCGTCTGTACGACCTAAAAAACGAGATCGACTTGGTCGAAAGACATCTGAACTGAATTCCGAGAAGATACACGTCAATGAAGCTGTCAACCAAAGCTCTAGAATTATTATAACGGAAGAGACTTTAGAGAGCATTGCTAAGGAGTCTATAGGCGATGTTAATTCCACTGATGAACTAGCTGATCTCGATTCCTCACCAGTGAAGAGGAGGAGGGGAAGACCTGCTAGCCGAAAGGTGTCTCGACTGAGTCCCGAAAAGACAAGTATTGACGAAACTTTAGAGGAGACTCTCAATATCACAAAGAACGCTGTTAATGATGCTAGTGTCCGTGAGCCAGCATCTGAGACGCAATCAGTCGATGAGCCGCAAACTTTTGCCAATACATCACCCGAGAAGAAAAAGAGAGGTAGACCAAGTAGTCTTCAGGCCTCCGCAATGACTATTCCAAACAATGGGTCCATTGAACCTCCATCAGCAAGTCAGGTAGTCATTGTATCGCAAGAGACCGTAGCCGCAAGCATTGATCAACCAGTTGTGATCAGTTCTTCGCCAGGGAAAAGAGAAAGAGGCAGACCTTCCAATCACAAATCTTCTAGTGTCAGTATCGCGAACAAGGATGTCATCGGAACTGCCGAAGCAAGTTCCAGCAATGGTGCTACAAAAACTTCCGACAAAGTTGTGGGTGCCGATATCAACGAAACTGCACCCGATGCTAGCCTACCGGTCAACGCTTTACCCGAGAAGAGAAAAAGAGGTCGACCTTCCCGCAAAGCTTCTAGCTTGAATACCGGGAGTGCTACCATGAAAAATATGTCGGATGATATTATTAGTAGTGGTAAGAACATCCCGACCGAGATTGTCGACTCAGATGAGGAAGGAGACGCGCTGCTCGATGAATCGGCTCCTTCGAAAAAGGCTAAGCCAGAACCAAGGAAGAGAGGCCGGCCATCTGGAACCAAAGACGTGGGTGCCAGTACTGAAGACACAAAATCTGGCGATGAAAATTTGACAGGGGCATTGAGCGGCAGGGCCAAGAGTGGTGGAACAAACCAGGTGGATACACAGATTGAGGGAAACTCTCCTGCATCAGAGAAGAAGAAACGAGGTCGACCCTCCGCAGCAAAACCTAGGCGAATCAGTAATAGCGATTCTGATGTTGCAGAGGAAGAACAACAGATACGCGACAAAGTCGAGCTTCGTAGCATTGAAAGTGAGGACCTTGATGAAGAAGAAGCTGACGAACAAGATGAGCCGGTGATTGAGAAAAAGAAACGGGGAAGGCCAAGCTTACTCAAGAACAAAGGGAAGCAGACTGCAAAGGCTGCAGAGCCTGCAGATCAAGATGCCACTATCAATCAAAAGACATCTATCGCTGGTGATACTAAAAACAAAGTATCCGGGAGTCAAGCATCTACATCGTCAAATACCTCATCCTCCCAACGCCAAGATGCCTTTTTAGCCGAGATCAAAGCGATGAAACTCGTAAGTCTTATCCCTTTGATCCCATATTTTCTTCTTCCTTCACTACATTAACTAACTACGTCTCTAGACATCAATCCAAACACGCAATGCAAATCTCAAAGCAGAGATTGCACAAAAACGCGAGAAAATACAGGAAATCACCGAAGGGTTGGAGAAACCGGCGAAGCAAACAGTCCAGAGACATATCAAGTTGTTGCATAATTATAATGATATCAAGGATGTGGGACAGGGATTGCTGGGTATGATTGCCGATAATAGAGGTGTGAGGGTGGGGGAATTGTATGAGGAATTTGGGGTGGGGATTGCGGATTAGGAGGTTTGGTGGAAGGGGAGGGGAGGGGATGGTAATAATATGCTGGTGAGCGAATATCAAAGGAAGGGAAAGATAAGAGGATTAGTGTAAAAGCAAGGAAATCAGTATATTGCTAATGGGTATGTTTGGTTTGATTTCTTTATTATATGATACCATTTTGCCTACTGTTTGCTTGGGCGTAGTAGGTGTTTTTCTTCTGGGGGAGAAAATAACTGAAGGAGCTAGATATTGAATGTCTATTGCTTGCTTGTGCATCAAGATAGAGATGGATGGGAATAGAGTTTTCTCTTTAATAAGGTTATATTAATACAGGTAGCTACGTAGGCTATAGTAGCTTTATATACAATAGGAGGCTCTTTTACTATCATGTTTGTATGAAAATGAGTATAGTGTTGATTTGAGAATGAATAATTAAGTGTATCATGAGATTTTTTTAATCTCTCTGGCATGTCGTCTGCATACCGGATGCCGGATACCGTCTAAATTCAATAGCTTTATATTACTTAGTATTCTTTGAGAGGTTAAATGAAGAGGAGTAGGAATATGAAAGCTTATTTGGTAAAGTTCAGAAGAGCATTGAGAGAGCAGAAAGGATGGGATTGATCAATGTTTGCTTCGAATTCACAGATACTTTTCTTATCATACTTTTTTGATCAGACGATTTAGTTCACGTGAAAGGCTTCTTTTCAAGGATGAGATAGTGACTATTGCCCAATTACTCCATAAAACTGAAATTAGGTATTCATAGCTTCAAAAATTCGCTCCCTTTCAAATCCTCAAACTCTTCACCCTCCCTACAATCCACCCCCTCCTTCACCACCCTCCTCACCTCCTCCCCCACCTCCCCCTCCCCATTCAACAAATCGAAGTACCCACTCCTCACCCCCTCCTCCGCCACATCCCCTCTGGTAACCTTCCCCTGTCCCCTCGTCTTCCCCAAACTCACTCTCCCCGTCTCCTCCTCATCACTCAACGTCCCCGGCCTCAAATCAATCCACGTCATATCTTTCCTCTCCTCGCCCAACACTACTAATGCTTGATCCGCCGCTAATTTCGCTTTGTAGTAATCAGGAAGAACCTCCGTGTTGACTTTCTGCACATATGCCCAATCTTCTTCGCTCCACCATGGAGCCCGCGAGCGGCGGCATATGAGCGCTGAGACGAGGAGAAATTTGGTGATGGAGGGGGTCGAGAGAGAGGCCCGGATGAAGTGGATACAGGCGTTTTGATCGATGGCGTAGGTGCGGTCTTTGGGGCCTTTGCCTCCGGCTCCTGTTTAGTCGTAATAGCTTAATCAGTATTTTGTCTCTTGTGCCGAAATCCCAACCTCTGATCCTCCCTTTTTGAGAATAAGAATGGGATAATGGGAATTCATACCAGCACACCATATAACCCAATCCGCTTTTGCTTTTTCCAAAATACTCTTCGCGTCACTCTCGCTCTTTACATCTTCAACGCTAGACACGAGCACCTCGAGGTTTCCGGCGCTGTTTTTGGGGGCCCGGGATGCGGCGGCTAGAATATCGGGTTTGTGGTCGGGGTTGCGGATCATAGAGATGAGGTTCCAGGATCGAGAGAGGATTTTGGGGGTGAGGAGAAGAGAAACTTTGCCGTGGCCGCCGAGGAGGAGGATGCGCGGGGTAGAGGGTGACATTTTTTTGGTGGTTGAGAGACGAGTCGATGGTTTGAGTGTTGTTTTTGAGAGGGGGGGGGAGAAAATTGGTGGGAGAGAATTGATATTTTGGTATTTGGATGTTTAGATAGATGTTAGCTAGTAGCTATTACCCCGAGTTGATATAACCGTTTGATGTTGCTGTTCTGGTTGGTAAGAATGCGGGGTCGGATCGCATCATAGTGGAACTTAGTTGGGAATTTTCGATTACGTCATAATCTATCTACCTACCGAGCCTACCTACCTACATTGTACGTGTATTATATTAGTACATGTGCTACTATTGTCTCAATTCTTATTATTCAATTACAATATATAATATATTAATAATTCAATATATAATTGAATGATAAAGAAGCTCAAATACTTCTAATTATTAAAACTATTAAGAAGTAATCCAATTGAACCACCTTTGCTAGTACCCTAAATGCTTTCCAGTCAGACGTATGAGATTCATAATCTAATAGGTCTCAAAGATCGAGGCATACTGATCCAGATGCCGCTCTCGATGCCGATCCCTTCTTCACACGGACGTTGAATATAATCAATCGATCAATCAATCACCTCAGCTAACTAACATTCTAGGGAAAGGTTCACGATCTCTATTGAATGTTCAAACTGTTGGTGGTTTGTAGTGGATCTGGGACTAAGTACAAGGTATATGTCAAGGCGGATTGTTCCTTGACCGGGTGTTCAAACTATTGAGTCGTAGAATCTCTATCCCAAAAAGCTTCCAAAATCCACAGGTTAGAGCCAGCAGGTTGCTTCCCTCCCTTGAATGTAAACCTTGGATCCGCATCTCCGAAAAGTTTAGCCCAATCTTCCAATGCTCTTTCCCTCGAGTTTTGTGACTCCAACATTGTAAGATCCATGGATCTCAAACGTTCCTCGCGCCATCTTGGCAAAGTTCCAGGCTCCGGAAGCACATTATCGTTGATGACAATGCGCGCACCTTTTTTAAGAGCTGGAATTTGGTTGCGCAGTATTTGAATACGGTATTTGTCAGACCAGTCATGGAAAATCCATCGGAAGAAATAGATGTCCGCATTCTTGACAGGCTGTTCTTTCAAAAAGTCATAGGCCATGAACCTGATTTTGTCTGAAAGCTCCGAGGGGACAGTCTTAGCACCAGCTTCAACCACTGGCGGAAGGTCTTGAACAATAAAGTTGAGGTCAGGGAATGCTTTCGCAAGTCGTGTACAGGCAAAGCCATGCGAGCCGCCGACCTGTTGATTTATTAGCGGAATTGATAAATAAAAAATAGCAGAAACATTACATGCATCAACAACAGTACCATTACCAGCCTCCTTCCAGGAGTAGTTATCAATGACATATTGAAGATCGTATCATGTACCCTCTGTCCAAGCTTTCATGGCACTGCCAAAACGTTTTGCTCGTGGTGGATTCTGGGACAAAACTTCGAATACAGATTTGTCCGTACCGTTCGCAAGCGCAAACCCCTATAGAAGTTCATCAGTCTAACTATCTGCACTTTGTGTCAAGGGACTGTACGGCTTCACTTGGATCTTGGGATCCCGGATGCTTCACCATAGCGTTAACTGTCATGGGTTGCGGCTTGCCAGAGCTCATCAGAGGTGGTCGCAACCCAATCAGCCATTTGCTGATCTTCTGCTATCATCCTGGATGTAGCTGTGTGAGCAAAAATGCCCCTCTCCGGTTCCTTGAATAGGCGTAAAGTCATGGCATGACGAAGAATACGACGGACGTCAAGCTCATTGACGCCACATCTTTTTGCGATATCGGCATAAGAGACTTCTTCATGAATCGGAATGCTTTTCGCAATATTGAAGCGACCAATTGCTTGCATACTTATGAGCCAATCATGCTTTGACAAGTTAGTAAAGAGCTTAGTAGTTGTTTTTGTGTATACTCACGGTGAATTTCATCAAATACTCCTTAGGTCCAAGAATGAGATCATGAGGCATCAACGTTGCATCAATAAGCTCTGATCGAGCAGCTTCGAGTTCAGGAGCATCTGAAGGAACGAGTGGCTCAGTAGGGGATCTTGGAGAGGTATGCGATTTCATTCCCTTAGTCATATTTTTACTAATTTATATGGTCAAAAGTGGGCACTAGCTATGCAACGCACTAACCTCGGAAACAACCTTCACAATCTTACCCAAGCATCAAATTATGAAGTCTACGTCAAAGGCAAATGGGAAGGCATTACTGGCAAGTATGCAGTTACGACTGTGACGCCTAAGAATACTTTGACCACATTACTTCCCCCTTCTTAAAGCCTTCCGATGAGAATCAATAAACACGCGAATGTTGCTGATTGTTCAAAATGCATTGGCAGAGCTGTAAGAGAGGAATTGATGGGCTCGTACTCAGAGATCAAAGGGAGAAACTCGCCAGGCGCGAGGGAGCCGATCACATTCATTTGAATTGAAGCTATGGAGTCTTTGTTTCTTGTTTTCTTGTTTCTTGCTTTTACGATTTCTATTTTTATGATCTGAACTTGTCAAGCGAGTGCAGAATGATTGTCAGGAAATCTTCTTTCTTTCCAACTTCCTTCATTTCGAAGCTTATTATCTGTATTTTCTTGCCTAAAGTATTAAAAAACCTACTAGTTAGCGAATTTCAATGCCTAAGCTGAGTAGTCGAAAACAGACCCAACCAAGTGCAAGTGCATCAAACTCGGGTGATTTTATTCAGAATCTTCCAATACGTATTTTGATTACTCTTTTCTATATGTTTCATAGATAGTCAAATGAGTCAACAATAAACCCTCGCCCCTCACCTTGAAGCTACCTCACTGCCTCAAAATCACACCCCATCCTCGCATCCCCCATCTTATTCTCTGCTAAAATTCCTCTCATAATATCTACTCCCCTTTCCCCCTCCCCAATCTCATCATATCCCCAAATCGTCTCCGCGATTCCCCTCACTTTCTCTCCTATAAGCGAAAGATCATCAGATATAATCGGATCTTCCATATCAAGCATACGACCATAATAGTTAGCAGTAGATACGGCGGTTGTAGCGCGCGGTTGTCGGATTTTTGTGTAGGCTGTGAAGAGGGCGCGGATATTTGAGTTGCCGGCGGAAGAGTGAGAGGTGGCGGGGAGGTGCGAGAGAAGTTTCGTGAGGATATATACGTCTTCGACTAGGTGGGGGTGGGGGTTAGTATTTTTTTTTGTGGGGGTAGGAGGATAATGAGGTGTTTTTGGAGGGATTGAATATGGAGGATAGATTATCTTGGAGGGTGTAGAAGAAGAGTAGTAGCTGGGAGAAGAAAAAGAAACTTACTACCAAGTCCAGCGCCCTGTCCGAAATGGGGAGCAGTAGTGTGAGCAGCATCGCCGATGAGAAGGATGGGTAGAGTGGGATGGTGGAAGGTCGGAGCGGGGGGATGGTAGAATGTTGCCCAGTAGGAGGGAGATTTGATGAGCTGTGATTGGAGAGTTAGTAGGTCTTTTATCAGAAAATACATTCGAGGGGAAAGGGGGAATGAAATTGGGAAAGTGAGGTTCTGTGACATGGGAAAAATCATCGAATTTGAGATGTATGAGATCGGGTAGGGGTGGAGAAAGTATCTCCATCGAGAGACCCATAAAGTAGTCGAGGTAGTTTGAGGAATCGAATTTAGCCGAATAAATTGAACGGCTATATGTCGAATCCACACACTCAACATAACAAGAAAAACAAGTCGAGCAAAGCGCAACAAATAAACTCAAAAACACCAACCACCATCCACTTACCCCCATAATCCCCTCCACATCACTCCCCCACCTCCCATCCAAATAATCTCTCTCCAGCTCCTCCCCCACATTCTCCCTCACCCAACCCCCCTCCCAAACCCCCTCCTCCCGACTCGCAAACGCAACAATATTCATACTCTTTCCTCCCTCCACCGGAAACGAAACCACATGGCCCCCATGACCCAAATAAAAAATCCTTTGACCCGCTTTTTCTCCTATCCTCGCTCTCGCTTCTTCCATCGGTATTAATCCTCTATATGCTATTTTTCCCGTAAAACGCGCTTTGAGCGCTTCGGCGTTACAAATCAGCGTGAGTACTATATCTCGACAGAGAGATTTGACACCGTCGGCGCCGATTACTAGGTCAGCGGTTGAGGTTGTGCCGTCCTGGAATTGTAGGGTTACTTTAGAATTCGGTTGATCGGAAATAGAATGTATATCAGAAGTAGACGATACAATCCCCGTCAAACGTTTTCCAAACCTAACATCATACGAAGAAGGAAGAAGTTTGATCAGAATATCCATCAAAGATCTTCGATGCGCGGTACTCTGGCCCTCTCTCCCCTCTTTCATCCGTACCTGTGCGATTCGTCTCCCTTCCCAATTCTCATCAGCTATTCCTTGTGAATTTCCGACTTTGTCACCGACTACAAAATCCCACCATACGTCATCTTCGCCCCAATTCGCAATCGCTTTGTAATTTTCCCAGAATTCGGGGTGGAGAAGTTTCATAATTCGGTGACCGCTAGCGCCAAATCCAATACCGGCGCCGATCTCGGAATAGTGCTGGTGCGATTCGTAGATGGTGTAGTGGAGGTGAGAACGTTGGTGGGGTGGGAGAGCGGAAATAGAAAGTGCGAGGGTGAGGCCTGTTAGTCCGGCTCCGATTATAGCGATTTGAAGGGGTTCGCTTGGGAAGGTGGCCGGCGGAACTGTGGTAGAGCTCGCCATGCTCTTGGAAATAGGAATTGCAGCTGGGGATGGGATTTTGATTTCGGATACGAATAACTAGAAGAAAAAGAGAGAGAAGATGAGATGGGCAAGTTATAACGTTTAGTATCCGGGGCTGGAACGCTAATAAGGCGGCGAGTTAAGATGGTGACGTGCTAGAAAGAAGTAGGCAAACTAGACACCGACTATTGGATATAAATCATACTCGCGTGCTAGAGTAAGTACTCCGCAGGTTCGGTAACTCAGACAACGATTGAAGATAATTTCATGGCATTCAAAAGAGATGGTAGCTGAGTAGTATTATATAGCATTAGACACAGAGGTACACTAAAAACCCCATTGCAACACAGAGTTGTAGAGATAGAACGCTAAAAGATATGTTTCAAATCTTTGTGACGGTAGGCAGGGAAGAACGAATGAGATCTGAAAACAGTTCCGACGGTTACATTGCATTGAGTATGTCGAGTAACCTCGGAATTAAAACCGGAACCGTAAATCTCGATAGTCTAGCAACTTTCGAAGTACAGTGAAACCTATGTGCGACACAGAAGATCAATGTATCGAGCTCGAAAAAAAGTATCTGACTAATAGATTGTCCTTCAAGACCGCCCTGTACTACCTGGAGGTGGAAAAAATGATGCTTTGAGGCGCTCCCACTATTAAGCGAAAAATTCCTTCCATGAATGTTTGCGAGTCGTGAACTTTTTCAAAGACTTCAACTTTTAAAAAACCCTTCCACCATGTAACTTTTATAATATCACCTGCTAACTCAGTACCGCTGATTACCTTATAAAAATTAAGCAATTAATAAGTATATCTGAAAGAAGGGTGCATATCCCCGAGCGTGTCGGCATCCTCTCTCTCTAACAAATAATCCCTTTTACCAGCTGCTCTAGCCCTATTCTCCATCCACAAAAAGAATGCATAGATAATCAAGAGAACCGCAGCACAACAAGTCATCCACACAATGGTAGTGTACCCCAAGACGAAAGATGGTGCCTTGGTACTTGCAAAGCAAAGAGTTGAAGCGATACCCCCCAAATTCCCAATGCTGACCTGAATTGCTATCGCAATTCCCGTCTTGTACGTTCCAGCAACGTTGTTTGGTAGAATTGTCCATATTATTGGTACAGCAATGTAGATTCCACATGCTAGGAGATAGACCGCTCCATATCTGGTATGCGCATTGACGTGCTCTTGATTAAGTAGGATTATAGCACCGGCTATGATCATAACGTATCCAAAAAGAGCGAATCCTGTACGATGTTTGAAATAATCTGATAAGAATGAAGCTACCAATGAAGATACTGCCGCTGCAACAAAAACTGGAATACAGAGAACCTGTACGTGGCGAGGATCCTGATGAGCAGAAATGCCAGAAACGATAGTTGGTGTAAATATCCCGACGCTAGCAGACGTCATAATTGTAAATGCGAGAAGTATGCCACTAAGATTGATTAGTTTAGAACTGACTGGGAAGTTGGGTGGATTGTTTACGCTACATATATTTTCCAGTCTTTTAAAATCCCAATGAGTCTGTGTATATCTAACTTCTCGCCCTTCGGTTCAACAACCCCTCCTTGCTTGATTGCATCAGCGAGGAAAGTCTTTTCATCATCGGACATCCATTTTGCCTGATGCGGCCACTTTGGCATGAATGGGTAGGCAACAACCGCCACTGCAACAGTAATGCACCCTTCGATGATGAAGATCCATCTCCAGCCATTATACCCATTGGTACTATTGATACCAGCAATAGCAAATGCAAGTAGTCCAGCAAATGCGGTTCCAAGGGCATTGCCAACCATCAACATACTCAATCTCCATTGCATTTCATACCGAGGATAATATTGACTCAGGATAAAGACACTCCCTATAATTGTGTTAGTGTTTTCGCTAGACTGATGGCTGTCAAAATACCTGGTATGAGTCCTGTTTCGAATAACCCCACAAAAAAACGCATGGCATAGAATCCCGCAAGATTTGTGACAAGTCCCTCTCCAATAGCAACGATTCCTATATGATGTTAGTTATGCTGAGGAATGATTGGGGAGAGACTGCAACCTAGAAGGAAGGTTTCGCCAGTAATAACGATTTGTGGTGTGCTAGCTTTTAGTAATGCATTGCACGGAATATCGAAGACAATAAAACAAATGACGACGATGAGGAGAGCCATGTTGAAATCGTTCCCTTGCATATGAAGATCCTCCTGAATGCCGAAGATATTTGCGCTTCCGATGTTGCCTCGATCAACGACGGCGACTATCCAAAGAGTAAACAAAGCTGGCAAAACATGACGATCAATTTTCCAGATCAATTTTCGATGTTCTTCTGGAGAGAGCGGTATGAAAGTCGGTGGCGTTGGAGAGGATAACTCAGAGATTCCTTGGTTCATATTATCCCCATTGGTTAGTTCCGATGCCTTCTCCATTATCATATGTTTTTGCTATTCCGTGAAAGATTGGTGGATACTTGTTGAAAACCAAGATCGAAACGAAGGGCGAAAAACAAGAAGGATAGAGCAAGTGCTAAGTGGATTTGACAGGATAAATGGACTAAAAATCGCAGAGTTTGGAAGTAGCTAGGTACTTAAACGGAGAAACCTTGTCAATCCTCAATAAAACCAGCTGTGGCCTGCTTGCTATCAATTATATCGAGTGGGTAGAGGTTTTATTGAGATTAAGATCGCGCACAAGTCAGAAATTCAAGGCATTTTAACCTTTACTTGAAGCTGTCAAAATTGTGAAATTCCACGCAGAAGTCTTGTGTGAATTGAATAATTGAAAGTAGAGATTCTTCTAAAATACTCAAGATTCTGCATCTCAATTATAGTTCGCAATCCCGTTTTGAGTATAGCCAAAAGTATTAACTTCTTTCGATAGCATACCTTCACTGGAAGGAATCTCCCCATATATCTGCATGTCATAATCTCACCGTCACTGAAACTTGTCGAAAGACATGTATCTATTCAAAAATGAGCAATTGTGTAAATGGTCTCATCACCCATTATAGATATGAGATGGTGATCAAGGATTAGGTGATTCTTGGAACAGAAAGTACCAGAGCATATCAGCGGGAGATGCGGCTGCTGTTTCACCGGACGTTCGAATTTGAATTGTTCTCTTACTCGCACAGAATAGTATTCAGCCGTGTTTATAATTCGTATGGAACTTAAGAAAGTTTGAGCTTGGATAAATGTTGTTGGATACGATACAGGAATAAATGATCGAGGTGGTTGTCTGATAAAAGCTTCGCTCTAACATCATTCCATATCAAACTTCCGAGGTCGTCGCTGTATGTCCAAGGATTATTCAAGAGATAGATCAGATCGTCACTTTAGTACAGATTTCGCACAATATACTTTGCCAACATGTGAAACATTACCTACCCTCGAGCTACCGATCAATAGCTTTGACGTCAATCTATCTTTCGCGGAAGCTTTTTGTAGGTGGTGGGATTTTATTTTTGTAGGTGTGAGATTAGCTTTCAAATGCGGCTCGTTTTCTTACTAAGTAGTGCCCTGGGTGTGTGATTAGTTAGCGAGTATTTGTTATGGGAAAGCTTCTAGATCTTGGCGACTTCAACACGCGTTCAACCACGAATTTGGTCATAGAATACGATAACTCTTTTGACGAATAGTCCGATATGCTGATACAAACTCATTCGAATTCCTAATATGTAATAAATTATTCTCTTTGCCTTACGGAATCGCTGATGATATAGATCTCGTACAAGACAACGAGTCAAGTCATGCATGTGTGTTGCTGGAATTCTTATGATCGCCCAATGGATGTCATCAAACAGGATATTCATGATCACCAATGTCTCTCTCACTCTCGTCTCTGAATATCTTATTCTTTTTGAATTATATAAATACCTTCAGGTTCTTGAGAAGAATTGGAAAAAACATGTCCGCACGAATTATCGGTCCATAATCATCGTTCTGGTAGATTCCAAGAATTGGTCAAACGCCAATGTTCACGCCTCGAGTTTTCACAAGTACATAAAGCAAGAATTCAATTCTTCTATTTGGCTCGGGGAAAAAAGCCACGATAGCCCCAAGAACAAATTGTACAGCTTCAAGAATTGCAATGAGCTATGATTCAGGGGACTTTATGGGTCATGAAGTATCATCCCGTGTCTGCTCGTGAAGATCTAGCATGGGGACTTTTCTTCTTCGAAATCTTCTTCACACTTCTTCTTCCAAGTATTATTCCCAAAATTTCTTCGAAGGCTCATTCACACCTCTTCCTCCTTCAATTTTCTGCAACATGTCTACGAATCTTCTCAATTTTCAGCAGATTCCGAATGTTAGCTAATGAAAAATTCAAGCCAAATTAGCTAGCTACCACAATACCGTTGTTTTTTTATCATCATTATTGCTGTCAAATTCCGCCTTACACAACAACATGCATGGTGGAGAAGCAAGTAGATATCGGGATTTCGATTGCTCTTGTGAGTACTTCACATACGGTTATCCAGATATGCATACCCGCGTGCTTGACACTACATATACAGGTCTCTGAAATCTCTCAAGAAATCGTAGGCTGTACTGCTTCGTGTCTTACATCCGTGGTTCAGAAGCATTTACCTAATCAGCAATAATTGATCACTCGAAAGATAGTTTTGGCGGGGGACCTGATCATGATATTGTTGTTCTCGATCTTGTAAAAGCTCGAGGTATTACTACGATAGGAGATATCTTCAGAACGAAAGAAATACTATTCTGAGAGTTATTCTAGTGTGACAAAAATACTCTTTCACAGCACAGCTATGTTTTTCAAATACTCTATCAATTATCAATCATCAACCTCATCCATCACCTCACCACTCCATCTATATCCATATCCTTACTCACCTTCACCACTACCACCACCAATTTTCATACCCACCCATACATCCCACAACCCACTATCTCAACAATCTCCCCCAAATACCCCACACTCACCCATCATTCCACCCCCCCTCTTCCCCCCTACACCACACATCCCCATCCCCTCTCCCCTCACCACAATCCATCAACCACCCAGAAATCCCCAATACCTCACACTTATCTCCACAAATCCACATACATCCCTTCATCACCACACAATCTACATAATAATTTAAATCCCTCCTACCATCCAACAACACACCAATCAAACCAGCACACACCCAAAATCCCAGCATTCTCGAACCCAATACATACATACTCTCAACTCCTCACACTTCATTCCCTATTCTATTAACCACGCAAATCACCATCCATTATTCAATATAGAGTATCAATTGAATCCTTCAACTCACTACTCAGATCCATTATAATTACCATTACCCATTACCCCCTCCCTACCCTTTCATAAATTCAATTCACATGCAATTACCTCATTTCTTCATCTCCATCTTTCTCCCTCCTCTCTCCTTTCCGAATTTCCCTTCACTCTCCACTCTGTATCCATAACTCTTCACTATCCACCCCTCAATCCCCCTTCTCTCACCTCTCATCACCCAAAATCCTCCAACCGCCCACCAATATCAACCTCAACCTCAATCTCATTCCTCTTTAAGCCTTAAACCCCCTCCTCCGAAGCTCAGATCAAATCAGATAAAATACTTCCACTTTCCATATTATAATTACTCTCTCTCTCTCTCTCTCTCAGAGAACTGATCTCCTGGAATCTATCTTCCTACACACACATACACTCACTCTCTTCATAATCTACAATACCATTCCATTCCTCTACATCATACACCACACACCACATAATATCAAAAGAAGCCCTTCTAATATATATAAAATCTTATTCATTTCTTTCATTCATTCTTTCTTCACCTATCTACCTAGGCACTATTCACAAATCCACACGTATCCACTTGACTTTTCACTTCATCAACTTTCTACCCAACGTTCCTTTGAACCCCCCCCCCCCTATGCCTCTCATTCTCACCCACACCCCAAAAATATATCCATCTATCCATCCTTCTCTCTCATTCTCATTCTTATTTAATTTCTTCGACGATCTGATCCAATTCACAACCAAGCATCCATCACTCATCTTAATCCAGTAACATCCCATCTGCCATTTCCCATCTTCCACATGAAAACTCAATCCAATCCAATCCTCATATTCTCATCTCTAGCATCCTCTCCTTTCTCTTCCTCCCCTCTTCTCCTTCCCCAAATCACCACAAAAACCAACTTCTCAACCTCCAACCCCTCAAAACCAAAAACTGAACAGCAAAACCAAAAAAAAAACCACACCATACCTTCCCAACCCCGGGTATATATGCCAAGCCAAACCAAACCATGCAAAATGCAATATGCAATCCCAATCCACTCCAATGAAGAGAACCCCGAAGATGAAAATAAACTAAAAAATGCCAATGAAAATACCACTCCAATGCCTTGAGATATAGATAAACGGTACTATAAACAAAAAAAATCCAATATATCACCCGAGAAGAAAAGAAAAGAAAAGAAAAGAAACAACGAAGAGGGAAAAGGAAAAACGAAAAAGATCATAATATCACCACATCACCATATCACCTCGCTCACTCACTAACCAGCCATGAATATCACAAATTCACTCACACCATCCCATAAAGCGTCAAAAACATAACATAACACGAATTCGTCGTTCAAAATAACATCGATCACTAGGTATTCGAAATGTAAACCACTGACTGAGTAATCCAGATAATGTTGAAGGTAAATTTTTGTTGAATATTCATTCCTATTTACAAAATAAAGTGTGTGTGTAAAATAATCGGGATATCGCATCCAGTTCCAGTCAAAAATCATCCATGGAAGTTACAAGCGAAGCCGTCTCGTCGTCGTTTTTTTGATCGATCGATCACGGGTTCCCGATAGGCTTTCTTCCGATTCCTCTCAAACTCCAGAAGGGGGTATATCTCATCTAAAATAAAACACTCTTCTACCAGAGAGAGGAAAGAGAAAGCCTGACAGTTCAAGAATAGAAAATAGTTATAATGCGTTTTTCTTCCTGCAATAGATTTATGCAGAAAGCATGTATGGGTCATTGGTACCCGTCTTGCCAGCCATGAGTAATCCTAATTCACGCATACGTTCAGCTCCCTTGCCAGGTTGAGGTCTACGCTCTGGTTGAGCTTTGCGTGCACGATTGGCGCAATGCTTTTGATAAAACTTCTCCTTTCGTCTTTGTCGCTTTTGCTCAAGACCTTTGACAATGTCGATTGCTCCTCGTAATGGTCCATCACCATCATCCTTTGCTGCGATCTCATTGGCTGCAGCAATGCGATTGGCAGTATATTGACGACAGAAGGCATTTGGTGTACGAGGAAGAGACTTGGTATGGGTCAATCCTGGTCTAGATCCCAAAGGTGCGAACTTGATTGGCCTACTTCCGCTTCCTGAAGGTGATCCAGGAGGAGAGTGGATTGCACGTGCTGGTTGTGGAGATCGTAAACGTTTTGGAGATTCATTGCCAAACAACTTGCGGGGAGGAGGTGATTGAAGACGTTTCTTTGGTGGTGGTGACTGAAGACGTTTCTTTGGTGGTGGAGATCGGAGACGCTGCTTGGGAGGTGGAGAGCGAAGACGTTGTTTTGGTGGAGAATGTAATCTTCTTGGAGAGTGACCAGGAGATCTACGAGATCTTGAACGACGACGTTCCGAGTCAGAATCTTCAAACTTTCCTTGCATCCAAACATGTTCATCACTCTCAATTGTCTTTGCGGCATCATCTTCCTCATCATCTTCATCCTCGGGATCAGATGTTGGGAAAGATGGATCAATATCTTGAGGAGTGGCGATATGTTTGGCATATTTTCTGGCTGTCATGCAAGAAACGTAAGCATCTTCAAGAGGACGATCCTCATCAAGTGTTCCGCAGACAAAATCGGTACTATCAGGAAGATCTGGGGTTCCTGGGCGAATCTTAATGCTGTGAGTCTTCTTTGGTCTTCGCTTTCCTCTAGACAACTCTCTTATAGGAGCTTCGCCATTAAGGGATTCGATGGATGATGCCGAGGCAGTACGGTTTGCAGAGGCACGATAAGTGCTGATTTCAGTATTGATGATTGGAAATCGAGCTTGTTCCAATCTGCCAGGTGTCCAGAAATTAAAATCACCTTCGGTATCATCTTCTTCATCAGAATCGGCGAAACCAGCTTCGTTATCTGTCTCATTTCCGTCTGTGAAATCCTCATCAGAGTAGACACGATCAGTCTCATCATCCTCATCATCCTCATCATCTTCTTCCTCGTCAGAGCCATCTTCGTTATCGGAGTCGTTTCCACCATCAAATTCTTCGTCGTCATCTTCCTCCAAGGCTTCTTCCTCTGCTTCTGACCCAAGTCTACGGATTCTGATCTCTTTGGCAAGGGTATCATTGATAGTAATTCGGGACTTTGGGACTTCTTCATCCTTACGGATCCAGTCATCCTCTTCTAAACCTTCACTGCAAAATTCGTGGAATCGGGCAGCCTCAGATTGTAAATCCTTTTCACCGGCAATGACATACCTGGGCTTACATCTAATTGCAACAGGACTCTGAGATGCACGTCTTACAGTGCCTGTGGATTCGCGATGAGGACGAAGAGAAGACGTAGGGGTAGGTCTAGGTTTTCTAGAAGTAGATGGTGATCGACTCGAGACGCGTCTTCGTGGGGGTGGAGTATCTGACAGAGCGAGTTTCGAATAAGAAGTTTTTTCGGTGATTTCAATCTTTTCAACAGGCTTTTCCGCGTGGTTTTCTGT
The DNA here is from genome assembly GCA_004786145.1 of Botrytis paeoniae. Lineage (NCBI taxonomy): Eukaryota > Fungi > Ascomycota > Leotiomycetes > Helotiales > Sclerotiniaceae > Botrytis > Botrytis paeoniae. The sequence continues at coordinate 132,295 of PQXI01000005.1, read as the reverse complement.
GGGCTTGGAAGGACAAGCAAATTTAATGGTACATTTGCGTTTCAAAGCTTCGACGATAGGAGCTGCGGGTTCGAGAGGCTTCGTGACGGCAATCGCCGTTGGCTTGGGAGCGGGGTCCTTTTGCGCACCACAAGCGAAACTAATACAACGTTTCTTTGGAGCGACCTCAAGGGGTACCACTGGTGCTACGTTCGGTGAAACGTGGAGTATTTCCGCGTGGACCGCGATGATTGGATCGGCCACTTCATGAGATATGACTGGAGCAGGTGGAGGATATGCCGATTTTCGGCCCATCGAATAGTATGATGTATTTGGGAATGGTGGGCTAGGTGTATTTGTGCGAGCAGGACTTGTAAGGCCTCCATCGCTAGTAAGCTCGGCGGTAGATGCGAGACTTGCTGTACTCATCAAGGATCGTCGGCGCATTAGGTCTGTGGTAATATGTATATCGGGTTTTTGTATCTCGGGTTCTGTGATATGTAAACCTCTTGTGATCAGGGATTCCGCGCGATCATTTTGAGGACGAATGGGAGCTTTGGTGAATTCTTTTGCCTGTAATTCAGGAGGTTCATCGACATCTGCAGGTATTATTTCTTCGTCGCCAGTTGTCGACATATTTGAAGTGGACGTCGCTTGTGGACGCCAAGTCAAAATATCTTGCCCCTCCATGGTAAAAATTTGGATCGTGATTGGGGTTTAATGTGAATGTATAATTAAGTAGGTAATATAAGTAGGATCGAGTGTTGGAATATGGTCGCTCGGGAAAGGTTCGTTATATGTAAGTCGGAAAGTGGTTTCCAAGGTGGTTGTAAGACCTCGAATCGAAGAAAAAAGGTCGCGATTTGTGGTTGAAGATGGTGAAATTGGAATGAAGTGAAACAATCGAGTACTCTTTAGAAGCCTCGGTGTATTGGAAATTGGTAATGAATCAGAAAGGTCAAGGAACAGATATAAATCTCGAGACGAAGAGAAGTAAGTCGTCTTTCAAATATCTTTCCTGATCAAAAGACAAAGGTCAAGGAGGACCGTTGAATTAAAGCGTCCCTGAGGGACCGTATTGCTATAATTGTGGAAAAAACATTGTATTCAAATCCAGTTGTTATTCCAGGTTACTGCGACGAAAGCAATAAAAGGAAAAGCAACCAAAGTGGTATGTTCTCTTCCTCGACGGAAGGAAGGATGGATTTTTGTTGTTGTTGGTAGAAGAGAAGAGGTGGTGGTAGTAATATGGGGATGAAGTTGGTTTCCACCTGAAATCGTCTGATCAATGGTTCGTAAAAAGGTCTCTTCTTTAGTCGATAACGAAGATACAAGTATCAAGTATCAAGTATCAAAGTATCGAAAGAGGTGAAGGAGGTGAAGGTTGATGGTTGATTGTTGTTTTGAAATTGTTGGAGATTTATTGGGGGGAACGCTGTGGTATTATAAAATGACGTTCAAATGAGGGCTGAAAGATCAACTTTTTCAGGGTTGGTCTTTCACACAAATTGAATAAATGTTTATTTTATTTTATTTTAAGCCGTGTAATGTAATAAAATAATAAAATAATAAAATATTAATAAGATCAAGTAACGTTCCTTTCCGTGGATAAGAAAACAAACACAGCCTTATTTTTGTCTCGGTTTTGGTGTTGTTTTGCCACTACCTCGATTTCAAAGAAGAAGTATTTATTGTCAATCAAGAATTAAGAATCAAGAACATGAGACTTGATATCATAAGAGGCTCTTCTCTCTCCTGGGTGTGTCTTAATAAGGGAGGAAGGAGTGAGATATTGTTGGTTGGTGATTATGCGAATATGCGAATGTGCAAATATGCAAATATGCAAATGGATGAAAAAAGATAGTACGTATGAAGTAGTGGATGGATGGTGGGTGGATGAGTGAATGGTGGGTGGTGGATGAGTGGGTTTTATTAGTGGATTATAAGTGATAATATAGAAATAAAGTAAACTTTGAGGTGTGTATACGGAGTACCTAGTAAATCAAGAGAAAGAGAGAGAGAGAGAGAGAGAGGTGTGGATAAGAAGAGTAAGAGAGTAAGAGAGGAAAAGAGTTAAAGAATAATGAATAACAAGAGAATACTAAGGGAATGCTAGATAGGTATTATAGTATAAGTCCCGAATAAATAAAGTGTAAAATTGTATACAATATGATCTGGAATGGATTAGCGCATTGAAAAGCGGTTTTCTTTTTTTCTTTTTTTTCTTTCTTTCTTTCCTTCTTTCTTTCTCTTTCAAAGAAAAATGAGTTGAGAATGAGTGGGTTGATCTTTGGGTTTTGGTGGTAAGAGTAATAAATTGCTAAGACCTATTATTATTATTATCATCATACATACATACATACACTTACGGTTGGCGGGTTACGGCTTGCGGCTTGTAAGTTGTAACTTCAATCTTTTGTACTAATAAGTTGTTGAGTGGGGGTTCCTGCTCTTGCTCTTGCTCTTGATTGTGAATATGGCTATAACTCGCTCGCTTTAAATTTACTCTTTTCTCCTTTGCCCTTGATCTTGCCCTTGACCATGCCCTTGATCTTGCCCTTGATCTGGCTCTCAAACTAACTTTACTTGCCCTGCTTCGGTAGTCCTTAGAAGGGATGGATGGATTTAAGATGGTGGGCATCGACTATGGAAAAGCTTGTCCTTCCATCGTACAGAGTATAACCCATTCAAATCATATCATCATCGCGTACGTCCTCCCTATACCAGTACCCGTATTCACTCAAGATCTAAAAAGGAGATGTCGTTGTCGAAGGGGTCAAAGTGTCTCAAGGCATACAGAGTTCAGCGTCCAACTGTATGAGATGAAATCGGATGAGTCTGGAACTTCAATGGTTCAGATCGATAAACTATCACTTTGACCATGACTTGAACTTTATTATGATCGCGCCATTCTCTCGTCCTTCCATTCTTCTTCCATCGAAGATCTATGATGGATTTACTGATTGATACCTACCTGGGTAGGGTATACTCTGTACTTTCAATATCGGAGGGCTTGTCTTGAAGAATACATTGACACATACTCCGTACATGCAAATATACACATATAGATACATGCATACACATATCGTATACAATACAGTACAGTACAGTACAGTACATTCACTCACTCATACCATGCCACGCATTGTGTTGTATCTATCCTATGTACTATGTACTATGTACTCTGGACTCTAGACCTACCTATAGCTAGATACTTGCTATCATATCATATCATAAATACCAATAACAGCTGCATATCGATCATATTCTCCCCCCTTTCCCTTCCCCCTCCCTCCCCAAAGAAAGATCCCGCGTTCTTTATCCTTCCTCTTTCTATCTTTAACAACATCTATATAACTTCCCATCGTCGATTTTGGTGGTGCAGTTTAGCAGCTGTTGTTGTTCACATCGAGAAGTGGATCCGTTCATAATATATTCCATCTAGTCAGCCCATGAAATTACAGCATCGACTCCGTAGTATGTACTTACTAGGTACAAGTTACTATTACTACAGTAGTCCTTCCAGCTTGCTTACATGCCTCGGGCTGAATTGCTTGATTGTGAATGCCATGCCTCTAATTGAATGATATGCATTTTCCAGCTCAAGGCAGTAAAAATGCCAACAGCTTCACGAGCAAATGGGTAAAGGATCTCAAACATTCCCGACCAAAATCATCAAAACTCATCGTATTCTAACACCTAAAGTTTACTTGACGACCTAAGGTTTTCAATAACTTGTTATAGTGAGGTATCAGCCAAGCAAAAGCCCATCTTACTGCACGCCCGTTGATCCAACCGTCCTACAGGATACAGAAAAGATGTACCTACATCATGTAACTAAATCCAAGAAAAGAATAAAAGAATACAAATAAACAAATGAAAATGTTCAGCAAGCAATAAAATGGAAATGAGAATGAACATGAAATTTCCCACCCGCTCTTGGGAGGGTTTTCATTAGGGACGGCCTGAATTCGGAGAGATTGAAATAATTTTCGTTAATCAATCCAATCCCCCCCTTGAAGAATTTCACGATAATTTGACGATTCCGTTGATTTTGTTACTACCAGTCAGTCTACCAATTTTATTATTGGACCCATCTTCAATTCTTCCCTTTTCCCCCTCTCACCCAAATCGCTCTATCCGATGAAGATTTCTCTATTTACTTCCAAATCATAACATAACAACATAACATAACATGACATAAACAAATGTTCAATCAAGTTCTTCCTTCCTCAGATGAGGATCTTGGTGTCACATTCACACTTATTCCTCATTCCCATTCCCATCCCCATTCCCATGACTTGAAATTGCAGCTTACTCATCAATCCATCACTCATTTGCATCCATCCTGTGATTCCTATCTTGTCCTTCTGTCCGCATGCATCTATCTATCTACGCTTGATTTCAATTCACAATCACATTCACAATCTTGTTGGAGTCTATCCCCAAATCATACAATTGATTCTTCCCGCCATAGCTCTAATATTAAATCACTGCTTACCAAGTGCAGATTATCTATCGTGAGATATCATATAAACTTATCATATCATCAAATTACACAAGCCAACCGCGGCAAAAATCGAAATAATAATACTAAAAGCCAACATCATGGATTCATGCACCCCTTGGCGCGCATGCAAAAGTCACACCTTACCTGCAGGACTCCGTCTAATCACTCTCCAAACTGACCTCTCGCTGCAGTGCAGGTATCCATTCATATGTACTTGCGGGGACCTTGCTCTTTGCTTTCGTGTGAAACGCTACCTACCACGCCTCGCACGCCTACCAACCTCCTCCTCCATCCAACATGCTCTCCTCGGCTTCTTTTGCGAACGTGGGGTTGTGGATTCGGATTCTTCATCTGATCAGTGATGATACACTAGCACTCTATGGTTTACCAAACTTGCTTGAACTTTTACTTGGAAATCGTTTCAAAGTGCTCGTCATTTCGCATTGAGGTATGAAGGGTCTACAAGAAACGTGCGGGAAAAAAGTATATCTTGCATCGCGCAAGGCAAGTCATGTCACACACAGTCATATTTTGTCATTTATGGAATCATGGATCCGATCAGATAGATGGGCTCGTGATACCTTCACCTGACAAAATCCCACCTTACCGACAGGTTTATTGTGATCAAAGGGATTGGAACGGTCTTCTCACTGACGACATTTTCGTTTCCGTATACCAATGGGCATACCTGGTAATTAATCAAAGTATCAATCGTGTGCCGGAGTAATACCTCAATCGGATTAGGAGAATGAACCAATGATAATCCTGTCATGTAAGTTGTAACTAGGATTTGACCGCTGGATTTCCATAAATTACCCCACATTCGACAAAAGGGTTTACCCCTCCTGAAAGAGCGAAGGCTTCAAAGTACAGAAACGTGTCGGATTTCTATATCTTCCATTCAGAATGCCAAAGAACAATTGGATGAAAAGGAAGGAAGATGTGATACTCGAACGATAGCCTACCCTGCACTGACAAGCAAACAGCTTTTTGATCCGTGTTCACCTGTTCGCTTCCGGGAAGTTTAAGCATAGGATAGGAGGATAGCCTGGATAGGGTGCCAAAAGCTATCTGTGCAACCTCTCCTACATACACGATGATATTACTTCATCTATTATCTTCTCACCGCTGGAAAAATCGGCATTGGGTGTTGGCATAAGATTGATCAAACATCTTGGGCATTTGTGCAGTGTGCTGGCTCACCTCTTGAGTGGCGATCAAGTGATGAAAATTTGATATATGGAAACTGGAGAAAAAGAAGGAAGCTGAGTAAGTACGCTCTTACTGTACACCTTCTAAGATCATCTGACAGTTCATCATACTTCTTACATGTGTTTCTACCAACTGTGCCCAAACATCCACCGGTTCATCATCAGCATCGACATCTGACCCAAAATTATACATACCTACCTACATACATACAGAGTACGTCCGGAGTACACCGCTGTCTACCCCTTCACATCCTTTCGCTTGACTGCCTTTGCGTTTTTAGGGGTTAGATCTCATCTCATACCCAACAACCCAAATTCACCGCCCTACGAATCCTGCAAACATAAGGCCAAAAATAGGTCAAATCACGATCGCATCTGAATCAAAATCCATCAAAATACCTTTCAAAACGCAATGAAAGGGTGTGCAATGCTCATCTGACAAACCGTGCAATGCCTTCTTCCAACAGAATTACAACATCTATGGCGATACGATCTTCATGTTCGTAATTTAATATCCCGTGATGATCCGTTTATGTCTCTTAAGTAGTCGGTAAATGAAATACCTATGAAGAGACTGTTTCTTTCGAATAAATGAGTTTCTGACCCTTGGGGGCTTGGTGAAACCGATTCAAGGGACAAATATCAAGATTGTAAATGCCTTGGTGATTCAACGGTGGGCATTGGCAGTGCATTGGCATAAAAATCTTATGCAGTGCCACACCCGCTGAGAAGCTTGGCTTGTTTTGCTTATCTCGATATGTGCAGATTTTTTGGAAAATCGTCGTAAATGAATCAATGATCCCGTCTATCAAATTTCATAGGTAGGTATTGATTTCATCATTCTGACTCAATTTTTACTCAGTACAATACCAGATCTCAATAACAAATTCTAACACGGTATAAAAAGCAACACAGTAATATGTAATACTCTGCAAGTACTCTCAGTAACCAAATCCACAAAGATCTACACATTCCATTCCCTACTCCGGGGTGCTTCATCCGATCGGGTTATCAACGGGGAACTCCCCCACTTAAAATTTCGAGGATACATTTGATTTGATATTTATGATATTTTGATGGGGGGTGTTCAAGGTTCATGAGTTTGGATTTACATTGAGACTAGCCTCGAATATGAGGGATTAATTTTGACCAGTGGAATTTTCAGGGATGGATGGTTTCTCGCGTGTGTACAGTGTACAATCGACATTTTGCACGGGGAGGAGTGCTGCATAGGTGGTGAAGTGGCTTGGGTATGGTTCCGTACTTCCGCACTTGGGGAGCAAAATGTTGGTGGCTTGGTAGTGGATGGGGGTGGTTGACGGATCCATCGGGTCACTTGCTTGGAGGTTTGGTATCGGGGAGTTGAAACTGGGAATGCCTACTTCGAAGGTAACTAGCGAGAATGGATGGATGGTTTCGGGATGTTGAGGAGGATGGATGCTTGATTAGTAAGCGGATGAGTATTGTTCTTCACGTGAGATGAATATGGGATGATAATAAAGCTCGTGATCTACGAGCACGTGAGTAATGATTTGAGCTTGTAAATAATTCTCTCTCATTTCAATAATGAGAAGCCCTTGAGAATCAATAGAGAATACCTCTTATTGTTCATCATAGCCAAATACCAAATTTCCCACTTCCAAAAGTCACCAACACGTGACACGTAATCAAGCTAAAGAAAATAAGTTAGCGAAAGGCCTCCCGACATCAACCAGCAAGCTCCCGCCGCATCAACCCCTCGTAGAAACCCACGTCACGTCTTCAATTGATACACTCGACCCATCATGAACTCCATGCGTTTTGCTCGCGCCGCTCTGCGGGTTCGTCCTACGGCTTTGAATACTCCTGTCTTGCGCAGAGGGTATGCTGAGGCTGTTGCGGAGAAGGTCGGGAATTCCCGTTTCTGGTTTTTTTTGTCTTTGGGTTTGGGGGAAGGGAGATGGGGATTTGTGAATTTTTGTGCTAACTTTGCGTGTGTGTGTAGATTAAGTTGAGCTTGGCTTTGCCTCATCAGGTATGTAGGGATTTTTGTTTGTTTGTGGTTGGAGGGAGGGGGGGGATGGATGGATGATGAGGTGCTGGATGGGATGATATGAGATGGGATGAGGAGAGATGGGGAGGGGAAGAGGGATATCTGCGGACGGATGGATTGGCAGATGGGCATATAGGAAGAGATTGGCTAACATAAATTTGCAGTCTGTCTACAGATCCCAAGATGTCGTCCAAGTCAACATCCCCGCCGAGTCCGGTGAAATGGGTATCCTCGCCAACCACGTCCCATCGATCGAACAATTGAAGCCAGGTCTTGTTGAGGTTATTGAGGAGAGTGGTGGAAGCAAGCAATTCTTCCGTACGTCATACGACAATCATCCTGGAGATATTTACAAATTGGGAGAGAACATCAAAGGCTAATGGGGCATTGAAACAGTTTCCGGAGGATTCGCAGTCGTTCAACCAAACTCTTCATTAAGCATCAACGCAGTCGAGGGATTCCCATTGGAGGATTTCAGCGCAGATGCAGTTAGGTCACAAATTGCTGAGGCTCAGAAGATTGTTGGAGGGAGTGGAAGTGAGCAAGATATCGCTGAGGCTAAGATTGAGTTGGAGGTGAGTTTTTGATATTCAGATCTTGGATGTGGATATGAGATCAGGACTAATGATATATATATAGGTTTTGGAGACCTTGCAAGCACACCTTAAGTAGAGAAATTACTCTACCTTGGTGATGGTTAGATGATAGAGACCTGCACAATGTACATCAGTGAACTATTTTTTATTGCGTTGTGTGAAAACGAATGCCATAGCTTGTTAAATTGATAAGCCTGGTCAATTTTATACCCTCGTCAACTAAGTTTTGAATTGTATTTTTGCTATATCTTGATGGATTCAATGATTATGGGAAAATGGACATGTAAATTCTGATGAATAGCCAAAAACGCTGACAATGGCTAATGACGTTGATTGTTCTTGCCTTTTCGGCCGTTGTGTTCCTCCCAACGAGACTTGCTAGTTTCAATTGAAGTACTCGATCTTTACCTCCATATTCATTTGTACTTCTATCTTTATTTTCCTATTAGGGTTATCATCTTTATTGCTTCACACCATTCATCAGGCGCATTGCCTGTGTATTCATTCGTTACAGCCACCTTTACATTTCAGCTTTAGTCCCGAACTCAATGTATCCTATAAACCTTCAATTGCCATGAACTATCACTGGCGACCAGCTGCAGCTCGAGATACACATGCCGATTCTGCGGTTTCAAAATTATCATTACCTAGTGATCGACCCTCTCGCAATCTTCCCATCACAGTGGGAACTGTTGCTTCACGTATCCTATTACTTCAAAAGCTTGCGGGCAACCAAAAAAATAAATCACCACAGAGAACTCCTTCCCACTTTCCACAAATCCGAGCGACGTCAAAAACAAGACGAGAGAGGAGTAGCAAATCACCTCATCGATCACGATCCCCACCTCAGATTCGACCGCCGTTGGATAGGAGACGGGAGAATTCTCGTTCGAGCTTTGGTCGTCGACCTACGAATATTTTTGGAAACCCGGCGTCGAGAAACTCGCAGCCGAATGAACAGTTGCAATCGGGGAAAAATCATTCTTTCTTGGGTTTGAGAACGCCGAGATCGAATCATGATGACGGACATGCTAGAGCGGGGAATGTGGGTGTGTTAAGGGTGGATGGAGATGTTGGGCCTTCGTTGAGTGGTTTGAGGGGGTTGGGTCGGGAAGACGCGATGGGTAGTGGATGGGCTTCTGTCGTTGATACTTTGAAGATGTCGAGGAAGGATCAGGGGCGAAGGACTGCTGGCCCTAAAGTGGTTTTGAATAGGGGCGTTCAGAATTTGGGGGGCAATTACGGCTCCACACAAGCACCGTCTACTACTCAATTAGCCTATGAACAAAACCGGACAATGAATTCCCGTCGTTACAGGGAAAAAATACGGCAAGACGAGATGTCCAATTCTGAGGTATCTATACGCACAACGTCTACACTTCGGCGGCAGAGTGTTCGAGATTTGTTCGATACATATGGTATTGAAAGGCCGCCTGGACTCGCATCATCCGAAGTGGGGAGGGAAGAAACCAATAAACCTCAGAGAGATCGCGTCTGTCATATTTGCATGTGGATTCATGATAAGAATCAAAATACCTGTTGGAAATGTGGTCATCGATTATGCAAAGCTTGTGATAGACTCCTACAATTTTCAAATGGAGGCAAAGATGCAAGTTCTGATTACAACCGAGTGGTTCCTTTCGATCGAAAAGAAACATCGAAACCAGTAAATTATGTACCAACACCTCGGCCATCAAAAAGCCAAATTTTAAAGCAATCACTGTCGAGACCTCTGCCGATTCCAATACAAATGATTAAGGAAGTCGCTCCGACGGAGCCTTTTCCGCCATTCTATTCCAAGAACGCTCTGCCACAAAAGTCAAAACCTGGACCTGGGTCAGATTCAACAAATTATGGACCATTACAATCGTGTCCTGGTATTTACAAATCCGAGCGCCCCCAAAAGCTCTCAACTAAATTTGAGGAAGCCTCTCAAGAAAGCTCTGTTTCCTATACCAAATTCTTCATGTCAGTATGTCACCAACAAACATAGATCTGAGTCGGGATCGTTCGAAATGCACGACTGCAGATGTGAAAGCTGTCAAAAAGCTAACCATAGGAGTTATGTCTGCCGACATTCTACTTCTCAATCACTTGCCCGAAGTGAGGATATTGTAGCTATGAATGGTCGGTATGCAACCGATAGTATCAACGATGAGAACATCTATCGCTCTCATTCTTATCCTGACTCCTCTAAAACTTCACAGCCCTCCATGAGATTGTATCGATTATTGAATGGATCTATACACCGAGCAATACAACTCAGCCATGAATCGGACCATGGAGAAATCCCACGGACGTCGATGAGGCCAGATCCATTTTCGAATCATACAATCCGTCGGACTACACAACCTACCCATAGAGTGAACCGCAGAAGTCGTACAGAAAACTCACAGGGGTCAGAAAGCGCATGTCGTATGTTCAATGGGTCGACCTATCAACCATTTCAACCCAGCTTTATGTCAGATCATATGGAAAGCTCGAAACTGCTGGACAACTATTATCCATTTCTCAATGATTTGAAACGTGGAAAACGATCGTCGAGATATGGATCGGATTACGTAGAATGTCGTGGGTATCCTAGGACTGGTCATGGGCATTGTGATCGCAGTCCGGTTAGTTCAGGTATTTTAGGAGATTGTCAACATTGTCTTGATGATTGTGAGTGTTCTGCATGCCAGAGCACAGTTCATAGTGTTCGATGTTGTACAAATGAGGTTCATAAACCTATGATACATCTTCATCGTAGTCCAGCAAAAGTCTCGTTGAATGATGCGTTCAATTCGAATACTGGACATCTTAGCTCAACGCAGGAAAAGAAACCCTATATATTATCTCGTTCTCAAACTTACGATCGTTCAACGGTTCATAAGCATGGTAGTGTCTCAGAATGGTTGGGGAGTCCGGATGAGCCTTCGCCACCTCGAAGATTTGATACCCCGATTAATACGCCGTCGAAGACTCTTCATGCTCCGAAGAGTAATCCATCTATTGCTATTAAACAAGCTAGCAATTCGTTATCAATGGCTCGAAATCCATCACCTTGGGCTTCATCATCGATCATCCCGAAAGGTATAGCACCTCTAATGAAGGATACCTTCAACAAAGCTTCAGAAAATGCTTGCTCAAAAATAATCGTAAACCCAAATAGACCATCTTCAAGTGATGGCACGAAAGATCAATCCGCAGCACCCTCAAAATCAAATACCCGTTTTCCCACTAATTCTTCTCCGGGGTACTTTTCATCCAATCCATGGCGAGAGAAAGAAGTGGTTAATTTCCCAAAAAACTATCTCTATTGGAAACAAATGTCGAAATCTCCACTGCAGCAAGTTGCTAGACGTTCAACGGATTGTGAAACGTCGGATATTTGTGGACAATCGGATTGGGTGGAGCGGAGACGCGAGAGCGAGGAATCGATTTCGCGGAGGAAGAGGAAGGAGAGGTTGGAAAGGGAAGAGGTGCGGAATAAGGTTCAGAGGTGGGAGGATAGGAGGTCGGAAAGTAGAAGGGGGGTGATGAGGAGGGTGGGGATGGCGAGGGATAGCGGTGGTGGTGGTGGTGCTGGGGCGAGTGAAATGGTAACACCGGTTAGTGCGGGGGGATGTTTTGATGCACAGGTGAGGTGGTTGTCGAGTGGGAGTGAGAGGGGGAGGGGGAATGGTTTGAAAGGGGTTATGGGGTCGATTGTGGAAGAGGAGAGGGAGAGGGAGGGCGAGGGGGAGAGGGAAGGTGGAGATGGTGATGGTGATGGTGAGAAGCATGATTGTGTTTGGAAGAGGAGATTTGTGGGGTTTGATGGGGGGAGGAGGGTTTGTGGGGTGAGAAACAGAAATACAGATAAAGGTTTGGGAGAGGAAGAGGTAGAAGGTGTGAGTGGAGTTGAGGGTGTTACAATTGTGATTCAGATGGAGAATGGAGAGGATTTGGTTTTGAGGACAAATTGTCAGGGGGGATTGAGTTGGGAGGGATTAGAGAGGTTGTTGAGGGTTAAGAGGGGAGATTGAGGATTAGGGGGAGGTGGAAGGGGGTATGATAGTTTGCTTTTAGATCATGAGCTGGACATTGATGGGTTGGGATTTGGGAAGGGATTATGTTTTTTTGTTAGGAGATTTGTTGGAGTGGGGTTGGGGTGTTGGGAGGAAGGAAAGGGGGGAAGGGGAGAGTGTGACTTTTAGGTTACTGAATCACTAGTTTGCTGTGTTACTGGATATAAATAAACCTGAAAACTGAAAATTGGAAATTGGAAATTGAAAATTAGAAGGGTCTTTTATGTTTTGGGATTAGAGACGTTGATGAGATTGGTGATTGGTAATTGGTATTCTGTGATAGTGGGTTTTGTGATGATGGGTTTTGTGTTTTGTGTTTGCAAGATTAGAGGGATAGAGGGATAGAGGGATAGAAGAATAGGAGGAGAATTCAAAAAAGGAGAATTGATACTTTGAATACGCACTTATACGTATAGACATGCAAATATATGTGATTTTCGCTAATTGTTTTCTATTTTCTAACAAAAGAGATGAGGAAGATGAGAAAGATGGTTTCGATAATTATCGATTAATTACATTGGCCATTGTTATGCCCTTTATCATTTTTGTGACTGGCAGGAGGATAGGATAGGAGATGAGATGAGATATGAGTGAGTATGTTGGATTGGATTGGATTGAATAGTAGAGAGCTTAGAAGACTGGGTTTTAAGTGGTAGTGGTAGGGTTTGTGTTAGTGAATGCGTTTTTAATGGGTATTTAGGTTGGTTGTTTGGTGATTTTTGGGGGGGGGGTTTGATTTGATTTTGATTTTGATTTTGATTTGAGTGAATGATTAGGGGTCTGTTGTGTTGTGTTGTGTTTAATTCTTGTTTGGATGGAAAACTAGAGTGAGTACCTAATGTATCTAGGTATCTAGCTACAGTGTTGATGTAGAGATTTGATGGAGGGATTTCTGGATACTTGGATACCTGTCTACTTGTGTTGAGATATTTTTGAGGGGGAAACTTAGAAAAGAAGAAGAGGATTAGCAGAGGGAGGCGGGAGGTCATTCAGATGGAATGTTGTAGAGGAGAGAGTATGTAATAGTGTAAATTGGATATTCAATATGGTGATGATAATTGTTGGTTGGAATTTGATATTTATGTTTGTATGTATGTATGTATGTATGTATGTATGGAAAGTAGAATTTCGCTTCCTGTTGATTAGGTAATTAATTACATGTGTAGTTGTTTTGAATAGGTACCTATCTAATAATTGGGACTTGGAACCGGAAGCTGTGGGTTGATTTGGTTGGTTATTTAATTTTTTGATTTGGTGGTATAATGATCTGCAATCATAAATCTTAATAATACTTCGATGGTCTAGTCATAAAGTATTCCTTTTATTCCTGTTGTCTTCTTGTTGGTATATGTATGGTATGTGTAGGTAGATACTCAGGTAGGTAGGTATTGTACGTTGGTGCTAAGCGAGGATTAGCACCAAATGTTTGTTGGAATTTTAGGTTCTGACTGGGAGTTGGAATTGGGAACGAATCTGGAATGGAATATTTCTGGTGTTGTATGGAGCCCCTTAAGATGTCAAAAATTCCAAAAATAAGAATGTCTTTTAGCTGGGTCTTTTGGTATGTTTATTTACTTCAGCTGGGGTTACTTGAGGTATAGATAGTCTCTTATACAAAAAGCTACATATCCATTCTCCTCCATCTCATTTTTCTAGACTTCGAAGCAAAAACGCACCATCTCCCCTACCCAAACATGTCCGAACCCAAGACTCCAACCGAACCTCCCATAATCCAGCAATCAACCCCCACAGAAACAAACACACAGCCCATCCAAATCGAAACCGAACCACAAAACGAATATGTCTTCAATCGTGACTACAGATTCTGGTGCATCATTATTACTCTCTGTACCGATGCAAATCCTGTGTTCGCTTGAAAATACAGTTGTTCTGACTTCGCTCCCGACGATTGTGAAACATTTGGATTTGGGGAGTAGTTATATATGGGTTACTAATATATTTTTTCTTGCTGCGTAAGATATTTTCTCCATCACACTTTAAGTATCTTTCCCCAACTCAAAGTACCCATCTATCTCAATCCTCCACTAAACAAAAAAAACCAATGCGCAGTAACCCAACCTCTAACCGGTCAGCTAGCCGGTCTATCCGGTAAAGACACATCGCGTTACTTTTCGTCGCGTTGTATACCCTCGGTAGCGGCATCTCCGGAGGTGCAAATGCACCCGCGATGTTGATTACGGGTCGTGCGGTACAAGGTGCGAGAAGTGGAGGCATGACTGCGATTATGGGGATTGTGGTTTCGGATTTGGTGCCGCTGCGGCGGAGGAGTAACTATCAAGCGGTGTTGGCGGTGACGTATGTGTTCGGGATGGCGATTGGTCCGGTTGTTGTTGGGGGGGGGGCGATTGTGCAGAGGACGGAGTGGAGATGGATATGTGATTTATTATGGTATTGGTTTTTGTGTTGAAGATAATGTGGTTTTGCTAATTAGATTTTGGGTTTTATTAGGTGTTTCATATTAATCTTCCTATTTGTGCGGTTTCGTTCCCGCTTTTGTGGTGGTTTCTGAGAGTTGAATGGGGTAGGGAATTGGATGTGTGGAGCAAACTTAAACGGATTGATGTACTGGGTGATTATATTTTGGTGGCATCTACGGTATCGGTACTTGTTGCGTTGACTTGGGCTGGGTCTTTGTATGTCTGGTCATCTTTTAGAGTTATTGTTCCGCTTGTTGTTGGGCTAGCGGGAGTTGATGGCGATACCTGTATTGGTGCCGGTGTATTCGGGTAGGGAACTGGTGATGTGGACGCTGCCCTGGAAGAGAGGATGAGAGAGCTCGATCGCGATGAAGATGTGGTTACCTGGGGCGCGATAGCTTGGGTTAGGTGCATCGAAGGGCGCGTAGCCTGAGCCGAAAACATAGTTTCCTAGTGCTTCTGAGGGATTTATGATAATGGAGCGTACGAAGTTCTCGTGTGCGGCGGCGAAGGCGGGTATTGTTGGTGAGGAGTACCAAGCATCTGAATTAGATTTTGAGGTAGCTAATAATCGATTGAGTTCTTTGCGTCCGGCTTCGGTGTGGAATTTAGGTAATGGTAGTTGAGCCATAGTTGTGATGTTACTGGTACTCAAATAGCCTGTCCCTTTAGTGGCATATTCCTGCATAGCAGCAGCCACAACATCGGGTTCTTGACGGAAAAAAGCATCGATTGTTTCAACATCGTCGCGCGCTTCAAATGTAAGTCCTGTGAAAAGATCAGCGGTGGATAGTTTTGGAGATTTTCGCCAACGTGTGGATTGTCGACTACAACATCGATTCCCAAGCGCTGAAGCAAATCCGAGTCGCCTATCCCAGACAGCTCAAGAATTCGAGGTGAATTGATGGCACCGGCACAGATTATGACTTCTTTGCGAGCTTTGACAGTTTGGGAAGAGCCATCTTTAGAGATGAACTCTACACCTATAGCGATAGCATCGCTGGCCGATGGAGATCTCTCGAACAACACTTTAGTTACAGTTGTGTTGGTCTGAATAGTCAAGTTCGATCTACTTCGAATTGGATCCAAATATGCATTAACAGCATAGCTTCTCTATTTTGTTCTAGGATCGATACTCTCAGGAGCGATATTTGGTCCACCAAGATGACCAGAAAGGGAATCAGTTCTTGGGAATCCCACGGATTCTAGACCCTCCATCCAAGCTTTCTGCCAAAGGGTCTCAGGTGAAGCAAGGGTAATTTGAAGTGGACCATTGCCTTCAGTCACACCTGAAGGCTTATGCTGAGTATACGACTTCTTCAAAGCCTTCTCATATGCGGCATAGTCCCATCCCTTATTACCCAAATTTTTCCATCCCTCTATTGTCGCCTTGGATGTAGAGGTGAAGAGGAAGCTATTTATCGCACTCGGACCTCCAAGAGCCTTTCCCTGTGGAACTATGATATCCCTTGGAACTTCTTTCTGAGGAACTGTTTGAAATGTCCAATTATCTGGAGAACTCGACAGCAAGGGCCAAGCACCCGGAGTCAGAGTATTTGGATCTGCGCTGCGGTCTTCACCACTTTCCAGAACAATGATTTGTAGATTCGGATCTTCGGAAAGACGATTTGCTAGAACGAAGCCTGAAGTACCACCGCCAATAATGATGATATCGTAGATTTCTGTAGACATTTTGGTAGAAGACAAGACTTGAACTCGAGATATTATTTAGAGAATTTAATTCAAGAGTTTAGAAAGCTTCTGAATGAAAGGAATGTTCAGAGCAGGAATATCATCGGGGGTATTAATAACATAAGAAAGTTACACAAACCAATATCCCTAGGTATTCCAACCACGAACCAAAAGCAGAATCGGAGTCAGAACCAACATCAATACCAACTCCAGCCGCATCAAATATCACAACCCCCACCAAGCCGGCAACTATATCCCGATCTCCCCGATCTCATTCCATTAAATTTTTTTCTAAGCCCTCACACATAAGCTCCACAAAAAGGAAAATTTTCCAAATCATTCCTTCTTATTCCCAAGTAGATGCCAGTAGGCAAGCAAATATTCCCAAATTCACTCTCTGCATAATATCTCTAACTAAACCAGATGCCAAAGAACTCAAGAACCTTCAAGAATATCAATTGAAATTGTATATATGGAGAATATGTATCTTTAAAGACCTTCATGTATGCGTGTAAATATTTGAGGAAAGTTCCGGAAATGCAAAAAGATGTATTAAGAAAGAGCCAAAATTCTGTACGTACTACTTAGTAAACTGTGTCTTAGAAGCAGAAGAGTGAGTTAGCTTTGCTTGTATATACAAGTTAGAAGATTGAGCTAAAAATCGCTTGAAGATGTTGCCTATTGCTATGCGATATAAGAAAGAATCAGCCAATTGAACGTCGAAAAGGAATCTCAACATTGAATCTGGAGAGCTTTCAAGTCTTCTGTAATATATTTGCATTATGAAGTACTAGCCATGCCCTAAATGACATAAACCCCAGGCCAAGCCAGTCAGCCAGCTTAGCTATACTATACTATAATATCTCATGGAAATTGATCCCATAACCCATACGCATTAGCCACCCATAAAAACTTTCCATTTCCATTTCCATTTCCATTTCATTCCCAGATACAAAATATCATATTTCCTCTTCGAGCAATTCACATCCACTGACCAACCACATCCATCCGCGCAGCTACGTTTTCCTTTCCATTACGATTTCCCGCCAATCTCCTAGCCACCTCATTCGCCTCAAACAAACTGACCAATCTTCTCTTTCCAGTAAAATCTCTCTTTGTCTTCTCCTCACCATTCTCATCTTCATCACTATTAAACTTTCTCTTTAACTCTCCCTGAACTCTCAAACATTCCTCCCAGATCATAGAATGTGTTTGATAAGATGGGGCTGCATCGCGTTTCTGCTTTGCGTGATACGCACTCAACGTATCCCTATCAAAATTACTCGGATGATATTGCCAATACTCGTTAACAGATGGAGGATTAGAGATGAAATTAGATATATAGTTATCATGAGACATTTCGAGGGGTGTACGACCAGTTGCTGATTCACGATATAGGAGAATAGGTTTTTGGTGGAGGAGGAAGGATGTCAGGTTTGGTCTGTTGTTTTTGATTGCCTGGATTGGTGTTAATATTGCAATTTTGATTTGGATGGGAAAGAATAACTCACAACGTGTAAAGGTAAATCACCCTCTCCGTTAATCATCTCTAGCTCCTCGCCAGTGGAATACTTGAGAAGTACTTCTATGACATCAGCGCTATCATAGTGTTTGGCCTTGCTCATCCATAAAGCTAGAGGTGTAACTGCGCTCGGATAGTCATTCGATCTCTCAAGTAACATTTCTTGAACATCCTTTTTGTTGAATAGCTTGATGATAGATTCTAAGCAAGTGATTGTCTCTTTATTTACGGTTGTAGCATCAGCTGCAAGAGTATGCATGATATTTCGGTTCTGTCTATCACGAGAGCGGGGCGAGGCGCCAGCTGAAAGAAGGTACTCAATGATTGGAATATTTTTTCTGCTGACAGCGAGATGTAGAGGTGAATAACCTTGAGAAGATTTCAATGAGAGAACAGAATCAGGAAGAACGGAAACAAGATGTTTGATGAGATTGAGGTGTTTGATTTTGTCTTCGTCTGTTTGCGGATCATGAAAAATGGCGAAGTGGAGTAGAAGCTCGCCTATTGAATATTGTCAGTATACTAATGACCTCCTAAAGGTATCATATCACTTACTATTCATCTCTAACCATTTTGAAATAGTATTTTCAAATCCTTTCCCTGATTCCAACGTTCGAATTCGGAGATCATCCTTGTTTCTCTCAGCGAATTCTTTGTAATGTCTCATTGGAGCATCACTCATGAACCACTCAACGGATTCAATGTTTCCCATTTGTGCAGCTTCGAGCAAAGGTGGGAATCGTCCCTCAAAATGATCAAAATCCTGGATGTGGGTAGGAGGTTGTGCCCAATCCTTTCGTTTCTTGCCACCAATCGACAAACCTTCATAATATCTTGGCTTTGTCTTGAGCTCCACACCACTAGCCGAGACCAACGTTCCAAATGGAACACCGGACCCGCAGTATTTGATCATTTCAGCTATCATTGTTGTTCTTCCTTTAGAGAGAGCTTTGTTGAAAATTGAGGTATCCAAACTATAGCATCGCCTATCGTCCTCATGTTTAGCCATCAAAGCTTTCTGCTCGCTTGCAATGTCGAGAAGGAATTTGAACATTTTCATATCGTCTTGCTCGATAGCATAATCAAACAGACTGGACTTCCGACTTGATTCAGAGCTTCCATCATCATCAATTGATCGATACGCCGGACAATTCCATTCAATCATACTCAAAGGAAGTGTATCACCTTTGACAATATTGGAAACTTCCTCAAGCGTATCAATCGTGAACTTGTCAGTAACCAGTTCAGAGAAGATAGGCAGATCATCTGACTCATCATCGTCATCATCATCAGAAGTCATAATACCCCAACGTTGACGTCCTTTCTTATCATCTTCATCATCTGCATTATGATATTGAGCAAGGCATATTTCCACAATCCTACGTGCAAGGTCATAGTGTCCACGTAAAACGGCGATAGAGAAAGGCATAAACCCATTTTCATCACGGACCGCAATCCTAAGAGGCGGATATTCAACTGCTCCATGCTTCCAAGGCTGGAGTGTCAAATTCTTGATGGCGTCAAGATCATTGTTCCAAGCAGCTTCAAACAACATAAAATATCCCTGTCTCTTCCCATCATTGAGGTCCGGGACACTGAAAGTAAAATGTGTTTTGTAAGGTTCTGGTGCTACTTTATGCCGACGATCGTGGTGCCAAGAGCTACCTTCGCGCTTGGGTAATTGAGGAATATCGGGATACAAATCAGTGAAGGATTTTGCCCCAGCTGCGATAAGGAGTTTTTCAGCCTGCTCGAGATCTTTGATTGCTTCCTTGACTGCTTCGCGCTCATCCTTGTACTTTTCAAGTTCAATGTCTTTATCTTTAAGCAACTTCTCGTGTATTTCATGTTTGACTTTATTCTGGTATTTCTCATCTCGGTAGTCTTGTAAGGCTGTCCAGTATTTATAGGTACCCGGTTCCAGATCTGCCGTGTAGAAAGTCTCAGGTCGAAGAATTTCCGGCTTGCTTAATTCGAGATTGTCTGCTCGAAATTGCCATTGATTATACACAGGCTCCTTCCATTCTCGAAGCGTCTTCAATTTGCGTTGAATAACATCTAGGATAGATTCTCTCGCGTTGTAATAGTAGTTTCCTGATTCAGGATTATTTACCGCTGACCATGCAATAGTTGTGAGAGTCTGGGGATTGGCACCGTTTGCAAGAAGATCCCCAACAACAGCGCCGATCTCCTTACAGATAGCAGCAATAATGGGTTGTTGGGCTGTTTCTTGAAATCGCTTCATGTTTGTTTCTGTACTTTGGTTTCTAGCATAAGCGTTCGTGTCCGTATACACTTTGACCCAATCCTCGAATTCAAACTGAGGCTGTGCACCTAAGTGCAGAAGCTTGGATGCCATCTCTCCGTAATTTTTCTTTACGGCAGTAGAAAGTGGTGTCTCAGCTGATCCGTGTCCTACAATTCCCATCTTATTGATGACTCTTTGCGCGGCTGGCCGATCATGAGCGAATAAAACGTCCAAAATGTCGGTATTGTTTTGAGCGACAATGTAGTGGAGAGCTGTGAAGTGGTTTGTATCCGATTGAGCAGAAGTTGCCCCTAGATTCAATAGTGCTTCCACCACTTGTTTTGACTTTTCCTTGGGAAGAGACATTGCTAGAACTAAAGTCATGATTGCCCCTCTAGGATTGGTAGTCCCAGCTTCTACTAGCTTGACAGGGAAGAGAACATCGGCACCATATTCTGAGACGAGAAGTTTAATAGCATCGATATGGCCATTGAGAATTGCAAGGTGAAGTGGAGAGAGACCGTAATCCCAAGCAATAACGTTGATTTCATATATGTCAGGATCTTCCATAGAGTCGTCCATGATTGCAGCCTGGAAGAATCAGTTAGCGGAAGAAAAATGAAGGGGGAAAATAATGTGACTTACAACATCATCCTTATCTTCATCCTTGTTTCCTGAGATTTTGACAAAGCTTCCCATTGTCAGAGCATCAGTTTCCTCTTGTTCACTATCGAGAGTGATCTCTGATGCAGAATCCGATTCCTCTTCGTTATCAGATGCAGTGGATGCAACTTTACGAGACTGCTTTGCCTCCTCCTCCTCTTCATTGGCCATACTCTTATTCAGGAGTATACGGATCATTTCAAGATCGCCTCTTGCAGCGGCAATATGTAATGCTGTTCTGCCATCTACAAGTCTAGCAATCAACCGGGCTCCATGATCGACGAGACATTTGACAATCTCTGGAGTGGAAGTCATAGTGGCTAGATGTAAGGGTGTGCGACCAGTGAAGTCTCGGCGGTTAACGTCGACACCTTCTTGGGAACACCAATCCTGAACATGTTCCAGATCTCCATCCACAATAGCTTGACACAAACGTGCTGTATCACCGACATAACTCATAGTGGTCCACTCATCATCGTTTATAGGATTGAAACTTCCAATTTCCTGGCGACCGGGGTCGTCTGTGATAAACTTGAGAGTACCCGAGACGTTGTTCTTGCTTTCCTTCTCAGCCACCTCCTTTTCTTCGTCTGTGGTAGGAACTGGACAGTATCCGCAACAATCTTGAATAACTTCTTCTGCCGTGCCGAAGAAGCATGGATGACGATGTAGATATACTTCACGATCTTTGTCTTGGTTCCATTCCGCATTCAAAAGCAAATCCTTGGCATACAGCAAACGATTGATTTTTGCCGCATTGTACTTTTGCCCATAAGGAACTGTCATGGTATGATAGTTGGCAATCTCATCCTGTTCAGCCCAATCTGCGACCTCGTCCTCTTCTTGATCTTTCAGATTTCCATACAATCTACGTTGATTGCGGAAACCTCTGTTGAGAGATGGTCTTCCACGTTCTTTTCGGCGTTGATCCATGTAATTTTCCCGATCCTGTATCTAAAATTAGCATATGATCATTGCACGACCACACCAAGAGTACTTACAACTGTCTTTGGCAATTTCTCCAGAATCAACAATCTAGCGAGTCCTTCAGTGCGACCAAAAGAGCGCTCAAATATGGTAGGATCGATTCTTGAGCGATCCAACATTGGCCAATGGACTTCAAAGCCTCTGTGGCTGTATTTGCTCAAGCGATTTTCGTAACTTGGCGATCTTCTGGTCAAATCAATGGTGTTGCATTGTGTAACGAATGATCCAACGGCTCTGGGACTCATGTAAACTTGCTTTCCATCGTACGCAGCACAAGAACAATCCACATCAAATCCAGTGATGATCTGGGAGATTGAATCATAAAGTCTGAGGACAATTTGGACATGACGAGTGGGATGTTGACTTGCAATGGTGATAGCGTTTTTTGTGCGGATCGTGGTTGTCTCATGAAGGATAGCATCTCTGATGTTAGTCTCAATCTGCTTAATCTTCTCCAACCCTTCGGCCTCGGTAAGACCATAGAGAAAGAGATCAACATCAGATGCCGGAGCCAAATGCTCGTGATAATATTCTCTCATAGCTCTCTTGCTACCTGCCCATTTCTCTGGGATTGGAAGAAGAGATGTGGTGACGGCACTACCAGCTGCAACGACATTGTTCCAGTCAAGATCAGCCAATGAAGATTCGGAAAAAAGGTTGAAATTCGTCTGAAAATCCTTGATGGATTCAACGACAGCTGGCGAGCCATTGGGTCGACGTTCTTCATCCTTCAATGGCATGATATATTTTTCTGACTCTTCTTTGGTTCCATTCTTGAGATCTCTAGCCCGAACCTTGAGATCATTCTCATGGCCAGAGAAGATGGGAACTAAATTGACAGCTCCATCTTTGATGACTTCATGGTCAGGTTGTTGGGCGTAAACTTTGCGGAGTTCTGATTCATAGGCCTTGTATGGCTCAATGATGGTTGAGATATTTTTGGTTGGGTTTTGAGATAGGTAGGGGATGAAATCCTTAATGGGAGCAGGAAGGCTTGGGAGATCGATTGGAGCTGGACGTTCAGGGAGAGTATCTGAAGCCATGGTGATTTGGTATGGAGAGACTATTTCAGATATTGAGAGAGTAGAGGAACTATGGATTTGACGTTTTGTCAATGGGAAAATAGATATATAAAGAAATAGTTTGAACCAGACGTTCATCAAAATTCAAGATAAAATAAGGCGATGATAGTTACAGACCCCAAGTAACCTGAAGACAAGAATCCTTTGACTATTATTTTCGAGGTATCTTTTGTGGTGAAATTGAAATTGAGAAGAAGATGAAGATGAAGATGAAGATGAGCATCGAAAAAAGAAATTAATTCATCCGAAAATCATCTCTTTATAAATTCCACGCGCCATACAAATTAAAAAAGGTAAGAAACTCGCGATGATACACGAAAGTAACCCCTCGTCTCGTGATTTTAGGCAACTCCAGGCATCCACGTGATTTTCACCCGCTCTTTCCACAATTATCGTCTTAGCGTCAGCCGAGCAGTAAGCGGCATAATTTTGAACCACCTTTCCCCCGTTTTGGAATTGACTCGTATCCAATTCTTAGATTGCCATTTCTCATGTTCTCCATATTCGGCATTGATGCCTTCAGAATGGAGTTTGCTACCTAGAATTTGAGGAGAATGAGAGTCATGAATAAAGGTATTGACGTATCAGGCTTTACACCACTTTAAGATAGCATGTACACTGCACTGATGTCAACATTCATGATGATGATGATGACGATAATTGATGATCGCGAATAATTTTTCTATATAAAGTTTACGATTGACGAACGTGATGTTTTAGTCATTTCAAATCGAATACGCCGCTCTTCTTCAATCGATAACAATGTCTAGATAAATTCGAGAGGCCAACCCGTCGATATCCATTGCACTTCAAATCTGGCCGTTTGCATACGAAGGCACACACGACGGGAGTTTCAGACTCATCAACACTATCGGTATCTAAGACTGACATGGTACCTATAAATGAACATTCAACTCCCAACGCACCATTCTTGATCCTCTGAAATATCCAGATCCATAGATGACCATATAATTAGAACGAAATCATCAAGTATTTCCTCCACCAAGAGCGAAGTTTCGAAAAGATCTGATCTTCCAGGACCTCTGTTTCGCTGGCTGTGAATCAGTGTAGCGGATACATATGCAGCTCTGACTCTTATCGAGCCATGTCTAAGAGCCGTACGAGAATCGTTAGTAACACCAGACATTTCTGTACCCTGATATTTGAAATGTTCGGGAATCCGAAATGATGTAAAGGTTAGTCTGCCATAAAATGCAGCGGTTCCTGTTGGAGACATGATAAGTAATATCCAAGGCCAGCTTGGTGCTGTAGGTCTGTCAAATCGATATACTATTCTTCCAGACTTTTGACTAGCGCCCCACAACAAAGCCCTAGCAATATCTGTCTCCCATAAACCAGCTATATATTTGCTCTTGTGTCGCCTTTGGAATATTTTTGCTACGCCCAGAATAGCGATTGCTCGATCATCATGCTCAGTTAGAGCAGCGTGCAATATTCCCCCACTATATTCATCCATCTATCCAATATTGCACTTTCCGATAAAGAGAATACATCCTGGTTGATGTTAGAGTCTAATAGCGGATAGATTTTCTCGAGACCCGCACATTCGCAGAAAAGACTACTCTTGCACTCCAGTATCATCTCGGATGGGTGAAAATGTAGTGTACGCGAAGCAAGCATTCGCTCTTGATAAACACAGGCTCTTGTCAAAAGTGGAAGCGCATCGTTGTCAGAGGCAGCCGGATGATTGTATTGTCGTTTCCCACTGGTAGTAAACCGGTGGCGAATTGGCTCAAAAGATGGCTTGACGAAGACCTTTGAAAAATCGTGACCGTCATGAGGTATCTGAAAGGAGCTTATGGAGACGCCACCGAAGAAATATTTGATTTCACGATCGTTGAAACAACTCGCTATGATATCCCTAGCTGCTGTTGCGGCAATATTCAGATAGATGTTGGTGTAGTTATCGGCCATGAGTAATGCTTCTTTCTCCCAGTCATCAGAGTCGTTTTGCACAATGCAAAGGCTATCTATCCATACCCATGTAACGGACACCCAATGCCCTGAATATTTCGATTGTGTCTTGAAAAGTCTTTGGAAGGTCGCCCCATTCGATTTTCTCCTCTATGGAGTATTAGTGTTTCTTTTCTTGCAGTGATTACATGAACCAATCCCCAACATTGACTGAGGGTGCCGTATTTAGGCTTGGTTGTAGCTCGATCAAAGATCTGGTCTCTGGTATCCATCAAAACAATGGACGGGAATACAGGAGCGTTCAGATCCAGAATTCGAGAGAGTATGAACGAAGCTGGTATACTGGCGGTTGAGCATGCTCGATGCTGGGAATCACATATCGAGAGCCAGTTTTGGATAGTGGCTACACAACTTCGACTTGATATAACAGATGGCGCTTCGCAAGCGGTGTTAATTATTGGCCAATACCGAGACTGATCCTTAGCTAAGTAATGTATAATCCTGGAAGCGAATGGATGTGCCAATTTTTGGGTGATATGATTGCAGCTTCAAAGGGAATGTACGATGGAATACAGGATCTCCTTCATACCAGTCTGTAACATCTAGCTTCAGGACAATCTTCATCATTCTCTGTAAACTTTTCATGATGATGCAACAAATGACACAGCCTGGGCTGACACTTTCTTTGAGCATAGATGACTTGAAATGCAGGTGATATTTCACGGTCATTTCAGGAGCAACATGTACCGTCCGTTTGTATTTCCCACCTTCTAGCTCCCAGTTAAGATCTAAGCAGGTTTACAAGCAGAAATCTCGAAATTTTAAACAATTGGATTAGTATACCCGAGGAATAATTTATAAATGACTGCAAAGCAGCTCGCAATTTACTTGGAATGAATGCCAGTATCAGTTTCTAGAATGATGTGGTTTTACAAGCCGCTCGCAGTATCAAACTGCCTGTAACTTGAATTAGAAAATCATCAATCTCTTGAGTATTATTATAGACCCGATTCAAAGAAGTAAATGATGATACTCAGGTTCATTAATCATAATCCATGTTCCGATCATATCATCATGGATATCAAAACCGAAGGTAGTACTGCCAGCACATTCAATCACGAGCCGTTGAGTGATACAACCTATGGATATCATACATCTGAGACCCCGAAGGATATCCATACTCTATCTTGTATTCAACTGCATCTACAATCCACAGGGTAGCATCCTCTGCACAACTCGAGAAAACACGTGCTAGCCTGATCACATCTCGGTAAATTAAGGAGGTGATTTCAAGGTACAGTGAATATCCCCTTGTAACATGAATTCTATATAGTGCTAAAGCTGAAGGATTCATAATAAAAGATGAATCAGTTAATTGATATTGATAGTTCAACTAGAATCCGCATCTTCAACCTCGCTTAACGATATTGCTAAGATAACAAAAGTCAAGATGTACTGCATTGTAATAATTTTAGTGATTTACATGCTAGGTAGGTTTATATATGCGCAAAACACAATAGAATATAATATCTCTCAATAAACGCGTTAAATAAGACCTTCAGTACAAATAGAAAATTCCTGAAGCAAAGCCGATGATGCTGAGAATGCATTAGCACAATCGTTCCTCCGATGTGAACTCTACAACCCCGCAATATATAAATGCTTCTCACTCATCCTACATATCTCCCCCCACTAACCTGTCAGCTTCTCCAAGTTCAATAACAACACCCTTTCCCCAGCTTAAATCAGCTTGAAACACAAAACTCAAAAAATATAAAACCACTAGCACTCGCTGCCTCGAATTTATAGACACCCTGGACAACAATTATCCACAATGCATTAATAGAAATAGATAAGCAGCAAAATCTAACTCAAAAAATATATTAAACACCATACTCAAACCGACCGCACTAACCAACAAACCTCCAACTACCACGCCACTTCCGCTTTACTACCTAGGTACTTATCCCCTTCCCCAACCCCACATACTTCCATTCAAACCTCATAACCGATGCGGTTCCAAGCGATGCCTGAGCCAGTAATACTAGTAGGTAATAAGCGAAATCTACACGTACCGCTGCAATACGAGTGAATATGCACACGTGAGCTCGCGCTAGCGCACGAGCGTATTGCATATAGATCTCCTAGCTCTGATCAATTGGACCCACCTCCATTATGCAAACATCACAATCACACGCCATCAAGATGATACCAACCCAACTAAATCTCAACAACCCGAACATCCCCATCTCCTAATTCCAACACACTCGCCCCTCGTGACTACACTCCTCCACATAAAACCATAAACCATAAACACCCACCCCCATCCAAACCAACAAACACAAAGAAAAGGCATCATATTCTATCTACCCCAAGAATATAATCCCAACACACAAGGCATAGGTAGCAAAAGATGGCAGGCAGGCCTTCGCCTTCGATTACAAGCTAGATCGGATAATCCATCTACAGTTCTGCCACCACAACCACCATCACCATCACCACCAATACTAAAACTAACACCAACACTATCTAGGTACCTACCTATATACCATTATCAAAACCAGAAAAGAACCCCCGAAATATCCAAAAAAAAAATATTACAAAATGCTATACTGATATCCATACTTTTTAGAGAAGATGACATTAATCTAATGAATCATGAATCTACCTAGGTATCTATATAAAATCATAAAACAAGATGAGAACTCTTCAAGTATCCAAAATATATTACGAATTGCGATATTAATATTCATACTATTTGGAGGAGATGACATCAGTCTTGAATCTATCTCGATGTCTGCGGAGATGTTTCTTTAGCGAGGTTGGAATGTTAAGTGTTTGGGCCACTTGGCTGGAAGTTGGCAAAGTTTGTACATACTCAGGTGATCAGCATGGAAAAACAAAAAAACTAAATAGCATCATGATATTTAATAGACATGCATACACCCGTATATTGCACAACAGAACAAATCAAAAAGCAAATTCTTGTCGAGCCATTAAATGCATTCATTAACCACGGGATATCTAGAATACACGAGCTACGAAAAGAAGCATACGCTTTAGCTCATCGTACATTCCCCTCATCTCGTCAATCATCTCTCCTCTACAAGTACAAACCTTCAGGCTCGCCCTCACTCTTTGTCTTCAAAACACGTTCTCTTGCAGCTCTGAAATCAGCCATTTGGACACGCATTCTACGCTCTCTCAATGCCATCAAACCAGCCTCGGAACAGATCGCCTTGATATCAGCACCGGAAAGATCATCCTTCTGGTTAATGAATTCTTCCAAATCGACATCTTCGTTCAAGGACATCTTAGATGTGTGAAGAGTGAAGATCTTGCGTTTAGTATGTTGATCAGGATTCTCGAAGAGAATTTTTCGATCAATACGTCCCGGACGAATGAGAGCAGGGTCGAGAGTATCAATCTTGTTTGTAGCCATGATAACCTTAACATCTCCACGATCATCGAAACCATCAAGTTGATTAAGGAGCTCCAACATAGTTCTTTGAATCTCACGTTCTCCACCGGATGTAGATTCGTAACGTTTAGTACCGATCGCATCGATTTCATCAATGAAGACGATGGATGGTGCATTTTCGGCAGCAACCTATAAATATTAGTATTCGTCTCACCCAAAATGAACATTGAAAATATGCATACCTGGAAAAGTTGTCGAACAAGTCTAGGTCCATCACCCAAGTACTTCTGAATCAACTCACTACCAACAATTCGCAAGAAGGTTGCACTCGTTTGATTTGCAACCGCCTTTGCCAATAAAGTCTTTCCGGTACCTGGCGCACCATAGAGAATAACACCCTTGGGAGGCTTGATACCCATCTCCTCATATAATTCGGGGTGTAACAAAGGTAATTCGACTGATTCTCGCACTTCTTGAATCTGCGACTCGAGACCACCAATATCTGCGTAAGATTCCGTTGGAGCTTTGTCGAGCTTCATCACTGAAACCAAAGGATCCGTATCATCAGTAAGAACACCAACAATCGAAACGGATTTATGATGCAGTAATACACTTGCACCTGGCTCCAAGAGATCTTTGTCAACAAAAGACATGATGGAGACGTAGTACTCCGGTCCAGTGGTACTTGAAACGATAGCATGATCATCATCAATCATTTCCTCCAAAGTTCCAACACCCATTGGACTACCACGCATATCATCAACACGACCTCTTTCATCGGCATTTCTGTCAACGGCATCTGCATCACCACCAGCGTTGGCGGGTGCTGCTGTCCCTTCCTTTGCAGCCTTGGCCTTTCTCAAACGTTCCTGATTCTCAACATATTCTTCTTCGAGGAGCAAATGATCGTGAATTCGTTGCATTCGAAGATATCGGAGTTTGCATCGAGATGTCGGATAGACGGCTGGTAGCTTTGCGGAGGCATTTGGGCCGGCAGCCTTACGCTTCTTGCGACCGATTCTAGTTGTTGGTCTTGGTGGTGGTTCGTACTTTGGCTTATCCTTCTATTGTTAGGCAATCAGTTCATCGTACATTTTTCTATCATGATTACGAATTTATATGCATACCTTCTTAGACTTGTCATCTTTTCCATCTCCACCCGGTTGATTACCACCAAGGCCGGATGGTTGTTGACCCTTTGAGATTATGTTAATATTGTCGCTCATACAAGTCATGGGTTGGAAGCTTACCATCTTGTTCTTGGTAAATCAAGAAGCTCTCAGTAGGATGGTATAGGATTTCGTGTGATCCAGATTCTTGATAGGAGATATTCGAATGTTGTTGTGGTGGTTGAAGTTGAGAAAGGTGGTATATTTTGTTTGTAATAGATAGGTAGCAACAGCTTGGATGCTCTTTTAGCCTTCTACAACGATGCAACAAGGCGACAAGAACGACGCGAATGAATAAGAAGCTAGCTTGGCTTGGACCACCTGGGCGATTTGATAAGTCATTGATGCCTTAAATTTATGTAGCCTTACGAGCTTACTTAAATCTTCTCGCCTTAACTTATACACTCAAAGTATCAGGCATCAACTTTGTTGTGATGCCCGAGAGTCGGGATGGGATGTATTTATATTGGCTTGCTCGGATGTCATTACTGCGCTGCTTGCAACCATAATTCCCTCCATACTCCATACATAACAAATCCATCGTACAAAATATATCATTCTTTCCATTGACATTGACAGAAACACGTACATTCAATAAACATATATTCCATTTACACAGCATATGTTGGGTAACCTTTGGGCATAAAGGTGGACATAAGGGCTCATCATATTTGAACCTATTCATGACATTTCTTTGAAATATCATCCATTCTCTTCACTCCAGTCTCACCAGCTTTGATTCTGTATCCCGTCTCCCGTTTCCCGTATGGTACGATACGGAGTAAACATTCAATTGACTGCCAGGTAGAAAGTGGGACAGCTACCCACTTATCAATAACCCCGCCAAATTTAGATCCTCAAGCATCCATAGAGTGCGAGTATTGGTAACTTTCTTGGGTTACATAAATACACCACTACTTTCAAAAGGCTTTATTGGTAAGTGCCTTGTCTTGAATGTCACTCTTTCTTAGTCCTTATTATTCGGCGTATTCTATCCACTACGACCCTCGAACGATCTTCTTAATCTGGCTTGAAATAGTTTGAGAGTAGTAGGGAAATCACCATATCATTCTTGATTAACATTCACCACCTAGGTAGTCAAAGAAATCTTAAAATTACCTACACAGAGCAATCGCGAAATCGTCGAGTCCAATAAGACATCATCCTCGAACCCGATCATAAGAGTCAATCTAGACCTTGAAACTCGAGCATAAAACCTCGAATCTCCATCAACATCAACGTCAATAACACCCATTTTACAGCACAGAAATGTCTTCCAATAGAATGCGTCGTATTGCCAAAGAGCTGAACGATATCGCGAACGATCCTGGCGCTCAAATATTTTGTCAAGCAAGAGATGGTAATGATAGCGATCTGACTAGCCTTCGAGGTTCTTTTCCAGGTCCACCAGACACACCCTACGAAGGAGGCACATACCTAGTCGATATCAAGATTCCAAATGAATATCCATTCAAACCCCCACATATGAATTTCTCGACCAAGGTCTGGCATCCAAATGTCAGCAGTCAGACTGTAAGTTTTAATCCTGTAGGGAACGGAATTAAATGTTGACGTTTGAACAGGGTGCCATCTGTCTTGATACCTTGTCCTCGGCCTGGTCTCCGGTTTTAACCATCAAGTCCGCCCTTCTTTCCCTTCAATCTCTCCTCAGCGAACCTGAGCCAAAGGATCCACAAGACGCCGAGGTAGCCACTATGTTGATCAACCACCCCAAGGAATTTCGAGAGAAAGCACGCGACTGGGCAATTCATTATGCTGGTGCCCCAAGGGTCACAAAATGGTCTCAGGCTGCTGCCTCAAGCCCCTCATATTTTCCACCGGTCAAACATCAATCGCAAGAAGAGAAGGCACGACAGGAGATGTTGAAGTATGCCAGTTTTCCTTTAATTGTTTTTCCTCTTACGTTTACAGTAGATGGCAGACTAACAAGAACCTACAACAGATATCAAGGGTACAACAAGGCTCTGGTCGATCGCTTTGTTTCCATGGGATTTGATATTGAAAAGGTAGTCGATGCATTCAACTTCGTCCATATCGACCGCCATGGTGGGGAGGACTACGAATTAGAGGAGGCTTATATGGGTGATATCACAGCAAGACTTCTTGGAGAACCATGACTCATGAATGATCTTCGACATACAATGAATGGTGGTTGGTTGAATGAATGAATGGACAACCAAAAGGAATATGAATGGCGCACAATTTTTTGATCGAATGAAGCATAATACTTTCGCGATTTAAACGTACGACCGAGATTCAAGGAAAGAATTTCAAGCTGAATAGCTTCGTGTAAGGGTATACAGAATAGCTATATTACGAGTACAATCAAGAAATGATAAAGGTATGGATGGGGAATGGCATCTCGAAATTTGAACCTTTTCCAGGAACAAAGCTTTATTAGCATAGGCGTTGGCATGGATATGTATCCACATGGCGTTACGTATAGCTTTCTACTCAATTGCATATCAAATATTTATTCAATTTTTTGCTTCGAGCTATGTGATTTGCATGCATTGATTTGCTATTTAAAGACAAGGTAAGAGATTAAGTAAGTATATAGTAGTTGCTTTATTTCAGATGCTCTAGCTTTGTATCCAAATTGTAACATCGACTTATGAATAAGTACGTTTCGATATAGCATTGTCGTCTTTTGCTCACCCAAATCGACTTCTTTGTCGATCATGTACAGGCGGTTTCTGCATGGCTTACAATGCCAGTGGATATTGGGGAGGGGATGGGTTAGAAGATTTTCATACTTGATATTATGATTTCAGGGCTGTGCGATATTTAATTCTTGGCAAACAAATCAACAAGGCTGTGAGAATATGGGATGTAGATATCTAATGAAGATATGCGATGTGATGATGCGGAGTACAGTATGGCCATTAGATATTTGTAGAGTACCTAGTTGAGCATAGAGTATCAAAACTTATTAGTATCCCTCTTTGGTTTTGAATTTGGTATTAGCAGTAGATTCGAGTCGAAATTTGGGTTTGGATTTGGATTTGGATTTGGATTTGGGATGAAGAGATTTGAAGCGGATGGAGGGAGTGGGAGTAAGAGTAAGAGTAAGAATTGGAGGGGGGAGAGATTTTCAGAGGACTTCGCTTATTAGATTAGCTTGTCGCGTGAGAGTTGGAAATCTAGAGAATGGGTGGGAATTAGAGTGTGGGCATTAGATACTAGACACTTGAGGATGCATAATAAATATATATACAATGTATATGCAAGATTTGTGAGAACTCGAAACTTGGAACTTGGGAGTCTCTGGTTGGGGTTAGTTAAGCTGGCTAGGTTGAGTATCTGAATCAGGGTGGTGTAGTGTAGTTTAGTATAGATAAGTTGTGGTGGTTTTCTTTTTGGGGGTGTGAGGAATCAATTAATATTCATTTTTTGGAGGTTTGTTTATTTTGGATGAACAGTTGAATGCTGGGAGATTTGATTTGATTTGGGGTTCTGGGGGGTATTACTGTGGCTAATCATTGAAAGTGATGTTTTTTTTTTCGTTATTTTGATTGCTCAAGGCTTTTAGATTTCATTCGAGAATCATTGAATTTATATAATTTATCATTAGCATATTGCAATTGTTCATGATTAATTAGTCTTTCAAATCAAAAAATTGATGTAGATTGTAGAGTAGATATAAGACTCGTTGGATTTCATTCTCAGTATTCCTATTATTTCGGAGGGGTGAGGGGTGAGGAGGAAACTTTAAATAAAAAAGTGGATTATAAAAGTGTGGATGTAAAAGGGGCTTCGGTTAAAATATTACTCGGAAAATATGATGTCGATTGGTACGGTCTTGAAAGTAGAATAATTTGAAACTGTGGGTTTTTGGGCTGGGTGTTTGTGTTTTTTGTTTGAGAATCTATAATTTGGTCTCAGAGTCGGAGAATTTGTCGGTAGTTTGTTGGGAGATAGGTTTGTTATTTTTAGATGAATTGTCATGAAGGGGGTCTTGCGTAGAGAGCAGTATTCTGTTGGATCGAACAAGAGTCTTTTGATTACACTTTGGGGAGGGGTTCTTTGTGTTTCTTATTAAGTTTATCGCTTCACGTATATATTGGCCTGCGATCTATTCGCCCTGTCAATCCACCCACAAATGACCACACATGTATCAGGATCCTCGAAGGTATTGTTCCAATTGACTAAAGCCACAGTTTCTATCAATTTCATCCATTATCTTCTGGTTTCCCGAGAACATTCCCATTGAGACGTTGAATTGCTTGACTGACTTTGATGTTTAGCTTTACCGGTTTTGTAAGTCTTGATTTCAGAGCGAGAATTATGAAAAGATTGTGTTTTTGATAGAATGCGGGATTGGCTTTTTTTTAGGTAATGAGGTTGAAGTCTTTATAACTTTGAGTATTGCTCAAAGGTAAGGTAGCGAGTTGATGCTATTATCGATTGACAACAGGAATGATTTTTTTGTATGAAATGCAATTGTGGAAAAGTGAGGTAAAAGAGGTTTTAATATCTTAGTAGAAATGAGCACAGTAAGGTCTTCATTAATGTATGAGATTTTCCAAATAGGGTTATTTCAGTCCCAAAGTTTTGAATAGATCTCGCTATGAGCGTTTGGAACAATGGGATCTCATTTTTTAAATTGATCTTGCACAATAAGTTGCTATTATTCAGATCAAATATGGATAACGAGTCCCTATGTCATGAATCAAATTTGAACAATGAGTTCTCATTCTTTGGAATTGTTATGAAAAACGGCATTTTTTTTAAATCAATTATAACAATCGATCCCCTTTCTCCAAGCCAGATTCGAACAATGAGGGTATATTGTCGATATCAGACTGGTGCATTGAAGGTTCATTATTGGAATTAGAATTGAATCACCTACGCATCTTTTGGGCTTTTATTCTTTTCATTTTTCGTCTAAAATACATATTTCTCCGTCGCTGTCCATGCTACTTGCTGCACAGATATATTAAGAAACACCACGGGCATAAAATCAAAAGAGAAAACAATAACCTAAGTCCAAACACGAATTTTCCTAAGAGTGTCTTATGCAAGGCTGATACTCACCTACCAATCCTCGACGGTATGATACTCTTTGTTGGGAAGAGACTTATCTCGGGCATCAATAGGCTTGTGATCCACCAAGATCCTAATCTCGACATCAAAGCAAACTTCGACGGTTGTAGAATTGCTGTGATCAGAGAGACAAAGCGGATAAGCTTGCTTGTTCTCTATGTCACAGTATACTCCTTCTTGGTAGGAAACAGAGTCTGGACCAACAGAAGTATCACTAGCGCAAACCTCGTTGGCACTGTAGCTAGTATTATTGCTGGTGCTGAACTAAATCGTGTGATTGACCGGAGATCAAAAACCAACCTTGGTGTTGGATTTGATGCGATGAGCTCTGCAGTTGCACGAGGTCACAACGAAGTAATTCGTGTTCTCATCGACTATGGCGGGATTGTGTTGAAAGAAAGAATAAACCCGGTTCCTTCATCAAATAAGACCATATTGAATATAGCCGCACGATGGAGCCAGCACCATACGATGCGTCTGTTGTTGAAAGAAGGGGGCGGTATTACCGAAATAGGCGAGCAAGCTCTGCATGAATATGCCGTCAAACGTGAAGATCTCTTGATGACACGTCTTCTCATCGACGCTGGCGTTTCTACTTGTGATAACCCCAACAAAAGCCACCAACCAGTGCTCATAGCAAAACGTCATGGATGGCAGCACATTGTGGATCTCTTGATCAGTGCGGGGGCTGATGATATCAATCTTTTTGATCCAGATAAGTGCCCTATCGACTCACGGATTTTCCGAGATAGCCTTTATCCTCTAAAAAAAAAAAGACACCGCGGCAACTATGGCACATACAAGGCAAATATTGATTTTATGCAACGAGAAAACTTTGTGGATTGCAATGCGCAATCGAATAAACCCAAGGAATGTTTTTCTTGGAAATGTTTGGTGCAGTTATCACTGATGCCAAACTTCATTTGATCTAACTATTGGCATTCAAGTAATTTGTAATTGTTCTTACTGAATTAAATGTCCTCTCGAGGCACTTATGATTTCAAATCCATTGATACCCTAAACCATAGATACCCTAAACCATAGTCTACCCATCAGATTCAACCAAAGTTGGCAGATCAGATTCAAGACACTGTCGCAGTGAAAAGTCTTGCTACCCCATTTACCTTATCAAAATGACAATTCATAGATAAGAATGTGGCATAAAGTTTGCAAATGGGTGTAAGTTCTTCAATCTGAATACACCAACTTAGCTGAGCTGAGATTGATTGATGCATATTCCTGAACTTTGATCCTTCCCTCACCAAACATATCCCCGTGGTACAGTGGTCTACGTAACGCCTCCACTCAAGCCATAGTAATCGGGGCCCTCTCAATCGGGCCAAATAGGGGACAGTTTGGTACAGTCATTCTATAGTACGAAGTTGATTGGGACCTAGAGGCGCTTCACAGCGTCTCGAAGTTTTGCTATTTTGGTTTTTGTTTATTTTCATTTTTGAATGATTTGATTTTGAGTGCTTTTGATTCGGTTCGTCAAATAGCTAGAGCATCAATTTGTATTTTTATGGGGCAATTCTTTTTTAAGCGACGTCTAGGTTAGGTTTGGGATCCTCACTTTTGGAGCAGTGAATATATTTGAATGAATTTGAAACATCTGATTGGTCAATAAGTGATCACCACGTTCATCAATTTGAACTTTCAAGCTGAATATTACTTTTCAATTCATTTAATTAGATCGAATGATTTTGACAGAATCTCGCTTATAGTAACCGCCACTGCTGCACTACTCGACCTGTTCACGGTAGCAAGCTCTAAACTTCCATTCATATCTCCTACCGTCTTCGTATTCGGATTCATATACCTCGTAGATTTCAGCGTAGATACAGACACATCACTGTCTTCAATTCCCATCATAAATTAGCCCAACTTGAACCACATTCTCTGATTACCTCTGAATATCTCAAAAATCGACAAAAGCAAGCTCTCGTAGCACCCTTTGATTGTCATTCCTCACAAATATATAAGTACTGATCTCGAGTGTGCATGCTTCTTACCATCATTCTTGGAAAGAAGTCAGATAACCAAATATTTGGACCAGAGGCTATTAATTTCTGTAATTGCTGGGGAGTGGTGACATCTGCATAATGTGTATCACGGTTGTGACAAACTCTTGGGTGGTGCCTTTTGAGTGTTGATACTTCTTCCTATTTTCTTCGTATTGATCGAAAAGATCTTGATTACTTGATCAATCATTTATATCATTTGGTAGAAGCGGCTGCGAGCATCTTGGTTTGGTTTTCAAGACCAAAATCAAAATCGCTAAAATTGAAGAATGAATGATTGAGGAATGAATCAAAGGCTAATGGATCTTTCGGATAGGTGAGTCATTTATTCTTTTGTTGCAAAGAGCGACGACCTTTGGCTTTGCATATGGTGTTGGCAACGACACGGAAGTCTGGCATCAACTTTCACATTACGAGAGTTGTGAAAAAGTAGCATCAATTAGAAGCTCTCACATATGGATCAGCGACCTACTACCAGAAGGCGCAAACGAAGTGGAATCATTCAATCTCCATGTGATGCAGTTATCAGCATGTCTAATCTACAAATATACACCCTCACCACTAACAAAACACAATCCATCCCCAAACTGAGTGACGCAGTTCACAGAATCACAACCGACGAGTGTTTGAGCCTTTATGATAGTTGAGATAGAAAGCACAAAAGCAAACGGAACGTAACAATAGTTTTACTTCTTGATGGTACATGTTGATGCAAAAGTAGAGTTGATGTAGTGGTGGCGCTGGTGGGCGAGACGCCTGTTCATCAGCCAAGAAATCAAATAGCGAAGAGGATCGAAGGTGTCAAATTCGGAGGACTTAATATGTACCTATAAATCATTAAGATTGAGAAGAGGATATAAAAAGCTGAATCAATCACTGGACTGCGGATTTCTCATGGAAACAGTGCCGTAAGCATTCCAACAAATACAAACGTGAAGTGAATAATTTGACAAGTCAAATTCCGAAATAATTACCCACTGTGAAGTAAAAATTTCTATAATTATACTCGTAGTGATGTAGCCAATTAAATCATTAAACTTTTGGTATAATTACAAGAATGAATAGTAGACCGACTGCGCAAAGAGGCTTAAAACAAGTCGTTCAATGCCGCGACCAATAGAAACGTCAATATCTAGGTATATTTGATCCTTTGAATAGATTTAATTCACGCTGAAACAAAGGCGAGAGGCACAGCAAGACTTGAGAATTATCCTACTCAAATACATACTTCAAATAAGAACTCATAACTGCCATATACACTTACGCAATGGATTGATAGAAATGACACGCAGCTAGAAACAAAGGCAAAGTTGAATATTAATGTAAAGAAGCTTTTGTTTCTGCCACACGTGAAGAAGAGACTGCATTGAAAATTTTACGACAAGAGACTCTAGTCATTTTGATGTAAATGGTAAAGAGATCCTACTCTATCATCAGGATCTTCAAGGAAAAATTTCGCATTTTCAAGGATCGATACCGCGGCAGGCACACGTGATATCACACGTGAGACACGCATACTGTCTGTTTTTTGATATTGGATAGCATCGTATTACCACTGTAATCACCGTTGTCTCATTGTTGGGGTCGAAAGTAGGCAAGAACTCAGTGCATATCTGGATGAATTGTTGGTGAGTCGTTGATTGTTGTCCTGAAGGTATTGAAGTCCCGTGTTCCCCACTTTTGATTTCATGAAGGAGATAACCTAAATCAAACCTCTCAATCCTCAAACAACCACTTGTAAGATTTCCTACATTCAGTTCATCAACCAATTTCAAGGCTTTTAGCCGTCTTTTTATAATCTCGTGGACCACATGCGCATACAGTACAGATTGTGAGCTAATAATTTTTCGTTGAGGCGCACATAAATGCATCGACCATGACTTCATTGTCACCAACACTTGTGGTTGGCAGATGCCAAGATATGCAGCAATTTAGGCCAATTTCATAGCTACTATTAGAGTCTTTACGAGTTGGGGTGGATGGAGAAATGAACGTCCTTCGTCGGCGTAATGTTATGCGATACGGCAGCTATTCCCGAACAGAATACCGATGTAAGATCATCGAGAGATTTCGGGGAAGAATCTGCCGGAAAGACACGATAGTCCTCGAGGCAACCATGGTGGATGAAGAGTACCTTTTGGAAGTGCCTACCTTCAAATTTCTCATTTTCCTTCATTCATCTCCCAGTCCACGATTAAGGGCTGTGAGGTGTTGAGAGATGATGCAAATTGAAGTCTTGAATGCTTCGCTCTGGTCTTCTGAAGTATAGGAGATGTCAGATAGAAAACATTTGTATTTCGGGAGTTTCGAAAACCTACAATGTTTTAGTATCCCTTTTTCTTTTTTTTGGCAGTTTTGCAGTCTTGACCCATGTATCTGTTATGATCTATGAGCTTAATTTTCATCCAAAATATCTCCCGGCGCTGGAAAAATCTCCGCATTTATCCGGCAGATTTCTGGGGTAATCATACATATTATGGAACCCCAGATTTCTGTTGTAGCCAAGTTGCCTTTACCCCTGCGGTACAGTAATATAAAGTTATTTCGCTGGCTTTTATCCCACGAATCGCCAAGCGTACCTTACATCACGCGTTGCTGAATTTCATAACTTTACCCAATGTGCTAAATTCGTTGTTTGATCGTCGCGAGTAACTTTTCAAATGCCCATCATTACTCCGTTCGGTAAATAGGATACTCATTTTTGGAAAGCCGAATGTATTCACACTTTCATGTGCATGCCTTTTTTGACCCCTTTCCCCTTTCTCTCAATCTTATATATAAGCGCAACAATACTCTTCAAGTCCTCACATTGCCAAGGAAGAAACCGAGGTGTCCGGTTGAGCGGGTGTGAACTCGGCGAAAGATCATTCAGCACGCTAGATGCTCTTTTAGTCAAGGGAAAACGAATTGCCATGCACTTATATGTGCTAACTATGTTCCCCCAAATTTATGTTCTGTCCATCAAGTGCTATGCTCTCTTTCACTCCAATCATACCCAAAACTGAAACCTAACACTCCGAGTCTTCCGAGTTCACAATGCGTCTCAATCTGAAAACCATTCTGCTTTCGGCTTCGTTGTTTCTGCCATCTCTTGTATCTGCCCAGCTAGCTTCTGGCTATCCGATTGGCCCCCTTACTACTTCAGATGCGAAATGGGCAAAAAAAGTCTGTGATGTGACTAAGTATGGTGCAGTAGCCGATGGAAAGACAGATCTGGGACCAGCTCTTCTTGCCGCGTTCAATGCCTGCGCAAGTGGTGGCGTCGGTATGTTTGTAGACTTGCGTGATTTTGGTGTGAGATACTAAGGTACGATCTAGTGAACATCCCTCTTGGGAACTATGCGATGTCTACATGGGTTACACTATCTGGTGGTAATGCATGGGCTATAAACCTCGAGGGTGTCATTCTTAGAACTGGGTAAGCTCTCTCACTGCTTCAAAGGCACTTTTAGTTTGCTAAGAATTTGTATACAGTACTGC
Organism: Botrytis paeoniae; assembly: GCA_004786145.1. Lineage (NCBI taxonomy): Eukaryota > Fungi > Ascomycota > Leotiomycetes > Helotiales > Sclerotiniaceae > Botrytis > Botrytis paeoniae. Next base: position 92,193 of record PQXI01000005.1, on the reverse strand, counting down.
AAGCGGACATATGATTGTTGGTAAGTTTACCGCCTGAATATTCGTGTCTCTAGCATTTCTAATTCCCACCTATAGTCCAAGACTCTACCGACTTTGAACTCTACAGCAGTAGATCAAGCGGCGCTATCCAAGGTTATGGATATGTATTCCATGCACAGGGAATTTATGGGTAAGAATTTATGATGACAAGTCGTCTCGAGAATATCGTTAACCCTTAGTGAAGGCCTCGTCTCATTCGACTAATAAACGTTGTCAACTTTTCTATCCACGACATTGCACTTGTCGACTGTAAGTTCCCTCTGACCTTTCTCTACCAAAAATGTTTCAACTTCCAAATTTATTCCCATGCAGTCCCACGCAGTAAACTGCACTATGTCTTCTAGCTTTCTTCCAATGCTTCTCTTCATTCATACTGTCAATCTCTATTGATAATTCCACTAGCTCCGGCATTCCACCTCATTCTCGACACGGTGCAGAATGGCCAAGTATACAACCTAATTATCCGTGGTGGAAACGAAGGTGGATTAGATGGCATCGATGTTTGGGGCTTCAACGTTCATATCCATGATGTAGAAGTTACCAACAAAGACGAATGTGTCACTGTCAAGGTATGCTCTGTCACCTTCGCAATTTGTTCTAGAAAGCCTCCACCATGCGATCAATCTTATCTAGAACATTACAATTCATGTATATGAACATGGCGCTAACAGAACTCAGAACCCATCCAATCACATGCTCATTGAGAATATCCATTGTAACGTAAGCGGTGGATGTGCGATTGGTAGTTTGGGGGCAGATACTGCCATTTCGAAGATTACTTACAATAACATCTACTCCTGGCAATCTAATCAGATGTTCATGATCAAGAGTAACGGTGGATCAGGTGAGTTTTCTTCGCTCGTATCACCATTGCCCTTTCTAATCAAAGTCTCTCAGGATCGGTATCTGACAGTGTATTTTCAAATTTCATTGGCCACAGTAATGCATATTCCCTCGACATTGACGCATATTGGAAATCAACACCAGCAACTGGCAACGGCGTTTTATATACTGGTCTCACTTTCTCTAACTGGAAAGGAACTTGTGCAGATGGTACCTTGAGAGCACCTATTCAGGTTATTTGTCCAACAGGCCAACCTTGCGCGGGTTTGAGCATTACAAACTTTGCAATGTGGACAGACACGGGTAGTTACGAGTTGTATAAATGTCAAAATGCTTGGGGTGATGGAGGATGTTTGGTTCACGGCACTGCGCATACAGCTTGTAACTTGCCACATTTTCTTTTATCATTACAATGGCTAACGAACTCTATGATAGACTCGATTGTGACACAAACGGTATCATCAGCGCCTTCTGGCTACTCTGCAGCAAAAATGCCGAATGATTTGGCTGCTGGATATGCGCTGACGGCTAGTATCCCTATCCCCACGATCCCTACTACATTCTTCCCCGGACAAGTTCCAGCAACGAAGAGGGCGTATCCATAGTCGCCAGAGGGAGGATAGATATGCATGCGAAAACATGAGAAGTGTAAATGGTTGCAGGAAAGCAAAATAATTCGTAAATTTTACTTTGCTTCTACATTGAAGTTTTCACTCCCTTGTTGCTATTCTTCGACAAACCTGTTATGTCTATATGACATCTGCAAGTTCCCTCTTCATGGTATAACGACCGTATTGCGCATCTCTTGTGATAAAAAACCCAATGTCTTCGTCTTGACATGCAACTCTCGAGATTTTGACCGTAACTCCCATCGCCAGTACTCCATTATCCCATGCAGTTTTTACATCGTTCATGCAATTTTTACATCATTCATGCAATGTTATCAACATCCATTCCCTCGTTGGCTGCATTTGATGTAGTCTCTGGCGCATCTAGAACCATAATTAGTATCAGAACCTCGATATCAATTACAAATTTATAAAGTACTAACCAGTCATCTTGACCTCTCCCTCCTTCATTGCCTGTTCCAATGCTCTTTGACGTGCACAGTTTTGTGCCTTTTGGACCTTACGAGCCTTCTTTCCAGATAAAGGTGCTAAAGGTCCACTCGTAGGGTGCAGAACAGTACTAGCTCTGGTACCTCTTGGGTTTTTGGTAATCTTGTTGATTGCATTCTTGCGTTGAGTCTTTGCTCGGTTTGCGATCTTGCGCTTCTTTTGGGGAACATTGGGGTTGCTTTTGGATGCCATTTTGAGGTAATTTTCGAATTTCGAGTTGTGGATAGACTTGCAGATGGAATTCTTTGAATGAGGAAATAATTTTGAATGCACAGGATAGTGATCCACTTCGGGTGAACACTTTCACCGAATTCCCGATGCTTGCAGCTGCGCCACAAGCCAAGTTTACTACCTGAGCCCGGAATTCATCATCATTGTCATCAGTTTTCTTGAATATATTCACATTCAATCCCATATTACCAATACATCACCTTCTTTCTTTACCACCTTTGTAGTGGTTAGCATACAACTTTGAACTTCTTTGGAGTTCTCAATTCTCATTCAATTTACACACCACTAGCAGTCCAATTTTGAAGATACCCAACTATTCCTTGTGTTGTTGTTTACTTTGAATAATTCATCATGTCGTGGGCAGGTAAGAAGAATACATTTGTGAACTTTGGGAGGATAAAGAAGATTAAACTAACGATCTATCTGTCAAAAGGCTTTAAGAAGAATGTCAATAGGGCAACTACTCAGGTTATGATGAAGACTGGTAAGTGAACCTACCTTGAGGAACTTGCGGAGATCGGGGGTGGACGTCAAAGAAATATAATGCCATCCCCGAATTCTTGCGAGGGCCTTTCGAGTTATGATCTGTTTATTTTCAAGGCAGCAAGCTAATTTTTTTTATTCAAGGTCATGTTGAGAAAACAAATGATCGCGATTACGAAGTTGAAGAAAGGTTAGTTACAACTTTATTACACCACCACAATGGCTACAACCACCGCCGAACACGATACCATGGCGGAAGAACTCGACGAGGAAATGAAGGCGCTCTTGAGAGCTGTGCAAGAAGTCAGCTTGCGATTGACTTTGGAGAATGCTGGTTACTCCAGTAACTCTGAATCCGAATCCGATTACGAGTCAGAAGATGAAAAAGAAGCCGAGATCGACGACAACAATTCATCAGGTTATCCTTCAACCACTCCCTCCAACTTTCTATCTACGCCATCTGCTTCATCTGCCAATTACTACCCATCAAGCCCTTTCTTGCACTCGACCTCGACTTCCTCCAACATTTTGACCGACTACCTTCCATCAACTCCTATTTTACTTTCAAGATCGACCTCTTCCAATTCCGGAAATGAAGACTTGGAATGGGATTGTTTTTTGACTCAAATCATGGCGGCCGAAACTGAGGAAGAAAAAGGAATTGTAGTTGACCAAGTTTCTAGACGTTATCGCACAATGGAGGCCGCTTCATTGAGACTGCAGAAGGAGTCAAAGGGTTATTTGGATTCTTTGAGAGGTAAATTGATTCATTCCGATTTTTTTGAAGGTGAGCTGACAACAAATGCAGCAATGACCGCTTCCCAGATGCGCATTGCTGAGACCATTGATGCTTTCTATGGTGATGCCGGCGCAAAGGATGGTGTCAGTCGCAGTTACAAGCAAGCTGTAGAGGATCTCGACGCTGAGACAATTAAAGCCCTTGATGGCCCATACCGGTAAGAGTTGCACGTTTATTTGCGCAAAATGAATGAAGCTAACATCACTAGTACTACCGTCTTGGAGCCCATCTCAAGATTCTGTGCCTATTTCCCCGATATCAATGAGTGTAAGGATATTCTCTCGTTTCTTTTGATACCTGCTAAACAATTTCTAGGTATTAAGAAGCGTAACCACAAGCTCCTCGACTACGATGCCATGCGCGCAAAGGTTAAGAAGCTCGTCGAGAAGCCAGATAAAGATGTCACCAAACTCCCTCGTGCCGAAAAGGAGACTGAGATGGCTAAGGCGGCTTACGAGCAACTTAACGACCAGCTCTTTAATGAACTTCCTCAACTCATCGACCTTCGTGTTCCTTACCTTGACCCAAGTTTCGAAGCTTTAGTCAAAATCCAACTTCGCTTCTGTGCTGAGGCATATTCCAGAATGGCACAAGTACAACAATACTTGGATGCTGATACAAGAGAGCAATATGCTCAAGGACATCTCGATAGCAGGGTTGAGCAAGTTTTGCAAGAAATTCGCGAATTAAGTATCAGTGGAACAGTTTGAGCAGTGTGATTTCATATGGGGTTAATATCAAGGAATGTTATTTGCATGGTACTTACGGTACTTCATGAATATATGACTGGTGTTACATGGATGAAAGTTGGGGTTTTGACTGGCAAGCGTTGTCATTTGACTTCGATATCAAAGGAAGGCGTTTGGGAAAGTTGTATACGATTGCCAGACCCAATTGTAAAGGACTGAGCATGTATCATCTAGGATTGGTTTTTCTGTAGACACGATAATTTTATCTTGCTGCTTGCAAGATCACAATAATCACCTTGTATCATCTGTATTGTTCATTGCCTGTGATGTGACATGATAGCTGACGTTGTTACGCATCATTCGAGGTTTGGCTAACAGCTAAACAGAGAATCATGGACCTAGCTCTAGGGCATTAAGGGAGACTATCGTTTCATACCTACTTGATTATCATCTCATGGTAACATAGCTTCAGTATCTCCCGTGGACTTGGTCTTCAGAGTTCTCATTTTTAATGCTTAGATACATATGCGTCCACTATTTTTCTGTATATCTATCGTCCACTTGTTCATTCAACCATTAATAGAAGACTTCAAGTTGTTCCATTCTTCGAATTATATAAATATCTGTTACATGATTCGGATTGTTCGAAACGATGAAATTTTATACCGACTTCCTTGCACATACACTACCGACATGGATTGGATTGGATACAAGCATCGCCAGGACCTCTTCATAGATCGGTAATCGCCTTTCCCCACAATTGAAACTTGGCCTAACATATAGGGACCTTTTGCATGTGGGATTGATATCTTTAAACGTTATTTGTTTGGGAATGGAACGCTTGTACTTTTTTGCCTTCGAATCTTCGAATGAACATGAGAATTAAGAGATGTGGTAGACTGATGGAAATTTTCTGAGGCGCGGGAGATGGCTATGGTGTCGTCAGCGAAACGGATTTGCTGGGACTCGGTAGGGAGAAGGGTTCTTTGAACACATTGGTTGGAGGGTTTAGATTCTGGGAGAGGGATTTGATTCGTCGCTTGTATGCTTCCGTGTGCTGGAAGTTTCCTCTAGACGGAATGCTTGGCTCGAGGATCGAACTTCATGGGAATTCAAAGAGGAAGATGCGTTGCTTCGCGGCTACATGCATGGGGTATCCCTAAATACTAGGGATCATATGAAAGATCGCCTCCGCAATGAGGTTTACTGGCGGTTTGATCATACCACTGCACTTCGAGGTGGAATCGCACATTCGCGTCCTTTGATGCGCTTTGGGATGTTGATACTAGGGATTGGAGGGTTTGTTGTAGGGCAGCTTGGGACGAAGGTTTGATAGCTCTTGGCGCATACGTTGACGGAGCTAGATAGGGAGAGAGTGGATGAGGTAGAATGCTATTATTGGTTTGTCTTGAGAGATAGCTTGGGTTGTAGATCTGAGCTATGGGAAGAGATGCTATAGATGGATAGGGTGGAGTAATGTATATAAGGATACTTCTCGTGGTTCTTAGCACGGTATCTGGACATCATCACTTCCATTCTACATTCCTATTAACTTTTTACCAAATCTTCGGCAGGACCGTGTTTATTTCTTACTCTATTTTATATATCCAACCGACTATCTATCTCCCCATCCAAACCATCAAAATGCAATTCTCCACCGTCTTTCTCTCTCTCCTCGCCGCCACAGCCGTCGTAGCAAAAGGCAACTCCACCAAACCCATCACCGACAAATCCCTCTGCAAAGAGATGAACAAGCTCGAGAAGCTCGTGGACCAAGCCCAAAACACCACGAAGCTCGCCTCCAAAACAAACAACAACCAGACGAAAATCGATAGTATCGTGGCGAAAGCGAGCGCTGCCGCTGTGCAGCTCGATGCGATGCAGGCAAATACTACGTTGGTATCGACTTGTGCTGTGATTGATGCGGCGCAGACGACGAAGAAGCAGTGTAATAAGATGGAAGGTGTGTATTCCATTTCCGATTCCCTTCTTCATTCTCCATCTCCACAATCCATATCTCTCTTACTCCCCTGATCCCTCATTCTCACACCCTCCAGACCTTCAAAAAACCATCGACACCGCCAGCAACAGCACCAAGCTCGCCGCGAAAACCAAAGGCAACGCCACAAAAGAAGCAGAATACCAAGCCAAAGCTACGAAAGCGCAAACGAAGCTCGCGGAAATGACGAGTAATACTACGTTGGTGGATGCGTGCAGTGCGCTGCAGACGGAGAAGGAGGCTAAACAGGCGGATACGACGACGACGAGCGCGGCGACTAGTTCTACGACGGCGAGTGGTGCGGCGGGATTGGTGAATGCCAAGTTGGGAAGTTTACTGGGTGCGGGTGTCTTGGTTGCGGCGGGGATGAGTTTGTTGTAGAGAGGAGAGGTGGGGATGGAGGTTATGGGGGTGTGGGCTTTGTCGGTTGGGGGATTGGGGGAGGGAGTTGGTATGGATATCAGTACATCAAACCAGAGGCCGTGGAATTGGGAATATCTACTCAAGGAATCGACATCGGGTTGGGCATTGAAGGAACACCGAGTTGGAGAAAAAGCGATATACATGCATTATGGACTCGCAACCTCGTACACTATAACCAAATGCATTCCTTAAACTATTCACAGTACGAGTTAGGATAAGAATGAATGAGAACTCATCTATTGGAGAAACAAACAAACAAGAACCAATGGGTACTGGATTGAAACGCGACGTCTCCAGAATAGTATCTTAGCGATGAAACTAACAGACAGGAAGAAAAATATGACGACATTACCTAATTTCCCAGACCTCTACATGACTCGACACATATGTTCACAAGGTCAACACACAAGATATTCCATAGCCCTCAAGGTAGACTTACTATCCATCTATTTAACCATGCGATCTCGTAAATACTTCAATCAAAATCAACGGTTGTGATACATAGGATCAATACACACTCATGCAACTGCAAGTGCGGCTCAAAATCCCCTCATTTCAAACAAGGACCACCATCCAAACTAGCTGGAGTAGGTGATGAAATCCTTAAAATGGATCCAAATCAATTCAGGAGACATTCGTTATTGGATATCAATACGCACAACCCGTGTAATCTGCAGACTCCAACGACGATCAACATCTAACCCATTAAACAAACACAGTGACAACTACCACCTCACACCATACACAAGCCAACTCGGTCCCCCAAAAAGTTCAAATATCCAAAAATAAATCCCCGTGGTCCATCCATCCTATTCATAATACATATACCGGTCTCTCAACCCTTATCCGCACAATTAATTTCTCTGCCTAAAAGACCCGTTCCGTCGTACCAATTGCTCACTGTTGTCAGAACCTTATTTTATTTGCGAACGCCCGCTAAGGCTGTGAGGAGCAAAGCATGGACCCACATGTAACCTTAAACTTTTTTGTGGCTTTTTTGATAGGTTGTTGTGTGCCTTACGGGTGAGCTGAAAAGGTGTTGTCGGTTTTGATGGTCTTGGGTTTGGAGGAGGAGAGTGGAGTTTGAACTACGTGATGGGGTGTAGATGTGATAATTTGTAAGTTTTCTCTTTCCATAATTCTTGATATTATTTGAGGCTCAAGTGAAGACTACCAAGCAAATAGATAGTTATGTTGAGAATTCCAACCCTAAGCTCTACAAATCGCGTAACCAATTGTATACTTTCCCTGGGGTATGATAAATCACAATGACATATCTCAAAGCGCAAACCCGTAATTTTCCAAGCCAAGTAAGGAAGCAAACAAGTATTGCAACCCAAGAGACGATCGACAAAAGTGGAAGTGAGAAATATGCAAGAGGGAGTGAGGCTGAAAAATGCCATGCCATGCCATGCCATGCACCTTCCCGCCCTTCCAAATCACGAGGGAGTCAGGTAGGTACGAAGGGATACATATTTGAGCGGTCGAATTTCCATTCCAATATGGAATTTTTGTACACTACTTTTCAGATTCGTGTATTCTTTCGCTATTACATCGATATTCTTATTCGTATATTTTAAATTCGAACATTGTACCACGAGAAGCCTTCGAGTTGAGTTAAGCACATTGAGAAACTTCCATAATGACTGTCGCGAATAGGACTCATATTCCTGGTGCGAGGGGTGCTTTACTTGGACTTCGCATTGCACAATTGGTGCTTGCTGTTATTATACTTGCTCTTTCGTCGTATGGAGTTTACTGGCTTGTATATGATGGAGATGCACTTACATTGGCTTCGGTAAGCTTTTACTATCTCCCTATTCACTGATATTTAAGACTAACCGTGAGTGATCTTCAGGCCGCTATCTCGATTGTCATCTGTGTCTATGTGATAGTAGCAAGCACAGGCGCACCTGTCCTGTATAACTACTGGGCTATACTCGGACTGGATATTATCGCCGTGATACTTTGGGTTGTATCATTCCCGATTCTCGCCTCGCAAATCGCAAATGCCATTACTGTCGAAGATACTTGCACCTCATATTACTATTGTTACTACTACAAACGCAAACGTGGATTGGGTCTTGAGAAGCGCGCAGAGACTACTTGGGAGACATATAAGAATGTGATGATTGCAACATCTGCGTTGGGTGGTCTTGAGTTGTAAGTGTTAAACAGATTCACCTCGTGAACAATTATTAATCACATTTAGTGTACTTTTTGCGATTACACTCATCATTCTCGGGATTAATCTTCATCGACATCGCAGTGCTGGAGGTCATTGTCAACCTGGTGCTGCAGCTCCTAGACAAGTTGATTTTGAAGAAAAACAACAACGTAATGTCACTGCACCTGCGGAGCCAAGTCAACCTGAGGTTTATAATCCACCAGTCATCCACCACTAGATGTACCCACGACCCTGGTATACTCAGAGAGAAATGGAGACAAAGGAAAGAGAGTCAGGACTAGAAGATGATGGATACGTTGAAATGCGGTGTTCTGGTCAAGATGTTTGATGATACCCGAATATTTCTTTCGTGTGTATAGTGTTCTGAACGAATAGGAATAATAAGACTGAACTAGAGCTAGAGGTTAAGGATTGAGAATTGCATGCAGCTTTTAACACGATATGGCCGTTTCCATATTGATCAACTTTGAATCCGAGTGACACGAGCCAGTAAGAAATCTCAGAAAGTAACTTTAAGCTTAGAGTTAGTTTCCGAAAAGCCTTAGGATATTCTAAATCCCCTTATAATCAATGATCCAGAATCATTAGTCCTTCACTGAAAGAGCTAGAATTCGCAACCACACAAAGGAAAACACACCAAATCTATTCCTAGCATTCAACAGTCCAAAGAGATGACATAAAAACTAATACCACTAGGTACCTCAATAACATCACGATGAGAAAATCTAACTCTTTCATCACATCAAAACAACTTTTCCCTATCTCACAGCCAAGTTTTTTGTGGCAGATCAAGATGATGTCTAGCTAGGTAGCTGACAATTAGACCGTGACTCGAAGTATGACCTAAAAAGTTCGGTGATGACTCAGATCATTTAGAATCCTAGAACTAAATGGTGGCTCAGGATTAGACATGATAGTGTAGGAAAAATGATGTATTAATAACCTAGAATCAATTCGAAATCTATTACTCCATCAAAGTCTTATATATATATATAATCCTCCTTTACTTGTAAAAGCAAATATAAGAAGAGATGGTTGAAAAATACGTTCTTATCCAAGGAGACAACAAATTCGAAGATTGTTATCGCTGAAAGAATCACCATACCACCACCAAAACCCCTGTTCAAATGACGCAGCCAAATCGCGTCCGCGCGCAAAAAAAGTTATCAACGATTGAGGGGGGGAAAGATTTGGATCCGAGTACGGAATCACAACCACAATCACAACCACAATCACAACCACACCTACAATTACCAACTCCTCCATCCTCCTCCACACCCACACCCTCAAGCTCCTCATCTTCTTCCACCCAAACGCAAACGCAAACGCAAACGCTCACCCCAACCCGCAAACAAAAACGTCGCGCCCTCCTCGCCGAATCCCTCGCTCTCTCACTCCACAACTCTAGTTTCCCAATTCCCGCTCCCGAAAGCGATGTACCCAGCAGCCCAACCATCCTCATCTCACCACACCATCTAACACCCCCAACTTTCAACCTCCCACCCACAATGTCCACCCCCACCCGTCTCCTCATCTGCTCCATCGGCAACCCCGCCCCCTACACTAACACCCTCCACTCCGCCGGGCATACCATCCTCAGCCTCCTCGCCCCCTCGCTCTCCAATCCCCCGTTCCAAAAATCTCGCTCCTACGGAAACGGTCTCCTATCCCCCGGCTCCACATACACGCTCTGGAAATCCAGCTCCTTGATGAACGTTTCCGGGGTGGGTGTCACATCCGCCTGGACGAGTTTCCAGCGGGAATCTTCTTCGGCGGAATGTAAACTCGTCGTCATACATGATGAGTTGGAATTACCAGCGGGAAGAATAAATGTGAAGCCGGGGAGTAATAGTCCGAAGGGTCATAATGGGTTGAAGAGTATTCGGGATACGTTACGGGGACAACCTTATACGCGGATTGGGATAGGCATTGGGAGGCCGGAGAGTAGGGATGCGGGAGTCGTGGCGAACTATGTGTTGAGGAAGATGAGTGCTGAGGAGAAGAGGAAAATTGAGGGGTGTGTGGGAAAGGTCCTCGAGGAACTGGCGAGGTTGAGTGGAGAATAGAACGGTCAGAGATTATTTGAATGGTACTATGTGAAATGATTGAGATGGAATGGTATATTGAAAGTCTTCATTCGAATTTGGTTCGGTTTAACAACACTTTACGGCATGGGATATTTGGACACGAGATATGGGACGGGAATGGGCTGGTTGCGCTGAACATATTATCCATTGGATTTTGTACATTTCTTGTAACAAAAGAGAAACGCCCGCTGATGCACATGATACCCCTAATAGACTAGATATAGAAAAATAGGAAAAGGAGAACAACTTTCATGGGCTTTTAAAATCTACCTTTTACCAGAATGAAATGACAAATGAAACAAATTAAGCTACTCGAGCCTCATTGTTCTTCCCTAAAGTGCTTGGGCTTTCTGGCGATTCATCATCGCTCATCAATCCTTCCAATTCAAACTCTTCTGCATCACGAATCTGCCTCGAATCTGTATGAACATGGCCATTCATCCGTGGAAGACGAGCTGGAGCGTCTTCTCCATCCTTTGGAGGCACTGGAGGTGCACTGGTATTGACTGCATAGATATGAATCAACATATTGGTCAATAAGAATATGAGGAAGGCGAAACTGTATAACACAAGGACGTAAGATACGTGGGTGATTCCTGCGTCGGAGATAAGTTTCATTTGTTCTTCGGTAGCACCCATGAACAAGAAACCAGATGCGTAAAGTAACTATCATGATTAGCCTAAAGTCTTTGTATTGTAGAAACATAACTTACAAATGGTGGAACGTATTGGAAACTGTTGGCATCACCGTCCTCGGAGAAGGTAGCCCTATCTTTCAAGAGGAAAGCAATTTCAATAATCCTTGAAAGTCCGGCGGCCATTAAAGTATATCCAAAAACACTGTGGACCATGGTACTGAGTGGGAGATGCTGTGGGTGACCAGACATAGCCCATCCAGTGATGAAAATGACAAATCCGGGAATGAAATTTCTCTTTGGCGAACCATCTCTCTTTCTGCTCAACCAAACTCCTGCCAAACCAGCAGTCCACCAAATTATTCCCATAGTAGTATGTTGAATATCATTTGCGACCCAAGCGCCACCCCATCTGTGTTCGGTGAAAGTATTGACACAACCCCAAGCTGCGATAACTGCCGAGTCGAAGAATTCTTGGGATCGTCCGGTTTTTCTCAACCAAACTTGTCCAACCAGCATAACAATCGTAAGTAAGATACCGTAACCGATGAACGCACTGCCCATGATAAAATGTGCGAGACATTGGCCGAGATGATCATCACGACAGAAACCTAAAGCTGCGATTCCACCGAAAAGCATTTGTACCCAAGCCACAACTGGCATTGCCTTTCCAACAATTCCATGACCATGAACCGCGACCTTTCGGATCTTTCCGTGGAAACCTTTGGTGATATGAAATTTGAGGTAGACACCGAATACGACTTGAACGGCAAGCATAAGCATCAGGATGTTGGCGAACGCTGAGTGAACATTTTTCGCAAAGACTCGTCCTCCATGGAGATGCCCCAAGAAATATCCCGCCACTGCGATAACTGTTCCTAATATTTGTACGGGTACATGCCATCTATTTCGCACAATCTGAAAATCCTGTTAGTACCACGATTTTGACCCTTATCTTTGTTACATACTCCAAGAACCATTCCGGTCGGAAAGATAATGCCAAAGGCAAACATCTGCAGCAAGATATGAACCCATAATATCGAATCCTACATAATCACAATTGTTAGCATCGCTCAAGCATCCTCCGAAAGATTTGTGATAAACATACAATAGGTTCTATACTCATAGATTCTCCATCTTGAATCTTCGACATATCTCCTCCGTGTGCGTTCGTTCCTTGTGCTAATAGAGCGATTCCAGAACCGGCCACGAAGGCAAGACGACCACCATTCATGATGAACATATTTGCACCAGCGTTAATAGCTAACGGGCGGGCCCGTGTATTGTCTGAGTGTATAGAGTTGTGGCAAGATGAGCCAGATTTCTATTGCAATAGTTGTTTCGAAACGCGCCGATTAGGTCCGAGTGTGTGAGTAGATGCGGCTGCTTATCTCAAAGACAATGAAGTGTTGAGATGATAGGTGGCAGTCAAACCATGCGACGAGAATGAAAGAGGAAGAAAAACAAAAAAGGAGTTAGTTAGATTGAAATCTCTTTTCACTCGTAACTGTATATAGATCCGAGATAGATGGTACCGTCGGTAGTTTCAAATCTATATTTCTAATTCCACGATATTAAATTGAGGCTTCGTAACCAATTCGCATCTCGCTGATCATACGATAAATTTAATTGGTGCGGGTGTTTCGGTTCGTTCATTCAAGATCACGTGAATAGAATGCACAGCCACAAGTTGTTGACTTTCCCCCTTTTATCAAGATAACACCCCTCTCGTCTGTGTGAGTGCAGATCAGCCAGAGTAGTTACTCATCTTGCATGAAAGAATGCGATGGTATTGCTGAGGTATGCAGATGCCCTCAACCTATCAAAAGATTTACTCCTAGGGTCACGTAGGGTTCTTTGGCATATATCGGTACACTAATAAACAAGGTAAACATACACAGCAAGGAAGCTTACGCAATCATTAGCGGGTCAGAACGTTTATTCTACGAATTCTATAATTGTTCGCATCCACCTCATACAGGCGATGGGAACTTGTTGCAATCGCAATATTAGTTTTACATTTCAACTATGCCCTTCCCTTCTCCAGCGGCTTGAAGCCATCAATCAGGCTTTCCCAAAATCTTCTTGACGACTTTCGATCTCCTTCCCAGTCATCCTCATTTGACAGTATTCTGTACTTGCACTGATGTGTTGGACATGGCATGTATCACGGCAGCATCGCGGCTTCGGTCTCGCTGTAAATATTGTCATCTTCAATGTGATTAGAATCTGGTCTAGACATGCAATATAAACGAATAACTTCTTTGTCGCCAGCTCCATTTAAGAGAATGAGGGCATTCAGATGGTGTTGTCATGACCCAAGATGTAAAGAGCTACTGACATCTGCACTAATCGTTAAATAGCTAGCGTAAGTCATTACAAGCATTCTTATTGGTCATAGTATGATTCTTTCCTCATTGTACATACCTCCCTAGGTAATATCTAACTAGTTGTGGCTTAAGTATCAATGTGAGCATCATCGTTATTTATCCAGTACCTATCAAAGCAAGAACGAATCATGATATTAAAACTTTTTGGGAAGCAACTTCCAAATAAAAACTTTACTTTATCTTCTGACACGATTTCTTTCTCGGTTGAAGATTGTTCAATAATCACTCAAAACCAAAACCACGGTTCTTTATATTACAACATATCAAAGAATTGACCAAATATCCAAATTCGAACATTCATTTTTGACCATGGCAGCCGCAAGTACTGGTACTGGGCAACCAACTAGCATTGCAACTAAACTTTTCTCGGCCCAAGAAAATGTCAGCCTAATCGGTATACCACAACTAGGATTCGGAGTTTACCAATGCAAAGGACAAAAATGTTTCGATGCTGTCACCGCCGCATTGAGAGCCGGTTACAGGCACATTGACACTGCTCAGTAAGAACTCATACATAACATTCCTAGCGTGGTGACCACTAGAAGTCTCTAACAGCTTATTATAGATACTATGATAACGAAAAGGAAGTTGGTCTCGCAGTCGCAGAATTTATGAAAGAAACCAGCATAGAACGCAAGGAGATTTTCATCACAACCAAGATCCTCACACCTGCTGGATCAGTTGAGAAATCTTTTGAGAAATGTCTGAAGAGTATTGAAGCTCTTGACAGTGAGAACTCTTATGTTGATTTGTTCTTGATCCACAGCCCAAATTGTGGAGCTGAAGGTCGTTTGGAGATGTGGGACGCCCTCCACAAGCTTTACAGTCTTGGAAAATCCCACATGATTGGAGTTTCAAACTTTGGCATTGGACATATCGAGGAGTTGGAACTTGCTAGGCCTTTCATTTCTCCTCACGTAAATCAGATAGAGGTTCGTGTTTTCAAAGTGGAATATTTGCTGCAATTCTAACGATCTTAGTTGCACCCTTTTTGCCAACAGCGAGCCATAGTTCAATACTGTAAGATCAGCGGCATTTATGTTGAAGCTTACTGTCCAGTGGTCAGAAATCAGAGGAGCAATGATCCAGTTCTTCAATCGATCGCAACCACTCACAATAAAACCGTTGCTCAGGTATTGATACGATATGCTTTGCAAAAGAAATGGATCCCTCTTCCAAAGAGTGAAACTCCATCGAGAATCGCCGAAAACGCCGATGTTTTCGACTTTGACATCTCCGAATCGGATATGCGTCGTTTGGATGCACTGGATGAAGGCAGCGAAGGCTCCATTGTCCAAGCTGTCACAAACAGATGAGGAAATTCAGATTACGGTTCATCAGCCTGATAGAATGAATCTGGCGGATAACCTACACTTTGACTCTTTTAGCTCATGCATCGAACGGGTTGTTCAGATATCTATTATGCAAAATAACACAGATTAGGAGAATGATTCGCAAAGTTGAACTTTCGGGGACATTGTTGAAAGGCAATTACTCAGATATACATTATACCAAAGCATCACTTAGCAAGTTCAAAGTCTGAAAATCAAAAGATTCATTTGATCTTTTCATGCTGCTTCATACCGGTCTACTTAGTTATTTTGCATCCCATAATTGAAGCAGCCGCAGCGTGTGTTGGATTTGTTGGTTGTGATCCCACCTACGGCCTAAGCGCCGAACGAACGACGATGACTAGAAATTCTCAGCCACCAACCTCCATAACCAACTGATACAAACCACCTTGATATTCTCTTGTACTTCTTGAAATAAATTTCCTTTGATTCGTAAAGTTTATTGATTTAAAAAGCGCTTTCGATGTACTTTTTTCACACTGGGAATAAGTACAAGAAATTTACATGTCCATGAAATCTCAAAACCTCCACACACCTTTCCTATGTGCTTCACATTGATACGATTGGTCAAGGATCAGTGCCAGGAAACCGGTGCATCAATTCCCTGACCGACCTGAATCTCAGACCTTGCTTACCTAGATAGTTGTATCCAACGTTGGTAAGTTATAGTCACTATACAAGCAGCAAATCCTCTCAATAACTGCATCACATACTTGACTTCACACTCTCCATTCCATTCCCTTTACCTAAAACCCGAGCGTCTCGAACATATTTCAACTCAAATTGTATAATTTAACAATGTTTCATAGTAGCAAATCCTCGAAAGTTACTCTGCACAAGAAACTCTTTGCACCAGTGTCGATTACCAGTGCTTTGGGATCTGGTTCTTCGACAGAACTTAGAGCAACGATACCGGTTTTGTTGCCGGCGGAACCGGTAGTAGAGACAGAAGTGCAAGCGGAAGTGGAAATACAAACACAGGAACAAAATATTGTATCTGTGTCATCAAATCTTGTTTCTTCAATTAAAAAATCTGATTCGGCCTTGCCTCCTGCTGCAGTTCCAACCCCAGTCCCCGACACTCATGCGGCTCAAGATACGGTAGAATCACAGCATACTCGAGCGGAAAACAAAGTTGTTGAAAATAGTATCCAGGTTCTACCTCCTAGTCCTCCTCGACCTCCTTTTTATCCTTCCTCTTCTGCTTCCTCCTCATCACACCAATCCTCACACCAATCCTCAACCCACAGACGAAACATGTCTTCAACCTCCACTACAACCACAAAATTCGGTTCTCCGCCCCCTTCCTACACACCTTTCGTTACAAATTCTCTCCCTCCCCAGGCCTATCCATATCACGTGCAAACCCAGTATGGCCACACAAATGGCTATCGATACCCGAATGAAAACATGTATAGCAATGGATTTCCAGCGGGTAATCAATATGTGAATGCGCCGTTGAATCATCAACACATTCATAGAACGGGCTTTGCATCTCCATCTCCTTCTCCGTCTCCGGGTTTGCAACTTCCGGATCTGGTGGATGAGGTGTTGAGATTGAGAGATCGGTTGAATTTGTTGGAGGGGGGTGCTTTGGCTTTGCCGGGTGAGAGAGGTAGTAGGGAACGTGGCAGAGGAAGGGATAGAAGAGGGGATGTTGAAAATGATGAGGAAAGAAAAAATAAGAAAGCAAAGGAAATAGAAAGGGAAACTAAAGAAGCGAAAGAGAGATGGGAAGAAATTGAGAAATGCGGATTGGGGTATGAGGATTTTTTGGACGAGTTTTTTGGTCACGACTATAGTGATTGGAAGATTGAAAAGTTTGAATTTGAGGAGGGGGAGATTGAGGGGGGTCTGCAGGTGGAATTGGGAGGGGTGGAATTGGTGGATGAGGTTTGTGGGGCGGAAGAGAAGGGTAGAGATGAATATGAAGATGAAGATGAGGAGGAGGAGGAGGAGGAGGGAAAAGAAAACGAGGAAGAAGATGAGGAGGAGACTGAGAGTGAGGATGAAGATGAGGAAAGCGAAAGCCAAGAAAAAACTCCAGAAGAAGAGAAAACTCCCAAGCCCGAAGACACAATAACCCTCCTCCCATCCGTATTCATAGACGAACGCTCAAAATCCCGTTTACACTCCTCCTACTCATCTTCCTCATCAACCTTTTCCTCATATTTTCCCCGCTCTTCCGCTCCCTCAACTCCACAATACCACCAACAAAAATTTCAAGAAATTCCTCTAAAATCTACGCCAGTAGCCCCAGATCCTCCTCGGATTGTTCAACGACAACATCCAGGTCCATCACTTCCGGAATTCGGGTGTCATTACTTCGTAGACGCTGGTCCTATCAGGAATATAACGGTTATATATCCTGTCACTTCTTTGCCGCAGAGTATGGATGATTTGGAGGAGGACAAGGAGATTATTAGATGTGTATTGGAGGGATGGAACAAAGGGAATATTGTAAGTCTTTTTTCTACTTCATGTTTTTCTTGTGTACTTGTGATTTTAGGCTGCAGTCTCTGCAGTCTTCATTAGTTATCTTGTACCAGCATAAGAGCACGATTGAGACGCAAGCTAACAAGATATCCTACTAGGATAAGTATGGGCACCGTCCATCGAAAAGAGCATATGCTGCTATTATCTAGTATGTCCATCCCTTCTCCTCCCCGATCGGAAAGACTAACCCCCTCAGCCCCGATCCACAAGCCCCCCTCCCCCGCAAAAAACTACGCATAGCACTTTCCTTCACCCCAATATATCCCCCTACCTCATCTTCTACATCCCGCATTCCCACAACCCAGACTCCTACAAACCCAGAAGATATAACGACAGATACGTCTATCTACATCAGCACTACGAATGGATGTACCTCCTTTTCACTGAGTAATAATCACGGAGTTATGGATTATACGAAGTATAAAGTGAAATATAGCAATCAGGATGTGCATGAGAGACACGATGGGATTTTGGAGGTGGGGAGATTAAGGGAAGCGTTGGGGTGTGAAGTATTTGGGAAGAAAGGTCAAGAGGGAGGAGAAGGAAAGGGAGGAGAGGGAGATGGCATAGAAATAAAGAAAGAAGACGAGGAAGAGCAATGGGAAAACGAAGTGGTGAAAGATAAATGTAAAGACGACAGTCACGAGGTAGGATGGGGAGATGATAAGAAAGGCTATTCGTTAGAGGACGAAAAAGAGATGGAAGGGGGTTGGATTTGAAGCAACTGAGCCTCACCCTCCCTATCCTCCTTCTATCCCTGCACAATGTTCCTTGCCCTTAATAGAAAAGGCAAAAAAGCAAACAAAAACATACAACAGTGGGGATTCGCTGGTGGTCACCCACCCAACTACTAATCCACCGATCTGAAGCTTGTGTATGGCAGAGCAGACGGGATGCCCAATTCTCTTCAGTCTATGGTCGTATGTAGAAGTATTAAGCTCGGCTGGTGTCATATTGGAGAGTTTGGACGAGAGGATACAAGACGAGATATTGGTGGGATCACGTTGGCACGAGAGGGGGGGGAGGGATGTTTCATGTGGGGATGGAAGTAGGAAATTCAGAGTAGATACAGAGTCTAACAAATTGGACGATAAAAAATAATAATATAAGAAGATGCAAGGAAGCTTGAGGCGGTGATGCCTTGCCAAGATAAGATATAGCAGGATTCCGTTTCCGTATGACAAACGTTAGAGCTCATGCTAGTGTTTCAACAACTTTGGTATATGTGCTCGGAAAGTTCAGATCTTAATTTCAAGGAGAAGAGTCTGTAGTTTGAAGCTTTGTGAAAAAGAAAATGTATTTGCCGGGAAATCTTTGTACGACGTAGAGTGCCAATCGCTCCACTTGAGCGAGAAGTCCCAGTCTACTGAATCCAGATTCCGAACCCGTCAGGCATTTTTGTGAGTCGAGAACCTTGAAAATCCATATGCCGTTGTCCCCAATGTAGTAAACAAGATCCTTGAGCCATCACCGCACATGCATCTTGTATGCTATAGGGCAATAATCAAACGCTGAATGTCGTGATCCCCCTGAGAAAGGAAAGCACAGAATAGAGCTTTTGAATCCTTCAAGATGTTTCTTCTGAATTATACATAACCCTAAAATCCCTAACTATTCTCCTTCTTTCCTTCAGGTTCCCGTCTGTCAAGAATTTCATCCACAATACCCATCTCCAGCGCCTCCTGCGCACTCAAAAACTTGTCCCTCTCCATCATCCTCTCAATCTCTTCCAGACTATGTTCCTTCGTCAAATGCCTCTTGTAAATCTCATTCAGACTCTTCCTAACCCTCAAAATCTCCGTCGCATGAATCGCAATATCGGTAGCTTGGCCTGAATATCCTCCGCTAGGTTGATGTATCATAATCGAACTATGCGGCAAACAGAATCTTTTTCCTGGTTCTCCTCCGCAAAGAAGAAGCGAACCCATGGATGCGGCCTGGCCAACGCACACAGTAGAAACGGGTGATTTGATATAGGTCATTGTGTCGTAGATGGCGAGACCGGCGGTGACGGAGCCGCCTGGGGAGTTAATGTATAGAGTTATGGCTTTTTCTGGGGCGTCGGATTCGAGGTAAAGGAGTTGGGCTACAACGGCCGCTGAAAGAGATGAATTTACTTCGCCATTGAGACAAATAATTCGCTCCTGCTTTTTATCAGTAACGTATTCTACCATCGAAAATCAAAGCATCAGCATGAGGGAAACACACTTGTAAAAGCTTAGAAAATATATCCGCTGATCCTCATCTCATCAGTATTTTATATTTCCCAAACCAAATCCGTCGTAAATATACATACAGGTACGCCATCCACCTCCCTATCTCATTAGCACATATTCGCAAATTTATAGGGTTCTATATCCTGCTCACAATCGTCTCTGTGATATATGGTACGGGAGTCCATGATTTATTTGGTTCGGATTGCGAAGGTAAAGAAGTAATAGATCTAATTCCTGCAAAGACAGCCTTGCGCGCTGCATGCGATCGGAATACCCGTGTTGCGAGCATTGTGAAGTATGATTGATGATGTGACGTCTGTAGGAGTAGTGGGGGTGATGTACCTAGATAATGAAGCTTGGTTGGGAGACGCGATTGTCGCGTTTTCGCTTGAGCTTTGATTGATTGATTTTGACGAAGATCCTTAATTTATACCCCTCCAATTCTTTGGGTTTGTTGACGACAGTGATATGTGGTATGAAGGGATGCAGAATCTTTCATGGCAGAAGTGCTGGAAGGTACTTGAAATACTCTAATTCGAATTATTCTACATCGGCTTCAAAACCAATTGCGAACGCCAAAAAATTCAAAAATGTTACTTCCAGCTCTGCAGCCACAGATGGCTCGAGTCAGGGAGACAATGCTGACGGCATTCAAACCACGATTGTAGACGGCGGAGAAGGGCGAAAGAATGGATATGGAAAAGGAACCAAGCGACGAGAGTTACCTCTTTCACCACTCATGGATCCCTTATTTCAAGAAGCCCGAACCAAACATTCAGCTCCCAAACCGCAACCCAAGAAAGAAGGCCGAACAGCTTTCCAAGAGCAACTTGCCAAAAATCCTTACGGTATTATTGCTTCTAACTCTCTATAGTGCTTAGTACTAACACGACCTCAGCTCTTGCCCTCGCAACCCCCGTCCGTCAATGTACCGCAACACAACTCTCGCTCCCTAGTTTCTTTCTCCAAGACTTTACAGTAATGGCGCATCCCACCACATCTGCCCCCTGGCACGTCCCTCGAAGTCTCTCTCCCCATTTACCCAAAGTCGAATCCTCCGAGCAAAACACTTTCCACACCCCCTCACTAGGATCCACCACCTACGTAGCCATGCGCCAACCCCTCCTTCAGTCCTTTTTCAAGACAAAATCTGGATACACGGGGGTATACAAAAAATTTGGACTCATGCAGGCGAAGAGTACAGCGAGGAAACATGTTGTGCTACAAGCGACTTGGAGATCGGATATGGATACCTTTTTATTGGAATTGATGAGGAGGAGGACGGCGGAATTATTGGAGTATTTGTGTGGGAAGAAGAGTTATATACACAAATGTGCGAATTGGAAAGAAGTGGAATTTAGTGAACAGACTGGCTGTGTATTGTGGATGGGACAGAAGCTTGCTTCGAGCGAAGAAGGGGAGCGGGGACGGGAACAAGAGCAAGAGCAAGAGGTTCCTCCTGGAGAGTTCGAAACTAAGAGAATCGGACCTGGAGGGAGAAAAGTTGTGCCTGTGTTTAATTTGAGGACAATGATGGGTAAACAGTGGATCGAGAAGATCACAGAGGGAAACCAGATATTTGGGAACCAAATCTTGGTTGTCAAACATAAGAATGCGACTAAGGAGATACAGATGAGACTATGGAAGTTGCAGGGTTATGTTGCTACGTATGGAGGGATGCCGGATGGAGATGTAAAAATGTCTACGAAGGCTACGCAGTCGACGAAGATCAGCACCAGGTCGACAAATATCGCCGACTCCAAACCTAGGAAGATTTCTAAAGCTTTACGTTAACCCTGAAAGGGCCTGAGAGAGAGATAAATATATCAAATTAGATTATAACTATGGCGTGACATCGTAACGGCTTTCCTAATATCCCAAAAACGCCATTATATCTTCGTTAGAGTGTCGTAGATCATAACTTCGATTGCCCCGCTTTAGTAGCATCCTCATCACACCTAGCCAAAATCCAATCCCCAACGTCCTTAGCGAAAACTTCGCGGTTATCGGGCAGATCCGCATGCAATTGATGGAACCATCCCTCATATCTCTTGAACTCCTTATCCTTCAAACTCGTCTGCTCATTAAACCACTTCTCACTTCCCTCGAAACTCGTCCCTTTATCTTCCGTTCCATGTCCTAACCACAAGCTTTTGACCCCAGGGTTTAACTTTGTCTTTCCCTGGTTCATCGCAGCAGTTCTATCCAACATCCCAGCTAATCCCTCTAGTGTTCCCGTGTTGTGCATCAGCGTATCCTCATTCATCGACTTTATAACCTCGGGATCTCTGGTAAGATTCTCAGGTGGAAGTCTATTCACCATTTGTTTATGTGGTAGGAATTTGCCCGCCAATCGTCCAAAAAATACAGTAAGAAAACTCGGTTCGAAGCCCTTTGGAAAGGCAATGAAAGGACTCTCCAAAATAAAGCCTCGAATACTATTCATCAATTCCGCATATTGTGGATCACTAGCCAGCGTAATAACCTCACCACCACCCATCGAATGCCCCATTAAAAAGACTGGAACTGGAGAAGGCAATTGTGTCTTAATAAACGAAACGATGTCAGAGATGACCAAAGAAGTTGGACCCGTAAGACCTTTTTCGGAGGGCTTGGTAACGCTGCGACCCCAGCCTCTTTGGTCGAAAGCGTGTACTTCAATTCCGCGTGAGGCGAGTGTGGGAAAGAGGATATAGTAACGATTTATGTGGTCGGAGAAGCCATGGATGAAAATTAGTTTGGCTACAGGAGGAGCATTAGGCTGAAGGTTAAGTTAGTTTGGATTGAGAATGAGCTGAGGAAGGGAGGGGTCAACGGACTTTCCAGGTTTTGGTATAGAGGGATTGAGAGCCAATCTTATGGGTTCCTTCAATTTCTGTATACATATTCAATGAGTATGTGAGGTGCCAGTTTTAAAGATAGATTTGGATTAATTGGTTGATATGTTGTTGAGATGAGGTGAGGTAAGATGAAAGACACCTTCGGCTTTCAGGTGGTAGCGTAGCTAGGTAGCTGAAACCCCTGTAGATAATGCGGCCGCTAGCGTAGACATGAAAGGTTGCATGTGAAAAGCGGGAGCCATCGATATCAAAATTATTAAAGTCAAACATCAAATTGTTTTTGAAAATCACGATGTCAACAACTCAACGTGCCATATCTTCTGGTATTAGGAGAATAAATCCCTACAAAACAATATTTTCACCATGTAGTCGTCGGTCTTTCACTCAAAGATTAGTCAGAGGTAGGAAGAATATCTTCTATCTTCAATGTTCACAGCTTTACTGATTTTTTCGATTATTTTGAAAAGTCAATGACATTGTTCTGTTGAAGCCGGAGACGAATCCAAGGGCTGTACCTACTTTGTCAAAGCCTCTAAAACTAGGCGATTCTCTTGTATTCAGGGATCACAGAAAAGTCAAGGCAGATGACGTTATTGGAAAACCATACAGGTCTGTAGTGGCTGGTGGTAGAAGAGCATTATTTCGCATATATGAACCTACGCTTGGTCAATATTGTGATAATGCTCCAAGGATTGTGACACCTGTAGGTTCTTTTGTTTGGAAATTTATGGTGCAATGGTTAATTTTGATAGATCTATTCCTCAGATGCAAGCTTGATTGTTTCTTTACTGGACCTCAATTTTGCGGCAGTACCATCTACTCAATCTGAAAATGCTATAGAGAGTAAGAAGTTTCGTCCCAATAGGCCACTTAATGAACCTGTTGTTTCGCAAGATGAAGATGATTTGAAAACAGCAACGTCTCCTGAGAGTAAAGATCTGGAATCTACAGATATTCTAGAGAAGGATGAACTGTTGGAAGAGATTAAGGAACTTCCTAGAGAGCCGACGGAACTTACAGACGCGGAAATATTCGAGGATTGGGATTCAGTGGAACAAAATAATGAAACACTGGAGATTTTCGAGGCTGGTACTGGTGCCGGTTCATTAACTTTGCATCTTGCTCGAGCGATCCATGGAGCAAACACAAGGGCTCCGCCAATACCAAGGCTTCCTAAGACAAAGGGCAAGGTTACTCCAGATGACGATATCTACCGATACGGAGGCAAGTTTGGCGAGAGAAATGAGAAAATGACTGATCTATACAATGAATGGCGTTCACAGCGACGAGCCGTGATTCATAGCTTAGATGCGGATGAACACCACTCGAGACATGCACAAAGAACTGTAAGAAATTACCGTCATGGAGTGTATTTCCCCCACATCGATTTTCATATTGGTAGTATTCATGATTACCTTTCAAAACGTTTGGAAGAGACTAAAGGGGTCTTCCTCGATCACGCCATCTTAGATATACCTGGTATACAAGATGAAATGGAGATCGTGGGAAAGTGCATCAAACCTGATGGGCGTTTAATCACATGGTGCCCTAGTATCACACAACATATGAAGTGTCTGGAAATTGTTAAAGGGAAGAAATTGCCTTTCGTATTGGATCGGGTGTTAGAACTGGGATCGCAACTTAGTACAGGAGGACGAGAATGGGAAGTGAGATCAGTAAAGCCTCGAGCACTGATCAAAGCCGAGAAGAAAGTCAAAGCTGAGGAAATGGAGAGAGATGATAGATCCAAAACTGCATTTGCCGTTGATGAATGGCTCACCAAGATTTCAAGCAAAGAGGAGGATGAGGTAACCAGTGAAGATGTGGAAACATCCGAAGCTGAAAGTGTTACCGTTCAAGCAAATACAGGAGAAGCGAGTGATCCCACTGATATGTCAGGATGGGAAATGATATGCAGACCTAAAGTTGGAGATAGAATAGCGGGTGGAGGATTTGTTGGAGTCTGGAAGAAGATGGATATGAATGTTTAACAAACTTTGTAATATGTAACTTCTCTGTATCAATGTATCAAGATATATGAAAAAATAACAATCTACTACAACAAATCTCGTTTCACTATTATTGTGGAACAGCCGCTTCTGCTTCCCATGCATTCGTCTCGTGTTAAGGAAATTTATTAAGTTTGTCAGGTTAAGGTTATGAGACACTAACGACTAATTAGGATTAGCGTTTCTTATACCCCAGATCTTCAAAGAACTTACCCATGAATAAACCAACGATGCAATCATCCAAGTCTCCCTTGATTTTTTTTTCTATCCGCTTCCCCCCTTTTTTGTTTTATTATAGTGTGAGTCTTGCAATTGGAAGACCTACCCATCGAGATTGAAATGACCTATCAATAACTTTACGGATGGGACACCTAAATCATTCCATCAAGACAAGCTTAACGAACTGCGTGAGCTAGAAGCCGTTTGCGCATAGGTCAACAGAACCACAGCTTGTTAAGATGACGAGAAGAATCGTAGGTATACCTTTTAAAGTTTATATATCTCCTACTCATCTTACTCTAAACAGGTTCGCACAGCGACGCAACTCGGTGCGCTTGCTCTTTTTACCATAATCATCCTGTGGTTCCTGGATAATCGATACCGGGTTCTACCTTCCGCGCTTCATGATTATATGCCAGCACATCATCCGGGCCTAGTGATCACAGATATCACTGTCACAAAATGCTCGAAAATCAATCTTTTCACAAGCTGCAAGCTGGACTCGGATAAATGGCATCGTATCGAAAAGGACTTGTATTTGGGACAGGGTTGGGTGAATAGCGCTTATATGCATGTGCAAAGAAAGAAAGAAGAGGAACTTGCATCGGAAGATACGGTTGTTATGGATGTTAGTGTTGGGAGACTGGATCCAGCGACTGCAACGAAAGGCGAGGGCGATGAGAGATGGGAATCAAGACCTGCTGGATTATGGCTGAAACGATCTGCAAAGCGCCACGCGAGTGATTCAAATAAGGCAGTCACTTCTGTGGATGTGTTATTTGGAGCAGACGCTGTGGATCCAAGAGATGGATGGGAAATGACTGGCACGCCATTATTGTTGGATTCTTCTGGGGAGGTCCAAGAAGCCAGACTTAGTATACGAAGAGGGAAGCTCATAATGCCAACCAAACCAACGCCTCGTATAAGGGATAATGGGAAATTTAAGATCCTACAAGCAGCAGATTTACATCTGAGTACAGGGACTGGACATTGTAGAGATGCAATGCCTGAAGATGGTGGTAAATGTGAAGCTGATCCTAGAACATTGGAATTTGTTGGAAGATTACTTGATGAAGAAAAGCCCGATTTGATTATTCTTAGTGGTGACCAAATTAATGGAGAGACGGCACCTGATGCACAGAGCGTAAGAATGCCCTTACAAAGTTTAACTATTCATCTTCTAACAGATTTAGGCCATTTTCAAATATGCTGAATTGTTTATTAAACGCAAAATCCCATTTGCGACAATTTTTGGTAATCATGATGATGAGGGATCTTTACCGCGAGCTCAACAGATGGCATTGATCGAGTCTCTGCCATACTCGTTATCAGAAGCTGGCCCAGAAGAACTCGAGGGGGTGGGAAATTACATTGTCGAAGTTCTTGCCCAGGGTGGCTCCAAGCATTCTGCTCTGACAATCTACTTGTTGGATACACATTCTTATTCACCAGATGAGAGATCATTTAAGGGGTATGATTGGCTGAAAAAGAACCAGATTGATTGGTTCAAGCAAACTGCTTCGAGTCTGAAAAAAGCCCACGAAGGATATTCCCATATCCATATGGATCTAGCCTTTATTCATATACCGCTTCCTGAGTATAGGGATGATACCCTTTATAAAGAGGGTGCGTGGAGAGAAGGCGTCACTGCTCCTGGTTTTAATTCTGGATTCCGAGATGCACTTGTAGAACAGGGTGTCGTAATGGTTAGCTGTGGACAGTAAGTATCAAATCTCCTGCTTACTAGGCTGTGCTAATTAGATATATAGTGATCATGCAAATGAATATTGCTCTCTTTCTCGAAAAGAGGATGAAAGCCCTGCTCTTTGGATGTGTTATGGTGGCGGTGCAGGATTTGGAGGTTATGGAGGGTACGGAGGCTATCATCGCCGAATCCGTCTTTTCGAAATCGATATGAATGAAGCTAAGATAGTTACCTACAAACGCCTCGAGTATGGAGACACAGAAAAGCGAATCGATGAACAGATCATAGTTGAAGGAGGGAAGCCGGTAGCTCCATCTATATGATACATATGGGAAATCGGGCATAGGGAACAGGTGTTGGGAAATTAAAAGTTCTATAAATAGCATTTTTTCCACAAGGAAACGGCCAGGCATTTGCATTCGGGGTTTTCGCAATCTGGGTTTTCTACTTTTTGGTGTGCTTCAAATGCTTCACTATACTATCTAAGTCAGATAGTGTTTATTCGATGCATTGGTATATAATCTATACCATTTCTCTTCTCGCAAAAAGAGCGGAGTGGACTAGGCGATTTCTAATTCGCCCCACGAATACATTTTCCTGTACTTCACTCAATGCCACATCATATCACACGAATTTCTAGTAAACTCCCCTACAAGGGTATTTACGATCATGTTCATTGCAAATTCCCGATAAATTCCAAGGAAAATATCTTCGATAATGTCTACTTTCAAAGGGATTTATCGAATCCCCGTATTTTCATACCAGGGTATATTTCTAGGAGTATTCAATAACATTCAATATTGAAATCAAATCAAAAGTAGATGCTTCCATTGATATAGAAGTTGATAACATTCATTGGGAATATATGATATGAATGTGTATCAAGTATGCATCGCTGAAATGGGGTGTGTATAAAATCTCCCGCATACCACTCTCATCACTAGAACAAGGAAAACATGCGATTCTCATCTTATTCCCACCGGCTCACTAACACGATTTGAACATTGTTCCACGCTCCTTTGATTGGCATCTTACGCGTTATCACCTGTCTTGTTAATTAATAATGATGGTCTCTTTTCAAGTTTGGAAAGCTGGAGTGTAATGAAACGCTGTAGGTTTATGTAGAGCGTGACCACTAGCGAGCGCACTGATCGAAGGGATAATCCCCAACGTTTCAAATACTTCCATAAATCCAATGTTCAATTGATTTATCCTAGAATGCACATCCTCATTGCTCAACCTGGAATGCAATTTTTCACAATGATAGAAATATTTGAGTCGGTATTCATAAAGGTGTTCTTGTGTTCAGTTCTTGTAGTTTATGTTCTATCAGTCCGTGCATTGTGCCTATTCGGCATAGCTTCTTCCCTCCCTCGAGCCTCCTCAAGCTATCTATTCAGCTCTCGAAGCTATTGTAATACCCTGCACTTGAGTGAACTTACATTAATTAGGTACCTTCCACTCACCTCTTCACCTGAATTTTCTGATACCACTGGAACCTTACTCCCATCACAAATCGATCAACCACTTTATAACGCAAATAGATCTCGATATGTTGAAACGTCCCGCTAGCTCGGGCATGTCTTTATTCATGGATCCTCCCAAGAAGCAACGTTTAACGAAGCCCATCACCAAAGATTATATATCTCTCAGGAAGGATGGCTTGATTTCAAAAAAAATCATTTGGACGTTGTGCAGCTGTTGATGGGTCTCAGAGGTGCTTACCAACAGCTGAAAGTTGAATATCAAAAAATGAAAGAAGAGTTAAAAGATATGGAATATGAGGCTCAAGAAAATGCTGAAGCAATTGATGAGCTGTCGAGTGAATTAACGGATTACAGAAAAAGTCCGCGTTCTAGAGTCGCCAATCAAAGTGTAGAAGTTACAAGACTCATCGAGGAAAAAGATGAATTGGAGGCTAGGGTTGCCGATAATGAGGAATACATCGACATTCTAGTCAAGGACAACGCCGAATATAAGGAAGTAAATGACGAGCTTAAGACTCTGAACGAAGAGAATGCTACGAAGATCGCATGGCTCGAGGCGCAAATTGCGAAAGTAGCAGTTAAGCCAAGAACAAAAACCGCTGCAGCAAAAACGAATCCTTTCGATGTAATACAGCAGGCAAAACAACTACAGGATGTTATGCGCAGTGCTATTAGAGCATAAATCAAACGGGCATATGTGTTCAAACCCCTTATCCTACGACCTTCCTGGTTTTCTCCCCTCCTAGCATCACTCCCTTCTCTATTTGTGCGTTTTAACTTTCCTTCTCATGCAAAATCTCATCATCTATTGTTTTGTATAACGTCGAGCATGCAGAAACTAAACCGACTCTTATTCCTATCAGACCAAGTTTCAAAACTTCCGGAAAACGTTGGTCTTATACTTGCATAGTTCCATCTGCAGAAGTCTTCTATACTCTTTTTGATATGGACGCCGCGACGGAGCTCGGAGCAAAAAAACAGTGGAAGCAGAAGAAGATTAGCATACATGACTTCAAAGATGTCGTTGGTAGCTGCTTTTTCAAGATAAGTTTTCTTTTCTATCAGACTTCATGTCGTTTGGTATTTGATGGTAGCGTAAGGGATAAAATTTTAGATTCACGTTCTGGGGGGCATCAAATATATTGAGGTTCCGATCAAATACTAACAAAGAAATATAGCTTCGATGCAACTCCTTGGAGCTAGTTGGCAAAGATGTTATTTTGAGATGGGGTGCTAGAGCAAACAGTTTTACTGTGAGTGGAAAATACGATGTTACAGCCATAGTCTAGAGTGAACTTCTAGTTTCTAGATTCTGCTTTGGTTTTTATTTAATGCTGAGGGAGGGTAAATGGTACTGGGAATTTTCATTGGCTTATGGGGATAGTCAGCTCGAATTTGTATTATGCTGTTTGAGTCATTATAAATGATGTTACTATGATTGTAAAATTGAAAGGTGGTTCTCAAGACTGTTGCCTAGTAGTAGGTACACGATACCTTAGAAATATTTTTAGGGATCGCTTATCCAAGAAGAAGAGTTTCTGGAGCATTATGTTGAAACTATCTGGTTCAGATTCAGAGTCTATAATATACCATTGGACGCTCTAAGGCTTGAAGACATGTCGATGTTACCCGTTTTGTTTTTATCCAGTATTAATAACATCGCTACCTAATGCTCTGAGGCTCGTCTAGACGTTTTTGATAACTACTCAAATCCAATCATTCATCTCAAAAACGCACTTAAATCTTGTGAAAATATCATCCACTACCTGGTATTCTTAATTACCTTCATCTTGCCCCGATTTTCCATTCCCATGGAAACGGCTTCGATATCCTCTTCTTACCTCATTAGATTTGGATTTTACAGTTTTGATCGTATCAAGTGATGCTATCGTGACTTCCCGTCTTGATACACCCAGTAGCGCAAAGTCCATTGCTTCTACAATAATCGGTAATGAGTTTGAGGAAAATGATGAAGTTGAAAACAATAGTTCTACCAGCCAGCGAGACGAGAAGTCGACAAGCTTTATAATATCGAATGTGGAACGGCTAATGCGACTACTGCTATTTCTCACCCCTCTCTCATAGCATAGAACATTAAGGGGTTTAGATGGTTCCTCGCATGGGTGAAATCATTTTGGAAAGTTTCTGTATGCTATGGGTACTGCTATTGCCGCTGATATTTAAGTATCTGCTACGCAGCTGAGATATCTGATGACTTATGCTACACGTGAGATCTCAGACCTTATATGATTGACGAATAATGACTATTCTCTGTGTCTATTCTGATCTCACTGCATCGATATACGAACCTGGGAAAACTACAAAAGCTTATGGCTCGGAGACATGGTCTAGTAAAGCTCTAGAATTCATATTTTATAATTGGTATATCTAACTTCGGCTATTAACCAGACGGTCTGGATTTTTTCTTAACTCGCGATTTTGTGTGTACATCATTCTCTGCACAGAATGTTTTCGGTCACAAATCACTGCCCGTGATGGCATCATTTTCACCGTCTTCAAAGGCTCTGAAAACGGCGATATCATACAATCTGAGAGAACTTGTTCAGCTTTGAGCGGTGATGAAGTACTAATTCCTATCTCTGCATCTGGCATCTGCGGTGATGATTTGCTGATCAATAACAATGATGCAACCTCCCCAGTCATTCAACCCTAATTTAGCTATCAAAAAGATACGTCAAATAGTTCTCAGCCATGAAGGTATCGGTGTGGTAACTAAAACCGGACCCGATGTTCAAAATCTCGAGAATGGTGATCATGTAGCATGGGGGCTTATTCAAGATACTTGTGCGAGGTTTAAATAGTTTGCTTGTGTAACAGATTTTTCTAAAGATGTATTGACGTTCGGACTTAGAACAGGGGAATTTGGGGTATGGGATTGTCAAGAGGTAAGGTCAAATATTTGAGATTCAAGGAGAGCTTTCTGATGAAGAAGCGGCTATGCTAATGGTAAGTTATGAAAGGTCAGTGCTCTGTAAAATACATGGAGTTTTGGGACCTGTACTCCGAGTTTTCTCTGGGAATAGGATGGGATTCCTCTTTTCGAAATCGGGTCTACCACTAAGGAGGTGATAGTGTGCCAGAGCTACTGTGTTCAATATTCTCATTTATTATGGCACAAAGCCAACTGATCGCGATGGAGTGATTGGTGTTGGCGGAATCGGCCACCTTACTATTCAGGTAAGAGCTGAAGATTCTCGATTTGTCTAAACACAATGCTAAATCAGTTCCGTTTGTAGTTTGCTTCGAAGATGGGCTGTGAAGTACTTGCCTTATGACACACCGAATGCAAAGAATCTGATACTCTCTCTCTCTGTTCCTGCACTTACCATCCCACTTCCACCGCTAAAAACGTAATAGGTGAGGCCTATAGTGTGGAAGTTTGTGATAGATTACGAGGGGATTGAAGGGGTCTTCGAAGTGTGGAGGGGAGAGATGAAATTTTGGGGGTTTTGACTGTGTAGGAGTTGGGCGAATAGGCTTTGGATCTTTTGAATGGTGCTGGAAGTTGGTGTTGATATGAAAGAAATTTCTGGAGACGAAAGAAATTTCCAGATGTCGTGCTCGGTTGGGTTGGTTATTCTGTTGCTGTGCTCTCTCCCCCAAAAGATATTTGCTATTCCCATCCACCATTTGCAATGAACTTGATATTTTGTAGTCTTTAGTTGTTCTCCATGCTTCAGCACGTTGTAAAAAGTGTCCGTCACATCGATTAGACTATCCATGAGCGGAAATGCGTGATGATAAGATGATTTTGTTTTTCTTACACTGTTCTCTCCTTTGCCCTTTGTAATGTCCGATATAGTACTTTGTGTGATTTGACTCTGTACACAATTTAGAAATGTTAGCCGGAAGGAATATAAAGTGGTAGACTGAGCCTGTATAGATGTAGAGGAGGCTGCTGGAACTGCTCTAGAGACGGCAAAGATGTTGATGAGCGTATTTGGGACTGATCGTCTTGGTAACGAGTCTTCGCTGGAGAATTCGAGCGCGACGATAAAAGAAGGCTGCGAAAACGACGTTGGAGAAAAGATCAAGGAAAGCCGCGGAAAGAAAGCGAGAGAGGTCGATAGCTGCGTGTTAGATGCTGTTCAGGTTGACATGATGGGTGTAGATACTCGATGTGCTGCTATCGAGGCCTGTGTGAGATTTGAATGGAGGTTAATATTAAATGTACGATTGCCTTTATGGGAAGGAGGCACAAAGTATCTCATGGAATATTTTTTCGAATTAGTAGACGCTGCAGTTTTTTTGGTTAAGCAATGACAGAGATGAGTGGAATGAGAAAGTCTTCAGTATCAAATCTGGAAGGAGCGATGCAGTGATGGAGCCGCGATTAGAAACTTCATGTACATAGATATATATAATTACTACTTCCTGCTTAACATCAATTGTTCAACAGTCAAAGCATCACATGAATATTACAAGATCAAAGCGTCACTTTTAGCGAAATATCATCCATCCATGACGGGGGAATTCTTTTGCAAGAAGATCGTCTGCGAATGCATTCGACACATTTCTTATCTACCGAAAAGCAATTTCTCGATGTGTATTCCCCCCTTCACCTCCCCACCGAAGCTCGGATCTGGCCAAATCTGGAAACTTCAATCACAGAGATGAATTGAGGTTTTCGCGAATTTTCACACTAAAAATGGGGCTAAAATATAGTCACTCAGTAATACACAGATGTGTATTTTTTTTAGCTAGACAAAATGTAAATCACTATGCCAGTTCAAATGGGAATTCTAATGCGTACAGATCCAGCTCCTGTGTACTCTTACATTTTTTTTTCATATCATTCGTATCATCTCGACAGCAACAAGAATTCGTTCCAAACATACAATCATGGTAAGGTACATTATATTATCATTCTAACAGATTTGAAACTCAACAATCTAGTAACTTCCAACCAGTATCTTACAAAAGCGACTATGACAACCATTCGACTTCAGACCAAGGCGATGAAGGCCATACGGGCCAGAAATGAAAGAGCTCGACGCTGTAACGCAGCCTCTATTCAAGCTGCTTTAGCTAGTGATGGAAGAAGGAAAAGCACTTTTCCAGCCCAGTCTGTCGTCGCAGTCAAGTCAGAGAAGCTCAAGATTCGTAACCCAGGCCCTAATAACGCTATTGCCGCTGTTCAAGCAGCCCCCGCTGCCGAACCAAAGAAGTACACGATCCGCATCCCAGGACCCAAGAAGGCCAACGCCTCTGCTCAAACAATCTCTGCTGGGAGGGTGAAGGTTGAAGAGGATGCTGATGATGCTGCCGCTAGTGTTGTCCTGGCCCGAACATTGCCATATAAGCCAACCCGGTCGAGATTCACTCCTGGTAAGCCAGCAGTCATAGTTTGAAGACGAGATGGAAGATGGAATGGAGATGGAATAGGAGAAGTTGTACTAGGTCGAGGGTGGAATAACACAAATAATTGTACTGTTATGCATCTTGGGAACATAATACAGCGATACCGGAAAAATCATTGGATATATCTATCTGCCTCTTCATTATTTGGCCCTGGATCTTTCAAGACGGTCATACAGCTAGATAATCGAATAGATTCTTTTTTTTTTCACTAATATGTGTACTTTGTATATCATGTCTATGATCATTGTGACAGTAATTTGACAATAGAATACTACAATATTCAGTTCTTACACAACCACTGTATGCCAAATTCAAATATTTGGAATTTTCCAAAGAGCTAGATATCAAATAGATGCTTTTTTTCACTAAACTGTGCGCTTTGAAAATGATATATATGATAATTGTGACAGTAACCTGATGACGGAATATGGCATTATGCAGCTTTTGCACAATCAACTGAATGCTAGTTTCCAATACTTGTAACGGAAAAGTACATGAATATCCCCTTTGAGCACTCCTTCCAGAATAATGCAGCACGTGTGATCTCATGATTTACCCCTAGACACAGATAGCTTCCCACTAGCGTGTACTAATTCCTCGCCCAAGACTCTGCAAACTTCACACTAGACTGAGCACGTGGATATTCTTGATTAAACTGAATGGTTAAATGTATACCCTATTGGAATCGTCCCTCTTTTCTTTTAAAATATCACCATCTCAAGAATCCCATCTCGCTGGAAAGAACGTAATCTAATAGATATTTCGAAACCTCAAGAGCTCAATACGAAGGTAAGCTACCAATCATGCAAACTATATTTCTCCCATGGTAGTTTTGCTCATCTAGTTTCTCACAGCACGACACTCAGCCACGAATCGACATCTTTCATCCACTCATTCTCGACAAAACACGAAACAATGTCACGAATCGAAACAGCACCACGGCCTAAAGTGGTACCGGGAAACCTCAGTGCCCAGATCGCGCCCATTGTAACAGCATTCCCAGCTCCAAACCAAAGGAAGTCCTCCAAGAGACGTCACAAAAGCAGAAGGGGCAAGACTCTAATCACAAGGGCAGTCGACAAACTCACTGCCGTTTTGAAGAAGCCACAGTCTACAAATATTGAAAAAGCCGAGGCCTTTTTCAAAGTCACGCATGCAAAGATGAAAGCATACGAACAGGAGGAAGAGGGCAGGGGAAAATGGAACGCCGCTGCTGCAAGGAAACTCGAGGCTCGACTTGGCAAGACCTTTCATGAGGACAAAATGAATGAATATCTTAAAGCTGCCGAAGAGTGTAAAAGGGCGTCCGATATCTACTGTGGAGTTCCTAACCAGGCAGAATCCATTCGGACGCAATATTTGAAGATTCAGAAATACTGGAATGAATACCCTGGAGGCAGGGTGGATGCATTTATTGTTTACAAGTATGATATGCCAGGTGATTCTATCAGATTCACGTTGGAAGATGGAACTCAAGTTAAGACTGGACTTTTAGGTGATTTTAATTTTTATAATACAGAGGGAATTCAGATAGCTTAGTGGTCACAGAGGATCTCTTTCCTACATTTTGGCAACCATATTTTTCTTGTATATACTAGGATCAATGTAGCGACGAGCGCAGACTTCATGACCATACACTGCATAATGTAATAAATCATTCATAAATTATTGCTTTTACATTTGGTGAAAATCAATCGTGTATTAAGATAACCAATAACATCGTACGTCGTACAAGTACCCAGATCATTATAGCTATAGCCACGGCTTATTGCACAATTTTAAGCTTTCGAAATGGCCGACATTCCGGCATTGACAAAACATCACGCAATTATCGATTATGGATATCGACCTCTCTTTCCTCATTTCATTGGGTCGAGATTAGAGCAAAACTTCACATGATACATGTTGATCAAAAAAAGTTTCGCGTGCACCCTTCAGCAATCTCGCTCGCTTAACCTTATCCGACTCGCGTAAATTACCCCAAAAAAGGCCATGGTGTCGGAGATGTAATCAAATCTGCACAAACAATACATCTCATATCGAAACTGTTGCTTCATGCTTTAAATTCTATGTACATATCTTAGCTCGCAAAACAAAAACTTCGAGGAATTACATAAGATTTTCATTTGTTACATGGGAGTTTTGTGGGGTAGCTAGGCAATCGCGGGGTTAATGCTATAAAACTGAATGCCCTAGATATACAATCATCAATGAATTTATCCGTTTCGAACGTACTAGAGGGATTTTGGTGTTTTGAAATGCGTGAAATTGGTGCAATACACGAACATAACGATTTGAAGATTTCATAATTGCTTGGGTATCTCGCTGGAGGATAACTCCTTCCCTAATTCGAAACCAGAAAGGAAAATATTGCGGCATGCGATACTCCGATGATTGCCCAAACCTCGTTATTCCCGACGCAATAGTCGTCTTCTGTCCTCATTTCGCTTTCTTTCTGAATGTAACGATTGTAGGAAAAGATATCGGTATGAGTCAAGATACTTGTGAAATGACGACGAAAAATGACATTTTGGCGTGAAAAATGATGTTCTACTGTGACTAGTGCTTAAATCCAGGAGTAATGAGCCGACTAAGCATGAAAAAGTTAAAAACCTACCTTGAACTAATTTCTTAGCTTAATCTGAAGTCCAAATAGAAATCTGAAGCCCTACATATAAGAGAGAAGGTAACCTCAACCTTCTCTCTTTTTTCAAATCCGCATACCAACTCAACTTCAGATATCAGTATCATAGCTATTTATATTCACTTGAAATAAACAGATTATACTATCCATTCAACCACCATCACGACAAGAATACGGATAAAAATGACATTGCCAACGCCAACATTGCAACCAAAGGCTAAAGCTTCAGCCTTACTCTCACTTGCTGCAGGTATACCACTTAGTGCTCCTTCTTCAATACCTACAGGAACAATGTCACCAACCAAAGAATCAACAAAAATAAAGCTTCAGCTCAAGAACAAGCACCCTGACTTGCCTGCCCCTTCTGAAGGTGTACCAATTAGTGCTCCTTCTTCAACGCCTACAGGAACAATATCACCAACCAAAAAATCAACAAAAATAAAGCTTCAGCTCAAAAACAAGCGCCCTACCTTACCTGCCCCTTCTGAAGGTACACCAGTTAGTGCTTCTTCTTCAACGCCTACAGGAACAATGTTACCGACCAAGAGATCGACGGAGATAGAGAACCTGCTCAAGAACACTGCCTCTCCCTCCCCTTTTACATGGCCACCAAAAACTCGGCGTGTGTATGATCGTGATTATTATAGACCTAATAGAAGAACACAAACAGAGACACCATTGGAACCAGAGCTCCAGGGCCACGAGAACGAGTCTGCTGCCGTAACATCTTCTAATGGATATGCAGCTGACGACAATTCTTTTCCTTCTACTTTGGCTCATACAGACGAAATGCCAATAGAAGCGCCATTATTGGAAAATATCTTGGAGCTGCTTCCCCCCGCCAAGCTTGCTACACTTTCCATTTCGACACAAGCTGCATTGATCGGTCCTTGGTTGAAGCCCACCTCTTCTTCGACCCATACAGAAGAAACGACACCAACAAAGCCATCGAAGATAGTAGTCTTGAAACTTTCCCCCGCCAAGCTTGCTACACTTTCCACTTCTACACAAGCTGTATGGAACAGTCCTTCTTTGAAGGCCACCTCTTCTTCCTCGAACCTTGCCTCCTCTACAATCAAGGCATCTCCTCTGCCCATCGCCGCCACCTCAGCTTATACTTATTCAAGTAAGGGACGAGTGATACGGAAGACGTATAAGGCAGAACAGGGGGGGCCCAGAAAGAATGCCGTAGCACAGAATGCAGTCGCACAGAATGCAGTCGCACAAATTGCAGGGCAAAAGCGAAAGGCTACTAAAGCTGCTACCTCCTCGAAGAAACGAGTTAAGTTTACCGAAAACCACGAGTCCGCGGAGACCACTAAGTCACGCAAGGGTACAGTGGCTCGACGGTTACGTATCAAGATTGGAACGCGCTCTCCACCTCTCAGAACCAAAGCCCGAGCAAAAATAGTACTTGAAGCATCGAGAGAAGCTCGACAACGGGCTCATTTATTAGCATGGCAAGAAGAGGCAGAAGCAAGAAATCGTCATGCAAGAGCAAAAATGGCGAATCTTGTCCGGGACTGGGCAGCTCTTGAGGAACAGAGAGATCGCGAGACCGAACAAGCAAACACGGAAGCTCTCTAGACACGCAATACGACGAATGCCAAAGGCACTGCCTCCAAAATGTCGTACAACAAAACTGCTCTTTCCCAATCGGCCATCTGGTTCATGCACCTAGTATGACCGGCAGGAATAATTCATAGTCACGGACAAGGAAAGCAGTAGCTGGCTTAGCATGTAGCATTGGGGTGACCTACAAATACTCGAGATTGTTGGGGAGATATTGACGTATGGTCGTTGCCCCAAAGGAATTTGTTTTCATGATTTATTGATGGAATGTATTGCGCTGTTTATTTTTGAATTTCTATGGAGATCTTAGTGAGGGCATTCCTTCCTGAAACATTAGTTTGGATTTGGAATATATATATCCATGCTACCTGCCCTATACACCGCATGACTTGAGATTGGGGTTGTTTAGTATTTTCGGCCTATATCTATGAAGAATTGGCTGTCAATGGGGTTTCTGATGCATTTATTGTAACTTGTCGATTTATATCAACGAAAGATTGGTTATCGACGGGCTCTTTTGGGGGAATTGGTTATAAAGCAGGGATGGATGGATGGATGGATGGATGGATGGATGGATGGATGGATGGATAGATGGGCGTACAAATGTATTTATGCATGTTATGTAGAATGGAAAATTGGCAAAAAAATGGAATCTCACCGATCAATCTCGTGAAGTTAACCCAAATGTAAGCAATTGTTGATTTCTAATTGTTGCCCACATTGACATCAGAGCACCTGTGAAAGGAGTGGAATCTTATGTGTCTGGAGATGGAAGGCGCAACTTGAATCGTATGAATTGTTGTATTGAAATCAGAGGATTGAAAATGAAAATCTTGTTTATTTGGCAGGTCATCATAGTGCGTTTTGGCACACATGCTTTACCGAAATTGAGTGCAGAACTTCAGCAATTCACCTTGTCTAATGGGCAAAAATGCAATTAAATATAGGAATTTTGTGTCAAATGTTACGATTGAACTTGCGATTCTAATAATATTATTTTTATATCATATATTCCATTTTCGTTCCTATTGTTGTCTTCACAGTCACCTGAGCTTAAAGGGGCCTTAGTTCGAGACGACGTCAAAGAACTCTCAAATATTACATAAGCAGATAAGATAAGCAAGCGAGGCTGAGGAACCTCATGGAAAGGACAGCTTTTGGACTTGGGTATTTATTTTAAGGACACACATACAACCCATTATAATTGCGACAAGCAAATTCCCGTCAACTTTTCAACTTGATAATCTTGACTATCAATCAGACCATCGCGATCGACAAAATGGAGGAAACTGAGACTTTTACCCTTTTACCATTACATATCGATTATCAATCGAAAGCCCTATCCACCTCCTCCAATTCCAAAGCCCTCAATGAAGAGTTAGAAGAAATCAATACACTCTGTCGCACTCTCCTTGCGATAGAATCGCCAATCCCTCCTCCACCTGTCCCCGTAAACCCAAAACGTTCCGCCGGAATCACCAAATTGCGAGAAGCAGGCAATGGCGAGTTTCGAAAAGGTAGACATGGAGAGGCTATAAAAATGTATACTCTGGGTTTGGAAATGGCATTAAAGAGACCACTTTGGGAACCATGCGGTTTGGTTAGAGATGAGGTGTCGGGATTGTATGCGAATAGAGCGCAGGCGCATATGGCGTTGCAGAATTGGGTTGAGGGGGCTTTGGATGCGGAGAGTAGTGTGGAGGCTAAAAGGGGTGGAAATGCGAAGGCTTGGTGGAGGAGAGGAAAGTGTTTGATGGAAATGGGTAGGTTGGATGAGGCGAAGGAGTGGCTTGGACGGGGATTGGAAATGGAGAATAATGAAGGGGATTTGGTGGCTTTGTTGAGGGAGATTGAGGCGAAGGAAAAAAAGACGTTACATGTTTAATTTGAAGGGTATGTGGATGGAAATGGTATGGGGATATGTATGGCATAGTGATATGGAGTCGAGGCGTTTTTCTGCTGGGTTCAGGGACTCATTTACATCTAGCATGTATATGAATTAAAGATCGGTTTGACTTGGCTGGAAGTCCAGTATGCAATACTCGCAGAGATTTATGCTATATGCTTCAAAAAGTTTGAGAGTGAGGAACGGCATTGAAATATAACTCTATCTGGTCATTGATATCTTCAGCAAATGCAAATTTAAATCTTACAATTACACGCAAACATGTCACTATTGCTTCATATCTACAAGATGCGCATGCGCAAGTCGTAATGTTCCAAAACTTGTATTGACATTCCATATCCTTATTGATCTATATCTACTTCTGATTCAACAAATCCCAATCATCATTATTACTTCAAATCGCCACTCAAACATCCTCTTCAACCTGCTCAGCATCAAGCAACCCCTGTAAGCACACTCAACTCTACTCCTGAGATCCACATCTCACCTTTCAATCCAAAAGCACGAGTGGTCTATCAATGCTCAGCCCCATTTCCCTCCCTACCTCTGTTCTGAGCCCATAAGACTCTCCAACGAAGCCCCTCCATCGAACGCTTGAAACATCCGATCTCGTTCCTCGGGCACCAACTCCCATTTCAACATATACTCCACCAACACACGTTCAACACTTGATTCATCCGTCGACAGCGCTTGGTGCTCCCGTGTACTCAATATCCCGCATTGTCCTGCAAGTGCTATTTCTTCCAACTTCAATCTATGGAATATATCCTTGCGTTGGGCATTATTTGACTCGTCATATGGTGGCTTGAGATCGATAGTATCTAGCCTTGCCATTCCCCTCGCAATATTCTTAGCTAGGTGAAGAATACGTGCTGTAGAATATCGTTTATTTTTCAACGCGGCCAGCATACCCCATTCTTCGTCGAGAAAATTGATATCTGCTCCGAAATATTCTCGAAGCGTTTGTGATGTTACATCTCCAAAAGCGCTTGCCGCATCGATGGTTTCAGCAGACGGAAATAGATAATAACTCGTTCTCGTAACAAGATACTTGATACACTCTCGCTTACATTTCGCACTCATTTTCCAGTCTCCAAACCCCCGATTCAGCCCCTGAATCACCACATGCATGAAAACATCCATCGGACACAACCCCAGCGCCTCATGATACTCATCAATCGGCGACTCTGAAACATAATTTTCCACAACAATACATAATGCCAGGCCTCTCTCGCACGCAACCCATCTCTTCTCACCAATCTCAAAATCTCCCAAAATCCATACGATGTATTCGCAGAATAAGCAGTCAGGATCTCCTCATCGGATCGGATGGTACCACTTACATCTTCGATGGAATGCGCGCTGGTAGATGCGGGGGTTAATGTATATCTTCCCAATCGAGAACACCATTCTTCCGGAACATGGGAATCGATTCTCGTAGCTGCATTTTCGAGGTATAGCTGCCATTTGCCTAGATGATCAAATACCGTGATAGCAGACTTTTGAAGCATTTCTATTCGGTAGGCATTCGCAGCATCTAATTCTCGCTGCGCCCGGGGCAAAAGATTGTGTCGACGAGCGGGAATCGCATCCCGCGCAGACGCAGTAGAAAGCGCAGCGAGTTGTCGCTCCAAGCGTAGATCCTCATAGCTAGTACTTGGTCGTAAGCGCAGTGCACGGGTGAGAGTGTTTGGATTCTCTAGCTCGTATGCCGATATATCTCTGCTTTCTGTGAGAAGCCCAGCACGAAATCTTGCTTCGCCAAGTTGTAGCTCGGCTCTGTATCTGGCGAGTTGGATCCGCGTGGTGATGTTTGAGAGGTCGTCTTGATATCCGTCCAGGATTTCAGAAAGATCTGGGAGTTCGCTGTTATCGTGCAGTGAGATTTTTCGTGGCATGTTATGATTTGTGTTGGATAACTCGGGATTTCGATGATTTCTTGATATTTGATAGGTTGCGAGTTGTTCTGCCATTGATGGTTCAGCATCTTCATCGCTTTCAATACCGCTTTGTCGTGATAGTGGTCTTGTTAAACCCATGTTGAGATCGATCCCTACCCCAGCATCCTCCAGTTCGGCATTGACTCCACCATTCGATGGGGTCTCAGGTCTCGTCAAATCAGTACCGAGAATTCGATTTCGCATCCCACCGATTTGTGACTAAATCAACAAGCAGATCCTGGACGGAAGAATGAGCATTCTGTGTTTCAATTACGGATGACACTTCTGGAGATGTGGAAGCTATTTCTCTTCGTTCTTGAAGCTCAGAAAGATGTCTTTGACGGATATTTCGTACCGAAATCTCGATCCGAAATAAGCTACGATTAATTCCAGATCGATTCGGTGCTGGAGGATCGGCCGCGTAGTATGTATCGTCCGGCTCAAGGTTGGGTGAAGAACGGGATTCAAGAGCTGGAGTCTCTAGAGGTAGAGACGGGGGTCCGCTTCGAGCTCTTCTAGCTGCATTGACTGCATTGACTCGCTCCTGAACTGATGAAGCTGAGTTGTTCACAGGATTGAGAAGTATCCGGCGTTGAGGAAACGAAATAGTACCGTCTTGATTAAACGTAAGAACTGGTAGTATTGAAGTGGCATTCCCAGAATTCGGATCTCTGAGTTCAGGATCAGCGGCCTGAGATGTCGATGGATTGGCAGCTTCAATAGGATCACTTCTATCGGCATCGCTCGCTGGTTCCTGCGCTTGATTCGCAAGTCTTTGAGTCACCAAACGTATCAAAACATCACGTATTCTTCCACGTGAGTCGGGACTAGCTTGACGAAGTCGATCACTTTGAATCTGAATCTGAGCCTGGAGATCGATGTCTGAATCTCTACCTGTCAAGGCTTCATTCTCAAGCTCGGCCGTAGACGATGGACCGATTATGCGAGCTTGAGATGAGGTTTCTCGTTCTCTTGTATTTCTAGCCATATCATCCTGACCTCCCGTTAAAGTAATATGCCAATCATCGCCGCTTACTCGACTTCCGTATGGTGATGGTAAAGGCATTCCTGAACCTGGTCGCCATGTTGTTGGGCTTGGGCTCAGAGGTGCTACGAGTGGGTGTCGCCAATGGGGACTGGTGGATCGTCCTGCAGAGTCTTGATAGTGTCTTCGTTCAGGACCTGGTGCTAGTGCTGGCATCGACCACGATGTGGATGTAGATGAGGAACTAGAATCAGAGTCTTCATCTGCGCCGTTAAGAGTATGGCTCTGAGATTCTGGCGCAACTGTTTGGGAAGGAGAAAGTAAGGGATGAACGTACTCTTCGAATAAGCGTTGTCGCGCAAGATGATATGCGGATATATAGTCGAGGATAGTGGTTTGGGGGAGAGATGTGATGTGATTTAGAGTTAGATTTGGTTCAAGGTTGGGGTTGAGATGGAGTGCTTCGAGAGATGGAGTGCTTCGAGAGATTGCGTGGGTGCTGATGTTGAATCTGGTGTATATGATCTAGTGTGTGTCCCCTTTGCTCATCATCGCCCTCATCTTCACTCTCATCATCTGAATTTCCATCAAGTTGATTCCTATCCATCGTCGCATCCACACTAGCCAGGCCCGCAGACTCTAAAACTGTGTATTGTTCTTCTGCATCGAAGAGAGTAGAAGGTTGGAGTATTGTTGTGGACGGAGGATCAATAGAATCCTGAGAATTGAGACCTTGCGGAACGGAATTTGGTGATGTCATTTTAAGTTATGAATAGATGTATATTGATTCGGTGTGAAATTTTTAGTTTCGAGACTTTGATATAACTTGATAGTTGATATTTT
This sequence comes from Botrytis paeoniae, assembly GCA_004786145.1. Taxonomy (NCBI): domain Eukaryota; kingdom Fungi; phylum Ascomycota; class Leotiomycetes; order Helotiales; family Sclerotiniaceae; genus Botrytis; species Botrytis paeoniae. The sequence continues at coordinate 48,673 of PQXI01000005.1, read as the reverse complement.
TCCTGTAAACTCCAGTGTCAAAGTATTAATGGATGTTTTTTGATGAAGAAGAATAGCAGACCCAAGAGGTCCTTTTAAGAAAAGCGATATTGTATTTGAGAAGATCTGTATACGGTGATTGACACTAGGATTATTCGAAATTCATATTCACACTCAGGTACGGACACAAGAGTGAATCGGCTGTATATTTCGACTTCCATGTTTGTTAGGCGGCAGTATTCACATCTTAGTATTTGGTTGGATTGGGTGACTGATCTATTGTATCTATGTATATATATATATATATATATATATATTCTCTTCAGATGCTAATATTGGCTCATTATCTCACGATCATGTGTTGTCATATGATAACAGCGTAGATATAGAAATTACTTTCCTTCCAGGGAACCTAGCTACAAGTTTTTTCTTTTCGGAGATAGATACCTACATACATACAAAAATCCAATAAAGTTGATTTCCGGCACAGTGCATCTTAAAAACGGCCAGAACTAAAAGCACTGTAACTTAATTGCTAAACGATGAAATGCAATGAAATACTATGCAATAAAACTCAGTAGGTATAAAATACATACATTTCAAATGCTTGGTATATGGAATACAAAAAAAGGAACAGCCCCATCCATCATTTTCATTTTAATCGTTTCCATTTCATAGCATCGCTTTAAATCCCACATCCTCCGTCCCTTAAATCCGTATTGTTTCTAACCAGCAGAACATTTCGACTCCTAGAACCCGCCAGTGAGCCATTTTCTTAATTTGACACACAAAATTTCTCTCGCAACCACTCCGAAATTTCTCACCATCTCACTTTATCCACTACTCAAGATCAGCGGAGTCTCCGTACTTCTCCTACTAAATCCTGTTCTACTGTTTTCTCCTCTTTCCCTGTTCCTATTGTCGTCCCCGGGAACTTCAATCTCATCTTTGATCCTACTAGTCAGATATGCAGCGAATAAAGTACTAATACCACCCGCAGCCATAACCACCGCAAAACTTCTGTCTCCTGGTGTCCCACGGGGCTTTTGCATGAACTTAAAAATAATACTGCTGCCCAATGTGGCGAGAATTTGGGGGGCTGCAACGGACATGTTGTGAATACCGAGGATGATGCCTAAGAACATTGTTAGCAACTGACAACAAGAAGAAATATGTATGGAATGACAGCGGAAGAGCAACTTACCAGCTTGATCTTCATCTAAATCATCCTCCCCAACTACCGATTGCTGGCGTGCTCTACGTACAGCATCACGCTTACTAACTTCGGCGCTGATAATAGCAAATGGTGCCCATAATGTCATAGCCCACGACACACCAACTAATGCTATTAAAACAGTGGCTGCTGTAATAGATCGTACGATGAGAGTTGAAAACATGCATGCCGCAAAAAGGAGATGGCTTATGAGCCATGCACGACGAAGGGTCAGGCCAGGAATGGCGAGATTATCCATAAATCGTGAGAAACGTGTTGTGTAACTCTTATGAGAGTATATCGATGCGGCTGACGAAGGCGCATCATAGGACGGGGTAATGAAGAATGGTAAGACGACATTAACAGTCAGCGATGTAATAGCGTACATCAAAAGAGCGAAAGTCCCAACACGAGTAGCTTGCTCGTAGAGCTTATCGATTTCTGCTGGAGTCATGTCCGGATTTTCTCTTAGATATGGCTGAACATAAATATCACCGACATAGGAGCTCGAATAAAAGAGTTGAGGGAAAAATCCAATCCAAGCAAAGAACTCCACTTCACAAACTTGACGAGTTAGAGGAGGTAAGCGCCTGATGGAGGTGAAAACTTGTTTGAAGAATGGGATCAGTCCTGATTTTGCTTCAGGTGGAATTGGCTCGTTACTTGGATCACGTTCTTTGATGGTAACACTGCTTATGGTGACAGTGGTAGTAAGAGCCACACAAGCCACTAGAGAAAGTATCTTGAATTGGGTATCTCCAAAAAACCATAGATACTTTGGTAGGTCAATATAACCGGCGAGGTAAGCAACAATGTTACCAATACCTATTACGCGGCTAGCGAATGAATTCGCAGTTTCTGAAGATGGGAGTTAGTTGTTTTCAGAAAATATCATGTGGGTATTTCTAGCAACAAATACCTTGTTGGTGACTAGGGGCACAATCAAGAATATAAGCTCTGATGGCAGCTTGCACTAAAAATTGTCAGTAAGTTCTCTAGTATTAGTATATTGGCACAAACCTGTAGCTATAGCAAAATCTAATATGTAAACTAAGAGAACAGCGACAACGATGATTGAAACTTTGACGCCTTGAGATTCTTTATCCGCACCGAATAATCCTAGAAATCCACCAACTATCTCTCTTACCCAAGCCAAGAAAATTAACGATAGGACTGTAGCGACAGTACCTATGGCCATAAAGGGTCGTCTTTTACCCCATGGTGATCGACATCTATCACTTAGTATACCAATATATGGTTGAACCAAAGCCCCTGACATCGGTCCTGCGATCCATACCAAAGCCATTAATGATTTGCTCAGACCAAGTGATAAAAGATATGGAGTTCCATTGGATAATTCCACTCCCCAAGCCACTTGTAAACCGCCTATGCTAAGGGTCAAAAGTATCATGTACCATATCCCCTTTGTTTCCGAGAAAGTATCATGGTCATGATTTAATATGTTGCTGCCGTTAATGAGACCTTCCTCTTCCTCTTCCGATTCGGATGCGGACAAAAGCGGTGACTGTTCGTTTGCAGGTTTGTGGTCCTCCATTCGAGTATCTTGATCCCTTTTCGATTCGGCACTCTGCATTTCATCATTCCCCTCCTCTCGAACATTACGTGTGTCACTTTCTGCCATATTCTTTGTTGTAGGAAAAGAGTACGAGACCCAAGTCGAGGATTCCGTTCAACAACTCTCAAAATCCCTTTTTGAGTTGACCGCAAGTCCGTGGAATCAATGGAATTGTCGTTTGCTTTTGGAATTTGTTTGGAGTTTGCGGTCTGTTATAGTATGAATCAACAAGGTTGTCAATGAAGATGCAAGGCGCAATGACAACAAGGGGTCTCGGGCATGAGTTGGTTCCTATGGGTTCTGGGCATCACGAGGCTGGAGTGGGCTGCTGTGCACGCGGATCAGCTTCGTCTGCTGGGATGGTCTGGTGGATCAGTGCGCAAAATCAAATGGGTATGAGGTGCATCGGAAATTTCGAGATCTGTACATGTGCGTGGTCAATACGATGTAGCACAACTTGACATGTTAGGATAATTGGAGATTGTGGAGATGAGTTGAACGAATTGTATTTTCTAGAACGAGGCTGCGAAATTCAGATATGAACAGTAGGAAGGTATGTAATGATTCAAGGTCCCTTGTCAACTGATGTGATGTGATGTGACGTGAAGGTTGATGATTAGGTGAGATGCTGCAAGTGACATGATTATGTAATTCGATCAGATATCTCAGCCTCACCACTCGAAGGAAGTAAGGCTGTAATGTACATAATCAACCAATCAAGAGAAGAGACAGGAAACTTTCGTAGAAGTTGGAGCCTCTCAGACGTTACATGTACGATGTACAGAGGAAATGGCTGTGGATTCGTGGAGATGGACAAATCATACGAAGTATCAGGTAGACAGACGATGGGCCATAGCTCATGGCATACGCAATGAGAAACAAACGCGACATAGCAATTTTATAACAATTTCATATGTAACCGCCCCCACTATCTAGGAGTGTGAGTGAGAAATACTACAAAGTATATTTGCCCGGTATGAGGGGATCCGGAGTTGAACACGGTACAATGTGAAGATTGAACAGGGGCAAACATCAGACTCCTGGTATTTCAGTATAGAAAGATACAATGAATTGTGTCTTCCTTTGTGAATAATACATTTGTTAAATAAATAATAAAATATTTTATTCTGCACCATTCGTAAATTTGGATGCTTTGTCGTAATTGAATTGTAATAATAAAAATGACAACCTGGCCAGAGAGATCCTGCGTACTAATAATAATAATAAGTAACTACCTAGTAAGAGATATCAGGTAGCTTGATCCAAATAATACGGAACCGAATCTTTGATAATCTACCTACTACCTACTACCTACCTTTCCTACTCCACCAACTATCACCACCACGGAACCCATAAACTTCAGAATTACTTCGTACATCTAGAACACTCCTCTCCACTTTCAAACTAATAGATATACATGCGTCGTTCTCTTACTATTCGCTGCTCGTCTCTGAGCGACTGTACAGTCTTTCGCAATTCTACCACATTACTTCGATAAAGTTCGCGATATCGCAACAGCTATCTAGATACTACTCCATCATGTCTGCGGCGATCGCCGGCTCGGTCTTTGAGCTTCTGAGTAAGTTTGCGATTCTGTCAATCAGGTTTGTTTGTGCGTCAGCTAATGAGTATGGTTTAATAGAAAGACAATCCGAGGAAGAAGATCCCGACGGTATGCCATAGTCTTTCCAACATCTGAAGGAAATTCCCGAATGACAACTGATCCCATTTTCATAGCACCCGATTCATCACAGAAGGAAATATTCTCATCATGGGCCCTCTTCATCTTGATTATGCTACTCATTGTAGCCCTCTTCACAAGTTACTTGCTTCAAATCAAGAAAGTTGAAGCTGTCCATGAAACTTCCATTTCGATCTTTGCTGGTAAGTTATGTTGATCGGGCTGTTCATGGGGTATATATTAACCAATTAGGTATGACCATTGGCTTAATACTTCGAGTCAGCGCTGGAAATTCTATACAAAGTCTTGTGAGCTTCGATGATCAGATATTCTTCAATCTTCTTCTGCCGCCGATTATTCTGGCTTCCGGGTACGAATTACACCAAGCGAATTTCTTTCGCAACATTGGTACTATTCTTACATTTGCGTTCGCCGGGACTTTTATATCGGCAATTGTGCTAGGATTGGTATTATGGCTGTACACGAGAATTCCCCTCGATGGGGTCAGTATGACATTCGTTGATGCTATATCTGTTGGAGCAACACTTTCTGCCACCGATCCTGTTACAATTCTAGCGATTTTCAACACTTATAAAGTCGACCCGAAGCTTTATACAGTAATTTTCGGAGAATCGATCTTGAACGATGCTATCGCAATTGTCTTGTTTGAGACAGCGCAAAGATATAAAGAGGGTGGTAATGCAGGAACTTTGGGTCTCCTCAGTTTATTCGAAGGTATCGGTATTTTCTTGGCAGTGTTCTTCGGAAGCTTGATTATTGGAATCATCATAGGAATTGCTACAGCCTTGGGATTGAAGTACACATACGTCAGGAGATTTCCGAAGATTGAAAGCTGTCTGATTGTGTTGATTGCGTATGCCAGCTACTTCTTCTCTAATGGTCTTCATATGTCTGGTTTGTATTCCAACAACTCCCCCATCCGAAGTACAAACACTGATATGAAGTAGGAATCGTCACACTCCTATTCTGTGGAATCACTTTGAAGCATTATGCATATTATAACATGTCTCGTCGCACGCAACTTACTACCAAATACTTGTTTCAAGTACTTGCGCAATTATCGGAGAATTTCATCTTCATCTACCTCGGATTATCTTTGTTCACTGAGAAGAACTTACAGTTTAAACCGCTCTTTATTATAGTTACCGTTATTGGTATCTGTGTGGCACGATATGCCGCTGTATTTCCTCTCTCGAGACTCATTAATTGGTTCCTCAGATATCGCGCAAAGAAAAGAGGGCAGGAGGTTGCAGATGAATTACCCTACAATTATCAAGCAATGCTGTTTTGGGCTGGATTGCGCGGGGCTGTAGGTGTCGCCTTGGCAGCCGGAATGACTGGCGAGAATTCATGGGCATTAAAGGCAACTGTACTTGTGGTTGTAGTGCTTACCGTCATTATTTTCGGTGGTACAACAGCACGTATGTTAGAAATTCTTGGCATTCGTACTGGAGTGGTCGAGGAAATCGATAGTGATGATGAATTCGATATTGAAGCTATTTCGGGCGGAAATTATTACAAACATTCCGGATCAGGAATTGGAAACGATCCACGACGAAGCAATGGAGCGATGCAGCTGGATGGTCTTGCTAGGCCAGGACATCGTAGAGAAGCAGAGCGTGGAAGCTATGCAAGTGGCAATGCTAGTCCAAATGCTAGACCAGCAAGCATGAATCGGAAGGGCTCTAATGCGAATGGGAGAAAGGAGAACGAGAGTGAACAGGATCTTCTTGGTAGGACCGGCAGCACGAGCGATGAAGGCTTTGATAGCGATTCATCCGATCTTCCACCACCGGCCAATCGACCACCGAAGAGAAGACCATCGCCACCTCAGGATAGCGGTGATATGGGAGCACCTTACCCAACTTCAGGCAGTACAAGTCGTCCTGAAGCACCGCATATTACTGCATCAGGTGCAATCAGTCAATTGTTGCATGGAACGGCCGAAGATCATGCAGCATGGTTCAAACAGTTAGATGAAGGATTCATCAAACCAAAGTTACTTCTTGATGGCGGTAAAGGTCCTCATGGTGGGCCAAGCGGAAGCTAAATCCGGTCTCATTACGATGAACAACGATTTATTCAAAAGGCAGGATAGGGCAAGAATGGCGTTCTTTGGTGTACAAGAGGAGTTGGAATTTTGGCAGTCAGCGATTGCGTATGCATGTATGAGAATTAGATAGATTTCCGTCCGATACTTCTTATGATATAATCAGGGAAGAAATAGAATAGTATTTGTATCGCATTGAGTTTTTTGTTAGTGTCATTTTTACATGCAAACTATGGAGACCGTGGTTGGATTTTGATGCCAAATATTGATGCCAAGAGTTTGGCTTGTCTTGACATAGGTATGGTTTGTAGTCCAACATCATTGCATCAAACGACAGAGACGGATTTGATGATATTTGCGTTTAGCCGTACCGATATTCCAATCAATAGCCAAAACCCCCTCGATTTTACTTCATATATCTATATCACACAATCTCACTTCTTATTTGAGTAGTAATGCGGAGGGTTTTCAGGAGAAGCAGGGTGGTTTTGTGGCCTATATCTAGTGCTACAATGAGATGGTTTGTGCTTATCAAGACACAGATCAGACTTTCTTCTGCGCTTCTTGAAAGTGTAGTTCGCTGATAAGTTCTGGAGATTACTGGGGAGTTTTGTTCTGTTTGAACTTTTCGCGCTTAGTCTCTGGTTGTAGTTTGTTTTCATTGAGTTTTGTTGCTTTTTAAGATACTTGCTTGTAGTAGGTATCTTAAATTAATTTTTTTGATATACTGCCTAGTTTTGATCTTACCACCCAAAAGAATTGTCATCATCAGCTTATTCCGAGGGTAGCCGACGTACCTTGAGAAATGTGTAACTTTACCCAGTTCACTACAGGAAAACTTTTGTAGCTTACGTTTTGCTCATAGTAAGTGATTGTCGTTGGAGAGAGTAGCTAGTGAGAATGACTGTTGGCAATAGCAGTATGGTGTAGGTGTGGCGTATTCGCTTAGATAAATATACTACCGGGATTAGTAGTCTCGGATGCCTGCATAGTGCACTCCAAGGGAAGGTGGATGGTTGAGAAAGTGAAGCAGAGGGGTGATAGCGAGGTACTTCCATAGGTGGCTTGGGGAGAAGATTGAGGGATGGTATTGATATGAGGGAGAAGGAATAGGGTGCTCTTGTTTTATTCTTTTAGGGTTTAGCTTGCTATATGGTATATACGTTATTACTAGTTGATTGGATAGCTCGTCAGACTGTGAGTTTCTGTGCGGGGTGATTTAATGATATTTTCTTCGATATCTTTTGCGTACTCGTTTATGTGAAGGCAACCGCGTCTTTACCCGATGAGTAAGAGTTTGATCACATTCATAGGATAGAGGTTCGTTTTTTATCTTTATTTTTTAAATTATTACTGCCCGAGTTCTCACTAAAATCTGAACTAGTGTATAAAAATAAAGTTCTTTAATTGTGACTAACAATACTCAAGCCGTCTAAACTTTCTATTCTCTATTCCTAGTACCATCCAGTGATGCTTCCAAAATTCCATTATTCATTTCTCATTCCATTTACAAGGCATTATGTCTCCTCCTGCTCTCAGAATCCTCAACTTCCAAATGATGAGCGTCGGCACCGGTTGTACCCTTCTCCTCCCAAACCATACTGTCCTCTCTCTTCTCAGCCGACAAATCTGCTCCTTCATATCCGATCTTGGTGGCACTGAATCCATCAAGTTCCTTTGCGCATACAGTGTTCAGGTAGATTGGGAATGCAAAAGCGACGAAGAAACCGATCAATGGAACGATCATGGCAATATGATAGCCCTTCTTATCGGCAAGAAGACCAGTGAGAGCGGGGAATAGAGCACCACCTGAGACGGCGGCGATAATCCAAGAAGAACCTCTCTTAGTGTGGCGACCAAGACCACGAATCGCGAGGGTGAAAATTGTGGGGAAGATGCAAGATTCGAAGAAACTGATCAAATTAGTCGCTGATTTTATAATGGGAAAACGAGGGAACTTACAGAACAATAGATAACATAGCAACACCAGCCTCGCCCTTAACACCAATAGCAACAGAGATGAAAACCATAATGGCAGTCATGAATATCATGAGTACATAACGGGGTTTGACAATCATCATCATACCAGCGGCGGCAAATCTACCAATTGCAAAAAGACCTTGAGCAATAGCGAATCTATCGGTAGCGACTGCGGAAGAAAGTGAAGCGCTCTCCTCAGCATATTTGATGAAGTTGGCTGCAACACCTACTTGAGCACCGACATAACAGAATTGGGCTGCAACACCGAAGAAGAGTTTGTATTGTCTGCGCATGGGTTTCTCTTCGAATCCAGTGAGACCGGCCGATTGCTCGCCTTGGAGTGCCATATCCGCATCGGTGATTTCTGGAAGTTTGCTGAAGAAGAATACAATAGCGAGGAGGAAGACGAAAATAGCGATGCCGAGATAGGTCCATTGAACTTTCGATAAATCTTCACCTTCACCCTCTTTGAAGAAGACTCTGGAAGCAAGAAGAGGGGCGACAACTGAACCGACAGCTTGAAACGCTTGAGAGAGTTCAAGACGGAACTCTGAAAGACGAGGAGGACCGCAAGTAGCGATAAATGGATTTGCAGAGGTCTCAAGAGTACTGAGTCCAGAACCGACAATGAACAAACTTCCACAGAAACCGGGGAAGGATCTGTAGACTGCGGAGGGCCAGAACATCAATGCTCCTACACCGTAGATGCAGAGACCGACAATGAATGTCCATCTGTATCCGAATCTTCTCACGATCCATCCGGAATATGTTAGGGGACCAATGAAGTAAGCACCAAAGTATGCTCCTTGCAAGCCTCCGGCCTTGGCAGCAGTAATGTTGAGTGCGGTTTGGAACTTAGCATTCAAGACATCGAGGAGTCCGTAGGCGAAACCCCAGAGAAAGAATAGGATTGTGACAAGGGTGATGGGGTAGATAGATTGTCTGACAGTTAAGGCTGCAGCACCAGTCAAGCCGGTATTACCAACCGTTCGGTTGTCCATTACTTCGGCATTGGAAGGATGACGCTGTTCCAAGACTTCTTGAACTTCGGGTTCTGTTTTCTTTCCGAACATTATGACGTCGTGAGTCGGTTTGATGATAATGTTGGAGAATTGAGAGAAGTGATTGTATATGAATTTGGATGTGGCAAGAAAGATTGGATAATGAAAGAGAAGAGAGCAAGCAGTATCAGTCAAATGAGACTTGTCGAACGGTCTGGTCATCAAAAAAAGAGGATATTCTGTTTCCTATTTATCACCATTTTGAGATATCCCCAATCCCCATGATTTCCCCAACAATGAAATTTTCGGTGAAATGCTCCTTGGCCCTTCTAGTCACACACAACCCGCACTTCTTGCCTGCGCTAGCTGATCAAGAGTTTCCAGGAAGTATCCTTACATAGATGGCGTGAGCTATTATACCTGACTACACCAATTCCAGTTACAAATTCAAGACATTTTCTATCCTTAACGCAAAATGAATACATGAAAGGGGGTTTTCCCGATACCTATTTTTGTGATTGGGTCACTAACCTAAAAGTGGGTAATATATGTCTCTAGAGTCTAGAGGGACTCGCCGCACCGCAAACACCAAGGGATTCGCGTCAATACACCCCCATGTCTGGAGTAACTACCATAATTGCCTCGAGCATCCTTGTAGTAGGAAAATTATATCCATATTTGAGGCTGTGCTATTGGCCAAGTCTTGCATTTCAGCGAATTTCCCCCGCACCCCGTGGTGCCCCGCGTTACTTTAGCCGCTTGGCGCAAAGTCTGTTTTCACTTTTTTTTCATCATCAACAGGAACATGGCATTTAAATTCCAAATGAAAGAATTTCAGAAAGTTTAAGCAGATCGAGAATCTGCGCATCGGGTTGGCCTCTACTGAATCGTGTGATTTGATTGGCCTCTACGTTCCCCACGGCGATACCGGTGCCACGCATGAGGCTCTCTGTCAAAGAATATCTTGGCCCCGGACTCGCCAGGGCCAAGAGCTTTACTTGCTTGCTTGGCTGGAGATAGTTTAAAAATTTCGGCGAAATTATGGATTCGTTGCTTCCCCAAACATCATTAGGCTTGTTAGGAGAGAATTGGCATGCATCAATTGAGCGATAGAAAATGATCTCGAACAATTACCTTTCGATAGATACCAACAACACGGTACGCATTGACGCTTTATTCTTGAGAAGAAAGTTAGAGTTTCCAAATCATCATTCCAATCTGTTATCTCACGAGCTAGAACACACTAAGAAGAATGTCATTTGAGAAGGCCAAGTAATTGCCTAAAAGTGGTGGTAGATGTTGATTTTCCTTCTAGCCTCTGACCTAGCGATGAGGTCAATATTGCCCAGAGATTTGGCCACCACAATCTCATATCTAGAGTCAACAGATTCTTGTTTGTCGGTCAGTTGACATACTACATGACAAGAAGGCGACAAAGCTTTCACTTTCGTCCGAGAACATACAAAACCTTCTCTGAAGCTCCAGTGCCTTGCTACTCATTACCCAATGATTTGATACAGTTTTCGTCTCAAATGGCTTTCTTCTAGCTCCATGTCCAAGTCCAAGTCCCCCAAATCCCATTCAGTTCCCCAGATTACCTCCTCATTTTGACCAAAGCTTCGCGACAAATCCTCCGAGACCTTTCTTTCCATCTCTCCTAACAAAATCGCGATACTTCTCCAATTCGAGCTCGTATTCATCTTTCATGTCTTGGTATGCGCTTTCTCCATCTTCATCGGTTCTGAAGTATCTTTCAAATTCCTCTCCAGACCATCTTCTCAGCTTGTCCTTCATCTTCAGGCTCTGGCGCGCAAAGACCGTGTATTGAAACTTTTCCTTCTCATAATACGGCTGCTCATAAAAGAAAGCCATAGTCCGACGCCAACTAAGTATGTCGAGAAAGCGAGTGCAGTGCTTGCTGGCTAGGACGAAATCGGGATGAAAACCAGCGTACATGCGTTTATAAACTTCCACATCCGTCCGCTTATATTTCCCAGCAATATCTTGGTATAAAAGCGCGTCTGCGATGGCGTTGCCAATGTTGAGTAGTTCCTCCCCAGACCCTGCGATCCTGATCTGTAGCGTTGAATCCATCTTCATCTTTTCCGTCGACACTTTGTGAGTTCGTATCTGGGCACCAATTTTGAGGAATGGTTTCATGAGGTTTGCCTCTTTCGTCAGGGTTTCGACTTGGGCTTCTAATTCGCGGACTTTTTTTTCAGTTGCGCGCAACTTCTGGTCTTTGTCGCGCAATCTTTGGTTGTGGATAACATGGAAGATTCTATCTGATGCGACAAGTCGATCTGTCACTGTGCTACAACCTATACAAGGTCCAATGGGTAACTGGCCAGGAGGATTCATACTGAGGATAGATGAAGGTGGACGGTGGTTGGTAGAGTGGTTAATAGAGTATTTGCTTGGATCAAATTTGCTGAAAACACATGTCAGACACTTTGATGCAGCACAACGGCAGACGTGACGCGACTTAGGCATTGTGAAGATGGAAGAACTTACGTATTGAATTTGAGGCGCCTACAAAAAGGTGAATTGATAAATGCGAGAAGTGCGAAAAGTCTATTGAGGTGATTGGGCCAAAAGTGAATTCGAGTGAATTGATCAAATTGTCTCTGGCTGAGCTGTTTTATTTATAAGATAACTTGAGATTATAGTCCGGACAACAATATTGGATGATATAATTTCCAATGAAAAAGCTATTCAGAAACATTCTGATGACTTCGAAGAGTATCAGACGCGAACACACTCAAGTCGCCATGATATTGCTTTCATACTCGATGTTGTAATCTTGCTCTGTGTATCTTCCACAATACTTGCAATATTGAAGTCAAGGAGGTTGGAGAGGAACACACAGTTGTCTTAAGAGTAGGGCTGTCGATAAAAGAAGGTAATATGAAGGCAACAAAGGACAGATAATTTATTGGCACTGACAGAAGGACACTGATAAGTAATGCTCAAATGGATTGCTTCATAGGAAAAGAGGAGTACTATCGTCAACAAGGTAGATGGGTAGGACTGACTAAGATAATACGTGTTGTTCGACCCTTCCTCAGCAGTTTGAAATACAAACTTAGATCTGAATTGATCTCTCATTCAGCTCTATCAGACCTCAGCATACAAACCATTCTTCAAGAAAAGTCCGCAATCTATGATTACATTTGTAGCTATCGTATCTTGCAATTTTGTTAATTTTGATGTTTTCTTAAAGCCTTTGAAACCCTCTCAAGCTCAACTTTGCCTTTTTCATTTGTTGAGAACTGTCAGTATCAACAGTAAAAATTGTTCCCTGAATCAGACGAATGTCCGAATTTTTTGTCCATCTCTGAAGTTCAGACCATAAGCATGCTATCCACCAATTTATTGGATCTATAGTTGGTATTTTGGATGACTGAGTGGTCATTCTGCTCCTGTCTATACATACCAAGTCGGTGTGAAAATCATGATCGTAGGATTAGAAATTCTGACTTGCCATCCATTATAATCGCTGCAGAAATATCGCGATATTTCATCTACCACTTAACCCTCCGGATAGTCAATTTCTTCATCTCCGTGGTATATCGCCCGCTTTCAGAGGTTCATTTGACGGTCCAAACTTTCTTCTACAACCACACCTCTCTTCTGATAGTTCCGCATTGCTTCGCGAATTCTAAGGGATTTATACTCATAAACCAGGGAAGTTGACGTTTCAATATTGAATGACCGAGAGCTTGAGAGTGCACAAACCTCCTTCTACTGTTTAATTTGGAACTTGTTCGGTCCACAACCGAATCCCCCATGTTCTGACCGTTATGTCCGAGTTTCCTACAGGTAATTAGCATTCAGTGTGTAAAGATAATGGACTTCTGACTTACCAATCCGATTTTCGGCGTCTCTTCTCGTATTCTGCAGCTTCATTGTATTCAGAACATATGGAAAAGAAGATAGAATCTGAGGTAGATTCTACATTTTCATCTCCATTGACATGACTTTGAGATGGCGTAAGTACTTGGCACTCTTCCATTGCTTCGATCACCCTCATGATCTCCTGAAAATTCCGCTCAAAAGCTATATCTAAAAGCTGAATAGTCTTGAACTTCTTCATTTCATATCGCATGTCAAGAAGCCTTTGTTTTCTTGGAGATTCCTTGTGCTTGGCGAAGGTTTCAATGCTAATACCGTACCAGAGCCTAAACCATTCGTTGTCACCATCGCTTGGACTTAATTCTGTGCTTCTCAATACAGCGCGACAGCTACGTACACAGAATCATTAGCCGATATTCTCATATGGATGCTGCTAGAATAGAAGATACAAACTTACTTTCCCCCATGTGTAGCAAGATTTCCCTGATTTATGATCTCTTCGTTGCGTGCTCTAGGATGTTTACACCACTCAAACTCGCGAGCCAGGACACGTTCAGCAAGATCACGATACGGATGATGTTCCTTCTCGAGTTCCATGATTCGAGTTCCGCAACTTGTATTCAGAGCGTCGATATCGGTCTCGAGTTTCGTGATTTGAGCTTTATAACTCGCATTAAGGGAGTCAATAGCTTTCTGGTGGGCGTCTTTAAGCTTGTCTTGCTTAATTTTTTCTTCCGTGCGCTTGATTTTCGCTTCTTCTTTCATACCATCTATTACCTTGCCATGAGATGCTATCAACTTTTCCTGGAAATTCATCGTTTCTATTTTCTGTGCAGATAATTCATTTCTGAGACTTGTAGCCTCTTCATGCTTCTTCCAGCACATTTTGTATTGATACTCAGACTCGCAGAAAAGGACTTGCGAGATTTCGAGGTTTTCCAGGTATGAATACGAAGTCTGCCACTTTCTGACAAGAACTCTGTAGTCCTGTAGAACGACATCATTATTTAGTACACGGTCCACTACATTCTTTTAATATATTGGAAGACTCGCCGATGGACCAGTTTTTTGACTTGCTACCCTGACTCGCACCATCTCGAGCAGAGAATTTTGCCAATACCTTTTCCTTCCCAACTGTCATCATCTCGCCGTTATGTTTGTTCAAGGAAAGCCCTCTCAGAATGCTGATATCGTTTTGGGTGAGTGACCGGGATAGAACGGCTAGATCTATTTTCATATCTTTTATCTGAGCTGATTGTAATGCACAGTTCTCACAATCGGCATTCGCTTCGTGTGCAGGAGCACTAGGAATACATTTGTCCACGTTTGAAGGCTCCGGTTTTGCTTCAATATCTCTAGACATGTTCTTTCGCTGCAGTTCGAGTATCGTTGCTTTTAGGCTATCCACCTCGCTTTGATGGGCCATCTTTCCTTGTCGAAATCTTGCTTCAATACTTCTGTAGTGATACATCCGGCCTGTATGACAGACTTGAGCTCCTTGACTTTTTCTTGTAGCTTCTCTGTTTCTATCTTCGAGGCCTTGATCCCAGCCTCATACTCCAAGATGTCATCTCCATATTATTCCTCAAGCTCTGCATAAGCTTGAATTTTGTTCTGTAATTCTTCTTGTAGGTTCTCTGAATTTGACTGGAGATTTTTGATGACAAGGTCTAATCCAGAAATTTCGACTTGTGATTGTTCACGTGTATTTTTGAGTGTTTCCTGTGTATCCTTGAGTTTGTCCTCTAGACGTTTTATTTCACTTCGCAATGCATTTGAATCTGTTTCTTGACTCTGGAAACAAGTTTGTAGTTTCTGAATCAATTCCATTGGATTATCTATGACAGTTGTCTCTTTAGCAGGTATGCCCTCTGCAGTTATCTCCTTGATAGGTGTCTCCTAGGTGCAACCTAATTTTGTATCGTGTTGGTAACATTGCCAACCTTTTTCTGGCTGAACTTCCTGACGAGTCTTTCACCTAAAGATTATCTATTAAGATTATCTCTTGAGATTCATTGGAGCATTGTTGGGAACTTAATGATCATCATGTGCAAACCCCATTTCTAGCTCAGGCTGTATGCAAGTCTTAGTAAACAACTACTACAGCGGAAGAATCTAGACAAACTGTTTTCATGTACAGCCCCAAAGCTTAGTAAAAATTTTCACAGACAAGACAGACTTGGTCAAATCCAATCTTACTCATTATTTGATTGATAGTTGTTTCTCTTCCTCTCCCAAGTATTGACTAACGTGCGTTGGTATTTTCGCCAATGGATGATTTATTCTTTAATTTAGTTATCGTAGTACTATTGATCTAAGAAGTTAATAGATAGAAATGACAGACCTTTAGGACTTAAGTACTGACTAGTCTCTTCACGATGATTATACTATATAGAGAAGTTATTAGATTGAGCATATAAGTCTATCCATGACGTCACTTCACTCGGATCATATCATAAATCAACAAATTCGAATTCAAAGTAGTTGAAGTAGTTGGTTGATTAATCAGTTTCCAGAAATAAAGTAGTAGAGACCGAAATATGTAGATGCATTGTCATATAGCCCCTCTGAAGATGGCCATTATGCTAGTAACAGAACATATACACCAAAGAAATGTAAATTAATAGTTCGCAAATTGAGTCTGCATTGTTAAGATCTCCATTTGTGCCTAACGTTTGATCTTAATGCTTAGTCCAGGGCAAAGCATCTTTCGCAGAGGAGAGGAAATCTTTGCCATATTCCTCGATTTTGCCGAGTTTGCTTTTCCTCTGAGTCTCTGCCGTCCAAACCGAAGCATTAGATTTCACACTTTTGAAGCTTCCTCCGAAAATAGATTTCTTTTTCCTGCAATGAATCAGTAATATATTGGATGTATAAATATCAGGGTACTTACGGATCTCTGCTCTCTCGGAACTGCTTTCTTTGGCAAACTCTTGCGATATCCCAGATACTACATAGTTTTTGGAACATTTCTCTTCCGCTCTTACTCTCCAAAAGAAACCTATCAATTGACTCCGGTGTTACTTTTGAATGTTTTTCCAGACTTCCAGTGAGTAGTTGCTGAAATCCCTCTTCAAATTCGGGATCAACAGCCCGGTTTTCTGCGCCGCATCTGTACAATTCATAACGCATATTTATAAGCTTTACAAGCGCGGCGCTTTCTCCATATCTCTCCACCGTGTCGATAGATACACCATATGTCTCTTGAAACCATGTTTGCTCATTAACATCAGCATCGGCTTTGATTCGAAAAACGTCGGCCAGACAACTACATGAATATTAGCAAGTGAGACTAAGAACCATGAGTATAAATTTCACCTACGTTCCACCATGTGCTGAGATATTTCCTGTCTCAATAACGTGGTCATCCCGAATCTCATGTGGTTTCGTCAGCTCTCTCTTTCGGTTCAAGATGCTGACAGAAACTTCACGATGTGCGGCGAGTTCCCGACCCACTCTCTGCATCTCAGCGGCTAAAGCTAACTTGTCTTCTTCGAGTTTGGCGATTATGCTTTTTTGTTCCTTCAGCTTCTGCTCATATTCTATCTTCTTCTGGGCTGCAGAAGATTTTTCTTTCTCTTCAAGATTGGTAATAACGATGCTCTGTTCTGTCAACTTCCTCTCATAGGCCTTTTTGACTGTAGCTACCGAGGTCTTGGCTTTCTGTTCGAGATTGGCAATCACAGCTTTCTGTTCCTTCAACTTTGCCTCATACTCCTTAATTATCTTGGCCACTGATAATTTCTCCTTTTCTCTCAAGTTTGCGATAACCTCAATTTGCTCCTTCGTCTCTTTCTCATGCTTACTTTTCATTTCAGCAATCGAGATCACTTGGTTCTTTTCTCTTTCCTGCAAGCTTGAAAGAATGCCAGCTTGTACCTTCAACTTCTTTTCTTGCTCGATGCTGTCACGCTTTAGCTTTGTGTTATCAGCCGAAATCTCGGAATGCTCAGAACGGATCTCAATCATTGCATTTGCTATGGCTTCTGATTGGTCATTAAGCTTCAACATTTGATCTCCGAGCAGCTTGTTGCTAATCATTATCTCAAGGTCATCCCGTCTAGTGTGCGTCATCTGCCATGATGCAATCGCAGATTCGTATTCCTAAAAAGGGTATTAGCTTTTCTCACACAAGTCTTCGTAGGGGGTGGAGGCTACCTCTCTATCTTTCCATAAGCGTGTTGTATCGAAAGTTTGTCTCTTTTGAACGATATCACGAATGAGAGGTACCCAAGTCTCTTTCGCTTTAATCTGAGCGTCGTTGTAAACTATATTTGATTCGGCGTCGACTTTCTCAAATATGCCAATCCTGGGTTTAGTCAACCTTTTCTCTGCTCCAGCTATATCATTGGCTATACCCAATTCCCTGATTGCTACTCGAAGCCATCTGTTTTCTGTTTTCAATTTAAGATAAGCTTGTTTGAGTTTGTCGATCTCTGAGATTTGGGGCTGCTCAACGGGCGGGTTCGGGACGTCATTCCGAGACGTGCGCTGAGTGCTGGTCGGAGCGTCTATAGGCGGCATTTTAGACTAAGTAGATTTTGAAGTAAGAAACTGTAAGACTTGGTTGACTATTGTAAAGTTGCGACTATAGTTTCTCAGTCGTAGTTAAATATCAGAATATACTGAGAGTGTGTCGTGGAAACTTTATGTACATGTTTTCTGAAAGACTGGGGTGACCGCTTTTGTACTACCAAGCTAAGCGAAAATTATAAGTTTTATTACTGCTAATTTAAAAGGATGTTCTAATTCACTCGAGAAATACTGTCTGCCAAGAATTGATACAGACTTGTAGGAATACGAATCCAATCATTTTCAAGACACACATATAAGTAATGCAATACATAAGACCTAAACTATGTCTTTCAAGTTGAGTCATTTAGATGATGAAGAGAATCATGATCTGCTCGAGGGGCCTGATGTGTAGAAAACATTATTCAAGAATATAATGATCAGATTCAAGTCATCCAGAACTGAAGCATTGGGACTCTCAATATCTGTGACTAGAACCCAGCCACTTGTGCATTTTATTCCACTGCGGTCACTTGATACATATGTGGTGAAAGCTAATCCTGGTGATCTGTCTGTTGACTCTTTGAAATGTCTGGTATTTCACTGTTCGTATTCACTCTCTGAGCCTTCTAGGCAGGGGAGCTCAAAGCAATGTGAATGATAGGTCAACAACAAGGTGAGAATTACATCATATGGTCATTGAATTCACATAGTTTTATGAAATTTTCAACCAGATAATTTTAGCATGTACATATCTAGGTAGTAGCTAATCTAATTAATTGCTTTTAGAAGATAAATTTATTGGAATAGAAAAAGATGTTTGTTACTAGCATACTGCTTAGTACCATATATATGATTTCCAACAAAATTAATGAATCTGTATAATGAAAAAATAAGGTTTCTTCAACAACCAAGAATATGCACAGATTCATACGAAATGACCTTGTTCATAATTATAATTCTAGAAAACCAAAATATTCACATACTATATATTATATAAATGTTGTTGAGTACATCAATATAAAAATTATCGGATAGTTTTATTATCCCTATTAAGGGACAGATATTTCTTGCGCCATTCCATCCTCCCACAGGATGCAAAGGTCGTAATAGGCGCGTCTGGTTTCCGTATCCGTATTTCCCACAAGGATGCTTTGCATTGATTCAGTTCCCCGAGCCTTGACCAAAATCTTCTCCAACAGCTTTTGGAAATCCTCTTCAAAAACATCAGCTATGTTTCCAACGTTGTTCTTATAGCGATAAACCTCGTATCTCATATTGATGAGCCTTCTGAATGCCGCGCTGCTTTCGAACTGCAACACAATATCGGGAGTTGTACCGTAATATTCCTTATACCATTCCAAATCGTTGTCGCAAGTGGACTTGATCCGGTAAGCATCTGCGAGACACCTTCTAAAATGTTAGCAATTAGATCTTCAATTTATTGGAAAAGAAAGAGATCAACTCACGTTCCTCCATGCGCAACCTTGTTGCCTTTATCAATGATCTTACTGTCGCGTCGATGAGGTGATTTGCTCCATTCGCTTTTTCTGTTCAAAATCCCTTCAACTACTTCGCTGTAAACTTCAAGCACATGATCCAGGTCCATAAGCTCATTGTTCCGATTTTTAAGAGTAATTCGTAGTTCCTCCCTTTCTTTCTTAAGACTGGAAATGATATGATCCTTTCCGCTCAATTGCTCGCACGAATGTTTCAATTGAGCGCGTGCTAATTTGGCAAACTTATCACTTTGTTCCTTAGCTTTATCAGCAGCCAATGCTCGCGCTGACATTTCTTTGCACTGGATTTCTATATCATCCAAGCGATTGGTGAGCAGGTGGGTCAATCTGTTCTCTTCAGACAACTTCTGCTTTATACTACCTAACATCTTATCTACAAGTGAACTTCTCTCAGCCAACATCTTCGAGGCGTTGCAACGGGAGTTGGTCAACGCGGATTGAAGAAGTTTGTTACCCCTACGAAGTGCCGACTTCTCCTTGATAAGTCTGTCTCGTTCTTGTTGATGCTGAGATCGAATTTTCATACTTTGGCGTCTGGGTTTTAAGTATAGATTTTTCCAGTCAGTTTTATCGTCGCTCATACCAGAGCCTTTCTTCTCACGAAGGACTAAAGCATTCAATGTCATAGGAATACCATGCATACTTTCATGACTAGTAAGCTGGGATATATCTGGTAGTGATGCTCGCAGGAACTTTTGGGATCTTGGGGTGGAAATCGGATTCTTTCGGTCCGTCATTGTTGATTCGTTAGCCAACAAGTGTATATAGTTGTAGTGTTGATTTATTTATGTGATGAAAAACTTTTGGGACAAGAGACCGAAAAAAAAAAATCAAAAAGGGAGTGGTTATGGTCGCAGATATGGAAGACCCGTCCGTGAAATGATAATCAATAATGAACGAAGAGAATGGACTCAGTTTTGTAATTGTTTGAAGATTTTATACTGAGATGTTAGATGTTGGGACAGTCATGTGGTTGTACTGACGATAGCGCTAGCGACTCGAAACTGCCGTAGCAACAGTTTTTTGTATTTAGATACGTTCAATAACATATAGACTGGTTTCATTCCAGTAACATAAACAGTTTGAGCTGCAGTATTATATCGACCGCACCACATCCTTTGTAGATGTCTTGTCGGTGCCTTAGCTGGTTTATACATGAGGAGTCGCATATCCGTGAAAACTTTCGATTAAATAATAAGTCACTGTGACTGCGAACACACTTTATAGCTTAGTCCCAACTCCTGACCTTTCCCATCGTGTATGTAACATCCAAAGACATGTAATATGACAGTATTATTCATAAGTCCAGGGGCATCCATCTGAGGAATTAAGCGAGATTCACGTGTTCTATTCAGGTACGGGAGGTAGAAAACAAATAATTGTTGAAGGCCGGGGGAGAACATATGATCATTAATTCTTAATTATAGAGAAGAATTGAGTCTAAATTCTTATGTTCGAGGTTGTACTCACTAGCGATGCCGGGCGTATCATTATCTGCGTAGGTAGTGACGACTAATCGTATTCTGAGAAGATTTAGGTCGAGTTTTTCCTATTATATAATTCACTAATGGTATAACTCACATTGTTTGAGGAAATTTCGCATATAGCTATAGCTACTCCATCGTAGTTCTCTTCACTTGTTGGTTTCACGTCATTTGTGTGAATAATCCGAAGATATGTACAGGTACAGTAATTTATTTATTGTCATTATGGCCCATGTATATCGTGTAAATTGTCCTCATGCAGTCGTGAGTTATTAGAAAACAAATAATCTCGCTCGTCACAGGCCAGCTGTTTCCACACCAAGGTGACTGAACAGACTCCGACCTAGAGAATCTTCTCTATTGCACTCTTCACACCCTCACTGGTAGTCCCCATGATGCTGCTACCTTTATTCCATCGAGACCGATTTGTTTTTTCAGACAGGTAAGATCTGCGTCCGAAAGACATCGCTTTGCTGTTTTTGTGTCTAGTTAGCATACTAGAATAGAAGTATAGGATTAGAATTAGTGTTGCTTACGGATCCTTCCTGATCTCTTTTCGAGTGGTCTGTTCCCTATCAACTGCAGCGACCCATCTGCTGCAAATCTCCTGAAACAATACCTTGACAACTGGGTCCTTCAATAGTAGCGCTTCCATGGTATATGCATCATATTCATCAGTCTCGCCTTCTGCGGGTAGACTTTCATTGATCTGCGTCTTTATTCTCTGGAACGTAGTCTCAAGTTCGCTGAAAGTCTGCCGATCGATGAATTCGAGATTTCGCAAGTCGAATCGCATATTAATAAATTTTCGAAACGCAGAACTTCCTCTAAACCTTTGAGCACCCTTGAATGTTACGCCATACCCCTTTTCAAACCAGTCTGAGTCGCCATCCATAGCCTTAATTTCTATTCTTTGCAAGTCTGCTACGCATCTATCAAATTGATTAGTAAGTTTACAACTGTCTTGAGCCAATGAAAGACACTGACCTTCCACCATGAGCAGCAGAATTGCCTTCTTCAATCAAGAGTGAGTTTCTCAAATTTCCTGGCTTGGAAAGCTCTTTCTTGCGGCTGAGTATCTGGACTGCAACTTCGATTAGTGGCTCGTGTTTTTTGTCAAGAGATGCGAGATCTGCGATGGAAGAAGCCTGTAGGTTGGCGATCTCCATATCCTTTGTTTGGAGAGATGCCGCATGATCTTTTGCCATATTCTCAACAAGCAGGCTGTTTTGGTTCTTCCATTCAAGTAGCTGGGCAATTTTGGTGTCTTGTTTCTGGATAATCCTGTCCACTTCTGCTAATTCTTTGCGAGCTATCTCCAATTCTGTTTTCTTCGAATTATCTAAGATAGGCTTGGTAACTGGCTCGACCCTCTCCTCAACATGGTGATTTTTCTGCCTAGATAGTGGTTCAGAATCAGCATCACGAGCTACATGGATCACTTTCGTTCCACGTCTTTGATGTTCCACCCAAGTTATTCCATCTCCCCCCTGATTCATTGAGAACGGAATAGTACTCGTAGTAGACTGTGCTGTACATGACTCGAATACATCTATGATTATAGGAAGCTCGGTGGTGTTGGGGTGTTCGTTTGTTACATCCACGGTACTCTCCTTTGTTTTGAACGCTACCTCCAGTTTACGAACGACTTCTTCTTTCTTGTCTTCGGGAACTAAACTCAAGTTAAAGAACTCATGTGCGAGATCTATCAGAAACGTTTTTCGGTCTACTTCGGGAATGTCGTTGAATTTGATAATGCTGTCATTGACCGAGACTCGGTTCTTTCGGGAAGACGATTGCGAAGCCGACATCGTAGCAGTTTCGGAAACGACGGACTGTATTTGGAAGTAGTTGTTGAATAGTGCAGATGTTAGGCTGTCATTGCATCGGAGAAAGATGTGAGTTAGTGTGAAAGAGGCAGGTTTAGAAATTGATGGGAAATTGTGTTCGTATTATTGCAATCAAAGTCAACGTCGTAGTCTCAAACAAAAGCAAGTAATAACGATGTAAAAATTATTCGAGAATGATTCTTTCAGTATCTATGTCAGAAGTTCCTATTTCCTGAGTATACAACTGTAGTCATACAGGGTCATGTTTCCCCGAGATTACTCCTTGACCGCACTAAAGCATGCAATCTCGGGTGCTTGATGAGCTTGTGACTCTCTTCAATTAGTGAATTTGATGGAAACAAATGAAATTTCCAATGTAATAAAGATTTGACAAAACTGAGAGGTGAAGACATAGATGTCGAGGATCTTGAAGAACATAGATTAACAAGGCATCCAAACAAAATATTCATGATGAAGTATGCAACAATGCACTGCTAAGGTTGAGTCATCTATTTTATAGGCTATAGTATATATATTTGAAAGTAGAACTCGTAACAGCATAATCAATGCACACTTTCCAACAGAGTGTCAACAAACTTGTGCCTTTCAGCAATGATATGTTTGACAACTAGGCGAAGTTGTCAGGGGTAGTAAAAAGTACATGGAATAAGGTCGGGAGTAAAGACTGTCACATTGTGAACCAGAAATTCCAGTGAAGAGAAAGACTCAGCAAGATTCAGGTTCAACCTTTACCTCAAAAGAAAAAGTTGTTATTGTAGAATTGTTCTGTCCAATTGGCCATGGGTAACTAGTTATTTAGGATTGTTTCATTACACCTTGGGATGTTCCAACATACTGAGACCAAAGCCTATTCATTACAAAACAATAATATTGTTATCAGTATAAGATCAGACATATGAAACCAGGGAAATAACCCTCAGCCTTGAGGTTAATTGGAGGGTGTAAATTGTTTTAATTTGTTTGACCAAAGTCATGAGCCAAATCAGGTACTAATTTCATCTTGATATAGATTGATCCGAATCACACCGGTCAGAAGATAATTAATAAAGCTTAAACGAGGAACCTCCAGGCTAATATCAGTGTTGTTAGGCTTTCCGATCAGAACTTTGCCCCTTCACTTTATCTCAGGCGCCGATGAAGTCTCTTTACATTCGCTTAAAGTTGAACTCTTCAAGCTCCTTACATACTCTTCAGGTGTACTTTAACAATTAGCATGGCCCCTAGATGCTACAGCTCCTCAAGGTTCAAGTCCTTTGCAGACTCCTGCCATAGATTATCATCAGCTACAGAAAGTTGCAAAATGATGAGCGGGCAATGATAAAGTTAGGGCTGGTACCATAGAAGTTCTTGTATTGTTCCGGAATCCTAGCTTCTGAAACTAGTATTTAGGTAGCTTACGAAATTATGCTCTCGGTTTGCCATCATTACCATAGCCGCATCACAGCATGTGTAGGCATTGTGTGTTATGTTGTTGCCTGATTCTATTGCGGTCTCCCTCATGAGGATGACGCTGAATTTGGATTCAGGTTCCAGTTCCATTCTTTGGGTCCGAATGTCAAGGTCGATGTTACATGTTGCAGCTATTCGGGCTCCGTCATCTCTCGACTCAGTATTCTGTTCTTTTGAGGATTTCGTTCCACGAAATAGCTTCCGGAATCCATTACTGAGTCATTTCATCATGAAGTTATGTCATTTTATCGCTTCTGTCATGCAATCTACTGGTCTTCTTCGTACTTCTACTGTAGTAGCGATTTGTTCTGGCTGTTTGAGACGCATTAGCATCTTGTCTCGTAAAATTGTGAGAAAAAGATGTTAGATACAGAAAACTTGTGAGTTTTTAGACACTTCTTTAACATTTCGATCTGGAAGGAGCGAATTCTTCTCCCGCAATCTTTGGAGGTTCCTCTGCGATGACTTCCTAGAGTTCTCTCATTTTATTAGTTCTATAATAATCATTCGATGGGATTTAGTCCTTGGAGTGAAGTGTTTTGGGGGTCGCCAGCTCAATCTTCTTTTCTGCTAACTCCCGCTTTAGATGATCTGGAAGCTGGTTCAGCCCTGGCAAAGTTATCATGAATTGATTTGAGAACATACCTCACTGGCCTGGGTACGTTCTTCTATCCTCATTCCTTAGTTACCGTCAAACTCAACGCAGTTGTTGATTCTTTGCTGAGAATTAAATTGGAAGTCCAAGAGAGTTTGGGAGAAAAGACTGAGTTTGAAATGTACCAGTATAAAAACAAAGCCTGTGAAAATTGTATTACAAGTAGGTGAGGAAGTATTTAATTCAAGAGCTAGCTAGCGTACAATATTTACCCTCCCTCATCTGAAGTGTTACATCTATGGATAGAATGACATCATGTTTTTCTCAACTTTTCTTTGATCTTTTGCGGGAGAGACTTAGATTTGCACGGAAGCTTCTATGTGCGGCTTTCAGCTTGGACATTATACGTTGGAGGCCTCCAAATTCCTTCATCACTTCTTCGTCCTCCTCAAAATCATCATCATTGACAAACTCTTCCAGGGTAGAAATCCTATCAACAAGACCCTTAATACGCTTTCTGAGCATACCATATGCATTACCCACGATACCCTCGAGATTCCATAATCTGAGATTCTCGTACCAGTTAATCAAGTAAACCAAGTAAGAAAATCCTGGATCCTGGGGTGAGCGCGGTTTTGATGACTTGAGTACAAGCTCAGGAGAGACAATATAATTCAAGAGGAATTGCTCCCTGAGTCTAGGGCAACGGCTCGAAGTCGGATTCCCGCTCTCGGTGCCAATTTCAACGATGGGGTCAAATTTACGAATCATATGAGCATCGGCAATTGCATCTGCGCTATGTGCAGCAAAATTTCCGGGTTTCAAGATATTGTCTTTAGCTGTAGAGCCGGTTCTGGCTGCGAAATCAAGCTCCAATTTGCGAGCTCGAATCTTAAGGCCTATCTCGTATAATGGCTTTTTGAATAATTCTGTCTCTTCGATAAATTTGTAGCCGGGATTGGCAATGCTTTACTTTACGCAGATATACGTAAGTTGACTGGGCAGGTGTTCAATGACATCCTAATTAAGCTTTTCCCTCGACATCCAGCCGCACCACCTTGACTACGTGTTGGAGTTTTTCCTCTGCGACACGTTAGTATCGGTAGGTATTGATCCAAGCTGTGAGCTTTAGTACCTTGAGTTAGTCCGCCTACAAGTTCAAGGACTTCCAAACTACCAAAAACTGGTCCAGAGTTTGGTTGTGCACTTGAAGGGAGTAGAATTTTCTGCGCTATGGTTGTGTCTTTGTCTGCCAAGATTTGTTTTATGTTCGAGATGATAACATCCTTTTTAGCGATGACTCGGTCATTGTTATCGACGGTTCTCTTGAGGGCCTTATTTCCTTCGCAAATGTTCTTGAGAGCGTCGGTCTGCACAAGCGCTTTGAGTTCCCTGGTTTGATTTTCGTACCCAGAGTGTAGTATCATATATCCTTTTTGCCAGTGTTACAATCTGGAGCCAGCATCAGAGACTTCTTGGTTGAAATATTCATTCGAGGTGTTACGAAGACAAAATCTTTCCCCGCAACGCTTTTCTTGTCATGCAACAACTTTTTGAAGTTTCTCGATGGTGATGTCTCGGTCCTTGATAATTTTATCTTTTTCTGATACAGTCGTGTGAAGTTCTTTTGTCTTCCGATAAGCTTTGGAGGCGTCGACCAGAGCCGATCTATAAGAACTGCAAATAAAATCTTTATCTTCTTTGGCCTTTTTCAAAAGAGCATCCTTCTCCCCGAGCTGCTTTTTCAAGTCGAAAATTAGAGCCTATTTAGTATTTAGCCACAAGCAACTTCACAACAAATTTAAAGTGCAAACAAACCTCAATGGGCAGGAAAATCTCATCTCCTTCCATCTTGTGAGATTGCCGACAAATTTCCAGATGGCAAGTTGCGACTTTTGTTCTCTTGCTTACGAAAATGCGATAAAATAACGTCAAGCGAATCTGCCAACCTCCCCGAATTTGTAGAGACCGAAGTGTGATTCAAATCGAGAAACCAAGCAAAAGTATTGAAGAGTATCGTCAATTTTTGTACATCAATTGAGTCAAAGACACCGATAAACAATTCGTCGTGATACGATTCATGAAAGCGACAACAAAAGAAAATGAAGTTGAGAGATCATGACCCCAAGACCGAATTCGCAGAGATCAATTCGCGCCTCTGATAAATAAATCCAGAGATAGCGCACTCGCGTTTATTATCGTCAACTCTTAAACATCCGGCCGATTTCGGTGTCGTCGAAAGGTTTCATGTAATTGCGAGCAGGATGGACAGGAAAGACGAGGGGAGAGATTCTGGATTAAACGAAAAGTGGCGGAGAAATTTCATGCCCGGTTGAGAAGTGAGGTGTATGAAGAGTGAATTACGTGCCATGCCTGAGATCTCAATGGCATAGAATATGTCGATTTTAACTTGGGAGACTTCATTTTGAAACTGGCTGAATGTTAACTTGATTAAATTTTAGGATACTTTTGTGGGCTGTGCACCACGGGCTGGACAGAGGAAGAGATACTTTTATAGATGTGAGATGGATTTGTTAGGGAATCGCTTGCACACAGTATTAGTCTGACAAAGCAATCAAGCGCTGTTTGTAGATCGCCTATAGGCAAACTAGAGCAATATCTCCAGCTTTGTGATGGCTTCTGGGGAATCATGTTTATGTATTGAGTATTTTGATTCTTGTCTATGATCTAACTACACTGTGTTGTGACAGCTCAAGGCAAGCAAAATTGTAATACAACGTTTCACTACATCGCCGTTTGATACATGTCAATTGCAACCATCATTATAAGAATCCGAAATTGGCCAAGGCTCGACGTAATCTTCCTGTGAATCCTGCAGCTTTGATACATCCAACGCCTTTAGACTATGGTGAGATACATCATTTCCATTCACAATGGTTTCCTTTTCTGGTACTTCCCAAGAAGCAGCATTAACTTTAGATGAATCCTGCAGCTCTGATGTTGCCAGGACTTTCAGATTGTGCTGAGATGGATCATTTCTACTTACCCTACTCCTAGTTTCTCTGCTTCCCCTAGATGCCCTACCTCCTCTAGTTGTCCTCCCTCCTCTAGTCGTCCTACCTCTCCAACCTCTAATTGTCCTGTTCCAGTCTTCACGCATTGGCTTTTGATATGGAACAGGAAGAGTAGCAAGACTAGCACCCCGCATATCTTCAAGTGAACTTTCTTTGGTAGTTACGGTCCACGGTCCCCAACCATCATCTATCGGGTTCTGAATTTCGTCAGAGGATACTTTGACGCTGGATACCGATTTAAGTCCATTCCAATCAAGGAATACATGCTGGAGAGGAAGACCAGAATTCCTACGGGAAGGAGTATTAATCTGATCCTCAAAATATTGACTCTGACTCGTACCCGGCTTCGAGCTTCCTTCTGTTGGACTCTTATTCTTGATGGGAGATTCCACTGAATGAGTATCCTTGCTTGACAAATCGTCTACACCAAGTCGTATTTGGTCGACTTCTAAGAAAGTAGGTTGATCGACTCGTTGATATTTTATCTTGTTCATATTTTCCTCCTTTAGGTACAGGCTTTCTAGTTTTCGGAGGATAGATTCCCACTCAGGCAATTTCAGCCAATCGTGCTTGTAAGTTGTGAACGGATATATGCCAAGTTTCCCACCCTCTGTAATGAAATCCGTCCTGAGATAATCTCGGTTGGTGCGCCATTCTTTGATGCGAGCGAACCAGTTGATCACGTTTATCAATGACTTAGAGCTATCATAGCTAGCCATTGAAATAATCTCGAATGGAGAATGGTGGTAAGTCTGTTTGTATAGCTCGTCGTCATGAGACGTTTCGCACTTGTTATCAAACAGCTCAGGGACAAACATTACAGCGTCAAGTAAAGCGTCAGCATAATGTGCGACTTCGCCTCCCTTCTCAATGATAGACATATCCCTTCCTTGACTCTTCAGCCATTCTAAATGACGACTTCGGATCGCAAAGCCAGCTTGTTGTGGAAGCGCGCGTAATTTGGCACAGAAGTCTTTCTTTTTCAGTATTTCCTGCAGTATCATGCGATCCGATTCACGCCGCCTTGTCGCTTTGTCATAGATTTGAGTGTTATCACTATTATGCGTTCTTTCGATCTCAGTAAGGGCAAGATTCAAATCGACAGTCGTCTTAAACGTTTGTCGAGCGTTTTTAAGCCATGCAGCAACTTCTTCAAAATCCGTCTCATCAAAAGAGACACCCATGCGAGACCAAACTTCGAAGAACGTCGTGGATTCAAATGTCTGCGGACAATGGCTCTTTGCTAAAGCATATTTGTTCACCAAATCTGCAAACTTAGGAAAATTCTCAAATCTTTTGGCAGTAGTCCATTTGATACCATATATTCGAGTGAATGTTTCACCGTCGGTACGATGTCCTGGTATTCGAGGATCAAGGTATAGAGTCATATCGGCAAGAACATCAAAATCATGAGTCGATTTAGATCCATATGGAACAAGTGCTTGGGTAGGCGCAAAAGAACTTGGGTTACGCAACCGATGACTCTCAACGAAAGTCGTTCGCACCTCTAGCCCAACGGTGTCGAACTCTGTACTCTTGCAGCTCAATGCTTTTTCCACAGCCTTCTTCATAGCAGTTTCAAACTCTGTTCTCTGACGACTCAATGCTTTATCCACGGCCTCCTTCACAGCAGCAGCAACGTGTTTCTTCGCTTCCAAATCTTTGTTTCGGTCTTGATTCTCCCAGAGCAACTCACGCCTTTGATGCTCAAGTTTTAGGACGTCGATCTCTTTTTTCACTATTTCAGCCTCATGCTTGTAGTAATCGCGATTGTCCTCTACGAGTTGCCTGAGAGATTCCACTTCCTCCTTCAACTTCCCATTTTCTCTGACCAAACATTGCTCCCATGTCCGTTGTCGCTGCTGACAATGTTTGGCTTGCCAAATTGCTTCGAGATATTTATTCTGCGACTGAATTTCTTCAACAAGTGTGTCGTGCGCACTTTTTGCGGCTACCAACGATGCTGTCTCCTCCGCTAATTGAGTACCCGCTTTATTCATTTCCGACTTTGTGTGCTCAAAAGCCGCTGTACGATGGTGAATTGTCTCTTCTTTGTAGCTAGTTTCTCCTGGATTGCGGTCGTTGGATCTGGAAATTGGTAATTATGGAGAGATGATATGAAATCGCCTTGATCGTCCCAGTCATTGTCTTTAGACTCCATAGCTGAAGCTTGATGATAAGGAGATGAATAGGCATCATCGATTCCCCATTGGTCGCCGCCATTGGGGGTTGACCACGACATGGCGCTTGGCGTTCTGAAAAGCTTGTCTTGATTTATGTTGTGAGAGGGTTAAAATCAAGACGAAGTTGGGAAGCGGGAAACATATGTTTTCGCAACGCTACCAGTACGTACTCCGAAAGTGAAAGTACGCTAAGCCAAATGGATTATCAAAATTCACTTGCTGAAGCGAAGTTTGAAAATTAAGGGTGTTGGCGAGGGCTGTCATCTCGTGAGCTCATGTGAAAACTATAAACGACGGCAATAACGCAAACAATAACGAAATTTTCAACGTCAATGACTGAATGTTTATCTCGTGCATTTTACGAGTTTGAATTTGTGATATCAAAATCTCACAATGATATAAGTGTAATTGACAGTAGAAGGTTATCGATATGACTGCTCTCGATCACATGATTTACCTGCGGAGCTCACTTCAATGGCAGATACACTTGTACCAAGCACTTGATTCCCTCCTGGTTTCGTGAACACTCTTCAGCGTTGTTTTTACTCGGGAATATGTATTCAAAACACGTACCCCTATATCATTGCATTTGTAGTTCACACTCATATTTTTGACTCTCGGTAACTATATTGAAAGCACATAGAAGTCTCCAATTCCAAGCAAATCGTAATGGACTCATCTCTGGACTTAAAATGTCAATATCATTTATCTGAACCGTCCAATCTGCAGTGTCATCAAACTATATACAAAAGAGAACTAAAACTCCTAGTCCATTGGGTATTTTCTGTTGCTTTCTAAAGGAAATTCGTATGCAAGCGGTATGCAGGTGTATCTGTTCAGTCCGTCTAATATAAGTTTCGTGTAGCCAAATTCGTTATCATAAATGTCGTAAATCCGTCCATATCCATATTCCATCTCATTCTCGTTTCCGTGTTTCAAATTGATGCTTCATCATGCGTCATGCCTTCAAGCCATCGAACTCTCTCCAACGCTTGACGCCAACACTATTTTCTCCCCTCATTTCCAAAAGCACAGACTGCGTAAGGAGCTTTCAACGCGTGGGGAATTCCAGTTCCAATTCCAACCCCGTCGCTGTGCAGTAAGCGCTGCACACTCACCCGCCAACCACCCCAACATCAACCCAGTTCTCACACACACCAACATATCCTCCATCTCCAAATCCAATGTTCCCATTCCACACCATTCGAGATCAATCTCAAAATCCACGTCCAGCAAATCTTCCAAACCGGAACTAATCCAATCATTTTGCTCCACCCACCACATCATCCAGAGCATGAATTGACAAAGCATAATCAACGCCAACATGGTCCACCTAATCACACTCTTCACGATGCCTCCTTCCATCCTCATTCCCATCCCGCCTTCAAAAGATTCCATCCCGTTTCCAAAAAACACACCCACTTTTCGCACATTCAGTATATAATATGACATCTTTAAAAATAATTTATGATACAGTATCTCTTCTGCCGAACGGCAATCTCGATACCCGAGTGGACTTTGCTACTTTCGCAACAATAGTTTCAAGTGGAACCTGAAGCTGTTCTCCACAATCACAAGCACAAGGAAGATAATCAGACTTACCATTGCCTGATCCCAATCCTACGCTTCGTCTAACCTTCATGTTTCTTCTTTTCTCATCGAGATAACATGCCTTGAGCTTCTTACGGGTGATGTTTCCGCAATATTCGCGCACGGCGTCGAGATCCATGTCCTCGAATGTTGTGTCGATGTTCTTGGTCCAGGTTTTGAAGAATTCGGTTTCCATGTAGTCTGATTTGCGCCAGGCCTTGACAGATGAATGCCAGCGGAGCATTTCAATAAATTCGGCGCAATCTTGGAGACGAAGGACGGTTTGCCAGCTTGCCCAGTACAACTCCTTGAACGTTTCCTCATCGGTACGTTTCTCGAATGCAATACCCGGGACATGAGAGAAGAGAGTGGCATCGGTAATAGGTCGTCCATTATAAACACTTGAATTACCCAGTTCGTAGATGGCGTTGCGTTCCTTGGCTTTGGGATCGTATGCAGAGTTTCTCTCGAGGAAACGGTTACGGACGCGTTGACCGACAAAGAAAAGATGCTTCATCGATTTTCGCTGTTGGCTAAGAGCAGAGCGAACAGTTTCGGCGATGTATTCTTGGATCTTGGGATTTTCTTTCCACTCTGAAACTTGGCCTTCGGGATTGACAAAGGTAGTTTCACTTTGAAGTTCTTCGTGTGGAGGTGCACCATAGTCGAAATCTGGGTGACTTGTATTTTCCAGCTTGCGCTTCAATTCAGAGTTTTCGACTAGCAAGGCACCAACGTCGATTTTGCCTTTATGGTTCACGGCTTCTTCGTAAAGTCTGACTTTCTCTGCCAATTTTTGATTCTCCTCAGAAAGCTGCTCGCATTCTAGTGTCTTCGTACCAAGCGATGACTCCAGATTGAAGAATTTGATGTTGGTCTCTTCTTCCCGAATCTCAGTTGACAATTGTCCATTTCTCTTAATGAAGTATTGAACAATTTCATTCTTCTCTAGTAACTTGGAGTTGACTTCCTTGAGTCCTGATTCGATTTTCTTTGCCAATGCAGCAAGAGCCACAGCTTCCGAATGCTCAGAAACCATGTCTTCAGCACACTTCTTGAGATCTAATTTTTTCACTGCGAGGCGGTCTTCTGGCGTTTCTTCTGGAGTGGTCTCTTCCTCTTCGAAGACTATTCCAGTCTCATCATGAGTATTTTCGTCATCTTCGAAGATAGCGCCGAGACGTTCTCCAGGAGTTTCCTCTGGGAAATTATCTTCATCCTCGAAAACAACTCCAGAGTCTTCCATGAGGTCATATTCGGGAGCTGATGAGGTGGGTTCGACCATGTTAAAATATCCAGATTCTGACATGGTGAATTGATATACTGTACGAAAAAGAGTGTCGTGATGTTTTTATTTAAAGATTGAAATATTTAATAATAAAATGAGAAAAGTCTAGACAAGATCAACAACAATGCTCCCACAATTGGTTTGGTGTTGTGTGCGAGGGTTGAATCAAATATGGAAGCTGTGACCGAAACTAGATATGTGGAAAAACCGGTGTAGAAAAAAAGAAAGAAAAAAATTCAAGAAACAACTAAATGACTTGAAAAGTTGGAAGATAAATAAGTTATCTACGAAATGAATCGCAGAATGATGATGGATGGGGGTGGGTTGTGAAGAGAAGAACAAACCAGCGGAACCCAAAGTACATGTATAAAAATAATGCAGGTACGAACGGTACAGTCAGTCACAGAGTCATCACCGAAAAAACTTGGTCACCAAGCCGACCCGACAACAAAGCAGCAAACAATATGAGGGTGTATTGGGCGATAAAGAAACACTTCACTTCTCTAGGTAAAGTTTCAAGGTTTCATGTACCTACTGTTGCGATGCCACGTGTTTCATCTCATTCGTGGTTAAAAACGAGGCGGTGGATACGATCGACCAGATTCTTTCGCAACCGCCGGGCCAACAGATTTTTCGACATACTCCGATGCACATCAAAGGTGGTAAGGGTGCTAACGGGTTCTTCTCAGGCCTCGAGCTGAATCGGACCATCGACGATTGGAGCCTCATTATTTTTCACACCCGCGATGTATTGAACTTGGCGATTTATTGGAAAAGAGAAGCAGTAAGCTGGAAAGTTGGAGGGAAAGTTGGAAGGAAAGGGCTGGGAGGGGGCGGGTTATCCTACGAAGAATGAATTCGATAAGCTGGGCATCTGCTGGTGGTGGGGCTAAATGCTGTATGTTCCGTGGTTCACTCCTAAGGCCGCCAAATGATATTGAAGAATCGCGGTGTGATTCCCCACACACCTCATGCAGCAAAAAAAGTTCTTTGAATGAACCAAACGTACGAAATGCAGTTAGCAAGATTAAATCGAATAGGCGAACGTTCTGGGTCATTTATGCAGAGAATCAAGTGGAAGACGATGCAATATAACGGGTCAAAAGTGGTAAACATCACGAAGTTTTAGTAGATCACAAATTTAGGGAGGAGAAGCGAAAGACCATCCACACATGCAAGAATGGGTGACGAATCTGACGATATCTCCAGCTTGTACTCGGGACACAATAGTAAAAAGATAACGGGACACCCCATTTTGCATTTGCATTTGAATTTGCATCTGCATTTATGCATTTTATGACGAAGCAACTTGCTTCTGATTCCATTGTACACATTCATCAAATGTGACCCCGGAACCTCCGAAGACATCCAGAGCACTTCCGATTGTAAGATCAACCTTTCCATCACTAAGTCTCTTGACATTATCAAGATCTTGAAGGTTTCTTCCGCCACCAGCATAAGTGACCGGGATACTACACCATTGTGCTAGTTTCTCAACGAGTTGTTCATCGATACCTTTTTGCAACCCCTCATTGTCGGCTGCATGGATTAAGAACTCGGAGCAATATGGCTCTAAAGATTTGATAGATGCTAAAAGATATATGAGTTTTCAATGATGAAGAGAGGAAAGAAATGAAATACTCACCCTCATTCACCTCCATGTCTGTAATGGTTTGCCATTTATTCATAGCCACAAACCAAGTATCATCTCTCCTTCGACAACTCAGATCAATGACAAGTTTTTCTTTATCACCACCAAGAGATTCCAATACGGAATCCAGTCGTTCTTGGGAGAACTTCCCATTGGGAAATAGGAAAGAAGTAATGATGACCTACCATTCCAATCAATATTGATCCTTCCACCTCTAGCAACACGATATAAACATACCCTCTCAGCACCCCATTCAATCCACTGCTTAGCATTTTCATCCGTAATACCACCTCCAACCTGAAGACCATTCTTCCACTCTCCTACAGCTTGTTTTGCAGCCTCCTCGTTGCCAGGTCCAAGCATAATGACATGAGCACCTGTGAGATCATTGTCCTTGTACAATTTTGCGAAATGACCAGCCGGTAATTTCGATACATAGTTGGTCTTCAAGTCAGAGGAAGCAGTTGTTAATGTACCGCCTACAATCTGCTTCACCTGACCTGAATGCAAGTCTATACAGGGACGAAATTTAGTCATTATGAGAAGTTTCTCGACGTGATGTCTTGCTGTGTAAAGATATTGACCGACAAATTTCTATGTCGAACAATCCCAGGAGAAAGAAAAGAGAGAATTAACTAATTCCGAGATGTGTTGTTGACCCTCTGCCTGTGTAACTAAAATCGCGTTTCGTCTTCCACCAAAATCATCTCGGCAGAATCCCGGCACATCACCATAATTTTTTCTTATCCAGAACATTTAATATTCTGGGGAAGCTACAAACATCAAGTTTGCGAAAATTACCAAATCCTAGACAAATAATCTTCAATATGCCTGCTTCACTCGGAAAGCGAAAGCGCTCATCCGCGACTAATCCTATCAGTTCAAAACTTTCCAAAGTGCCTAAAACTACCTCAATTATACCAGAACCAGTATCTGAACCCCAATCAGAAGAAGAAGCTTCAGATAGCTCTCCAGAGGACGACGAAGATGAGGAAGATGATACTGAGGTTCTCGACCCCCAAGAAATATTTCGTCGTCATTTCGAAGCACAGTTCAAACCGCTTCCGCCTACAACCAAAAGGCCTGAAATCAATCCAATAATCAAGAATCCCGAAAATGAAGATGAAGATTGGGATGGCTTATCAGACAATTCCGCTGAAGACGACGAGCAGGAAGAAAACGGCGTACAAGTAGTCGAACATGTAAAAAAAATCGATTCCAGGATCGCGGGGATGAGTAAAGGGGAATTGAGGGCTTTCATGGTATGTACATCCATTATTTTTCCTCTACTATCCTTCATTTATCTCCAAAAATCTAACACCCTTTATTTAGTCCTCCAAAATCCCCAAATCACGCCCTACCTCCTCTCTCTCTAAACTTACCGAATTACCAGCCGGCTCCGCAGACGACCCCGGCGCAACCGAAGCACTCAATCTCAAAAACGATCTCGCGCTCCAACGACTCCTCGATGAATCGCACCTTTTAACATCCTCCTCCTCTTCCTCAGCGGCCAACTCCCATGCCGTCCATACTTTACAAGGAAAGAATCGATTGAAGGCCCTGGATATGCGTGTTCAAGCATTGGGCGGAAAAACTAGTATACATACACAAGAAAGTATGCCGATGAATATGCGAAAGGGGATAATAAGGAAAGCGGAGGAGAAGGAGGAGAAGCGAAGGAGAGAGGCCAAGGAGAATGGGATTATACTTGAGACGAAAGGAAGAGGAGGGGGGATTGGCGGGGGAAGGGAAAGAAGGAAGGAGAGGAGTGGGACGGGAGGGACTTTTGATTCTGGTCCTGGGGTTGGGAGGATGAGGGGTGCGACGTTGAAACTAAGTGAAAGGGATGTGGTGGGAATTGAGGGGAATAAGAGGGGTGGAGGTAGGATGGGTAGGAATGGAAAGAGGGGGGGAAGGGGGAGGGGAAGGGGTAATAGGAGTTAGTGGATTGGTTGTTTGAAACCAAGAAGCCACTATGGAAGATGTGAAGGGATGCTACATGAATATATGTTTTACAAAGCAAATAGAGAATTGATACCCAAGCAAACTACATCGGAGATCACAAACACAGACATCACGAGCACTTCATATGCATCCATCCACCTACCAAAGCAAACAAGGTATCAGTCAATTTCATACTGTACAAATTCCCGTCCTCATCAAACCCGACGCTCCAGAATTCACCAATATTGATTCACAAAGGTAAAAGTAAGTGCCCTACAACCCATCCTTTCAGGTGATTTGCAGATGCAGTTGCGTTCATTTAAACAACAGTTCGGTTCAGCCAAATAACGCGCCCAAGCCCTACCCCTCATGAACTCCGTCCTTCAGCCCCTTCAAATGCCAAGAAAACCTAGGAAATGTATTTTCTTATAATTCTTCCTGCCAATAGCTAGAAAATGCCGAGTTTTACTAAACTCTTCTTTACTGCTTATTTGCATATTGGAAATGTCCGAATGCACCTCCACCATTACTTGGTGTTAGCGGACCTAAACCATTTCCTCCATTATTATTATGCGCAGGTGTAGTTGCTAGGTTGGCATTTCCATTATTCGGAGTACTAGGTGCGCCATTTGCAAACGACGATCCTGAACCATTTTGATTCGGAGTAGTATTTTCTTGGTATTGATTGTAATGTTGCGGGGTTGTTTGTTGGGTAGCGACTGTATTAGCTTCTTGGAGGTTGATACCGAAGACACGACCTAAATGTTCGTCTCCAATCTCGCCGTCAAATAGACGTTCGCGGAGTTTGAAAAAGACCCGGCCGTTGACGAGGGAATCGGAACCAGCTTGGTGAACAGCACCTACGCGTTTAACTTTGAGGACGTCGATCATGGTTTCAATGTTGGGATGTCGCTCGGTGCGTTGAAGGAGCTCTGCGGTGACAGCGTCGACATGAGAAAGCTGGCCTAATTTGTTCATAATTGTTCCTTGTTGCATGAGATATTTGATATCATATACACTTGGAAAGAACTTTTTCATGAGCATATCGAATTCTCTTTCGTCATCCGGTAAGGGTCTTTGAAGCAGAATCTTTGTAAGATATCCAAAATCATAGCCGGCGTGCCCTGAGATCCAACGTTTCTCCTCATCACATACAAGTCCGGAACTAATCAATACCGCACCAAACTCGAATGGATCGATGCCTTCTTCCTTTAATCTGTTGAAATCCGTACCTGCAATCTTCCTTTCGTCAATGCCCTTTTCTGCATACATATCATCCGATAGAGAGAATTTAAAGTTGAACTGCCATGTACAAGGTATCTGTCCCATGCCGTTGCCAATTCTTCGTCCTGCTGAGTTCCGATCTAGTCCCGAGTCCGAGGGAGGAGTCGCAGGTAATGATTCTCCATCCTCCGAATATAATGTTATGCCTAGTTGTATAAGTTTCAGTAAATCTACGTTGCATCGTAAGCATTGATAGTGATAATCTCCTTTGCCATTGAATGATCCCATAGGTCGAGCAACGATTCCAGGAAATTTCGCGTCCTAGCAATGTTAACTCCGGCGTCAACAATCACCAATGGAGTATCTTACCATAGAAATATAAGGGTATTTGTCCACTAGTTGCCGCAGAATCGCCATCTCCTCATGTAAATTCCCCTTCCAAACATCTCGTATTCTACCCTTATCACGTATACCCCGCGTCCCTGAATCTGCCATTCCGTTGTGCCCTTGTTGTTGCAACGGTGCTGCAGCGAAGCTCATTTGTGCAGCTTGACTTGCTAATCCACCGCCTTGCAATGGAATACCAGGTGCAGAAAATCCTCCTGGTATACCCATACTAGCTCC
This sequence comes from Botrytis paeoniae, assembly GCA_004786145.1. Classification (NCBI taxonomy): domain Eukaryota; kingdom Fungi; phylum Ascomycota; class Leotiomycetes; order Helotiales; family Sclerotiniaceae; genus Botrytis; species Botrytis paeoniae. The sequence continues at coordinate 10,368 of PQXI01000005.1, read as the reverse complement.
ATTTGCGAATGCATTGCTCATGGAGTTCGCACTCATAAATTGATTTCCGATCGAGCCAGGCGGAGGAAGTCCTGCAGTATGTGGTTGTGTATGAGGCGGATATTGTTGATAATGAGATGCCATACTATTTGGGGCAGCCCCGTAGGCTTGCATTCGTGGAGGCATTTTGTTTTCGTCGAGTATGTATGTTAGGTATAGTAGGTGGGTTGATGGTTTTCATGGACGCAAATTGCGCAAGGAGGGGAAGAGTTTCTTTTTCGCAGTCGAAAGCAACAACAGTTCTGGACAAGAAAATAAGATAATTATCACTTTGTAAATTATTATTTGCTTTAAAATTCAAAAAGTCTCGACACCAAATCTTGTGTTTCTTAAAGTTCAAGCTGGCTGCTTTGATTAAGCATGAACAATTACTGTAGCTAAGGATGGCGCTTAATGTTAGACGCCCTAATCGTACCCGAACTATACCCGAGCTAGACATCCATATTCAATACATTGTTTACCACTTGACCATAAATCATTAGCTGAAAGTTGTAATTCTCACAATGCAGTGCACAAGGTATGTGTTCTACTGAATATAGATAATGGTAACTTTTATCTTTCAATCGCTGACTTTTTTGAGTAGAATTCTTAGAGCTGCACAACGTGCAAATCTTACTGGTTTCGACCCAAAAGCATTAGCTGCCGCTACTGGTAAAAATGCAGGCGACCCATGGGCACGACGGTGAGCTCGGAAGCGCATAGCCCAAATTTCGGAATCACGATACTGATAGGTTTTATTAGTGAAGCTTGGAGATATCAAGGACAATACTCAAGGCGGAATCGATTTTCGAACACCTTCCCTGGATTAGGCATTGCAACGGTAGCTTTTGCAGCATATTGCGGATACGAATACTTCTTTTTGGCGGACGAACATCATGGACACGCAGAGGATCATGGCGATGGACACCACTGAAGAATGAATTGATGGAAAGTCGTTGTACATATGGATCGAAAGTGTTGATTGAATAACAAAGGGTCCTCTATTCCCGGAATGAATATGCTATTTACTACCCAAAAAGTTCAAGAAGAGAACATACAAAGTGAACCAACTTGATTTCTTCGGCTTGGAGCAATCTCCTACTTCGGTCGATCGTCTTTCACGATCACCTCTCAACACACCGTATAGGAACACAGAAAGATGCCAGAAACTATCACACGATATACAAACCGACTTGCATACTAATAAAGGTACCATCTCTTCGGAACTTGGCAACCCAATTGATTGCATATTTCGAGTTTAGTGTGTGATTCTTTCCATACATAGCATCACCATCTCCCAGGCCAAGAGATTTTCTTTCATATAGAACTCCGAGACTTCTACTTAAAGAGTTCTCTTCGGTACGCTGTCAGTGTCATATTGAAAGTAGATTCTGAGACTTCCTCCTCGGCAAGCTCTGCCGTATTTTCCACAATGAGGATCGGAGTGTTGATAGTATCTATTTTAATACCTACACTATTTTACCTCATTTGCCGGCCCCTGTTACCCCGTGCTTTGCTCGGGGATATGTGATCCAGCCTTATTCCACCGAGGTCTACCCATTTTCACAGGCCGGCTCCGCGTCTAGTACTAATCAATCCATTGCTGAAAGCCCACCAGGCCACCAGTAGGTGTACGGACTGACGGGACACTACAAGAACGGACTTAGAAATATCTCTTAATATATCGATTGATATATCTTAGGAATTCTTATATTGTTTCATTAGAGATTGAACCATCAGAAGATAAATTCTGATATCAAACAATTGAAGAATGAATTTGACAAAGAATTCGAAAATTGAGAAGTGTCCCGTCAGACCATGCACCCACTGGTGGGCCAAAGCATTCTGATATGTCAGCCCCAGCATGACTCGAGATTGAAATACGCGATATGCATATGGAATAGTCTTGTAAAAATCTGTCCAACTTGGAATGTTTCATTGTGATGCACGAAGTTTATCTGGGTAGACTTGATGAATCTGCTTGATTAAGGTTACGCCTACTATATTGACCAAGTAGATACTACCAACAAGCTGACTTGTCCACACAATACTTTTTGTATATCAGATAAAAGAGCTTTTGGCTCGTTATGTGCCCGTGTATTCTCGTACCTACATACCATGTACCATACCTAGGTAGGTAGGTAGATTGGTAACCTTATCAACTTTTCATCCATGCAATAAATGACGTCGACCCAGTCCGCCACATTAATCAAAATCTCAGCCTCGTCCAAGGGTAAAGCAAGCCACCAAAGACTGGACTGTTCTACGAAGTAATGCCATAAACCCAATTTCTAAGGTTTAAGCTTTGTTTATCAAACCCTGAATGTTTTTTTCTTAATTTGATTCTCTCAATTGATGTTAATTCGTTTTTACCTCAGCAAGATATTCTTCTTCCCCTATTTCGTTGGTATAACTATTATTGAAGTTAAATTTGTTTGTTTCCTCAGGAATGAGAAAGTCTTTTGATATTCTTCTTGACACTAATACCTATCCGTCACCACATGGAATCCATGAATGTTTGTTCCAATGGCGATTTCCTTGGGGCCATGGAGGAAACCTCAATCTTAACACAGAAAACCAAAGATATGTATGCTTCGCAGCGTGCACTTGAACTGAGAAAGTAAGTCTGGTCTTTTTTAATTGGCTTAAAGGTGTTGCCATTTCTCTTGCTTTCTCTGCTTTGATGCTAATCTTAGCTCTATTCGGCCGCGTCTCACGTGCATCATGAAAGCGAATACTCGTGATTTCTTGACTAACTTCTTCATTCTTTTTTTTTAGATTTTATGATCCTTATCAAGCTGATATAAATCCTCATTCTTCTGAAGATACTCTAAATGGTCGACTCAATTCTGATGGAGCCCTCGACAATTATGCCGAGGTTGCTATATGGCGTTTAGGGGGCGTTCATTCTATGATCAGGTATGAGGAACTTCAACTCATTAACTAACCGATAAAACTAACACATACTAGTATTATTGATGGTTCTACTCAATACTTCATTGCAGGAGCACGGCGCAATAAATCTCTACCCGAGGAGGATATCGTCAATGATTCATGGTTTGGTTGTTTTCAAGTGCCAACACCAGGTGGACTTTGTGAAGTCAGGACAAACCAACCACAATCCTGAATATATGCTGACCGAGAACTTCAGAATACCTTGGCCATCAATAATGACGAAAATGATCCTTACCCTTGTTTTATTATCGATGATTTAAAGAAAGACCCAAGATTTGCCAGTTTATCCATAGTTGATGGTTCTTTAGCTTCATACGTTTGGTATGCTGGGGCTCCAATTACTACCAAAAATGGTATCAACATTGGTGTTTTATGTGTCTTCGGTGATCGCCCTACCACCGGGTTTAATTTAGAGAGAAGAAGATGTAGGTTTGAACGACAGCTTTCCTCACTAAGATCTGTGTTGATACTAACCCAACATCCAGTTTTATATCATCAAGCGAACAATATCATGAAGTACATGGAAACGCAACGAGAGGCTATCGAAAGACATCGAGTTGCGCTCATGTCGAAAGGAATCGCTACCTTCATAGAAAGAACTTCTCGTTACACTAACATTGTCTCTGACAGCCCATACTCCTCGACTGAATCAATTTCAAATACGACCAATGAATCCGGTACTCAATTCGATGATGATACCAGAATAGACCTTTCTGAGGATGGACATTCTAACACATCAAATCAACCATACCAGTCTTCCGAATCTGTACTTGATCAGATACGAATCACTTTAGATCATGCGGCCGAAATTCTTCGGGAATCGCTGGAACTTCACGTTGGAGGTGTTGTCTTCTTAGACACAACTAATGATCATACCAATGTGGGAAATTCTGATGCTTACATGGATACAAGCACTGATCTAGGTACAGAGGTGAAGGAGGCTGAATTGAGGAGATCGCCTGTACAAAATGAAGAAAGACTAAAGTATAAAGAGTACCGAAGGAAATTATCTCAAGGCACCATACGAACTTCCACGGATAAACATAAAGTGGCAAAGGTACTTTCTATGTCGGCGGCAAAAGTTGCAACCTGGGACTCAGAAGCTCATGTCCTGGATGGCAAAACCCTTCGGTCACTAATGAATTCTTATCCTAAGGGGAATGTCTGGTATGGCTTGGACTACGCGCGATCTCGATAGGACCATTTAACTGACCCTAATAAAGGTATATTGACGACAATGGCTATTTCTCGAGTCTGGAACAGGTTAACGATCGGAAACGCGCGCCCTCAACCGATACTAGTCCTACTGAAAGGCCTAGAACATCTGGCTCTTTCGATGCTATGAAGCAAGAAGCGGAAGCAACCATGCTTGGCAAGGTATTTCATAAAGCAAGGCAAATCATATTCCTTCCTCTTTGGGATTCTGCTGGCGGTATGTCATGCTTTTATCGCGTCATAATAGTCCCCTTCTATTCTCGGCTAATCAATTTACTACAGAGAGATGGTACTCGGGCCTATTTGTATGGAGTCAATCAGCAGTTCCTGTTTTTACTGTAAATAATGAGATATCTTACCTGTCTGCATTTACGAACTCGGTCATGATGGAGATTAGTCGATTAGATGCCCTAATTTCTAACAAGATGAAATCTGATTTTATTAGTAGCATTTCTCGTAAGTATTGGTCATTGCAAGTATTCAATAAAAAGCGCTAATGATGGGGAAGATGAATTTAGAAGTCCATTACATGGCATTTTGGCTTCAGCAGACTTCTTACGGGAATCCAACCTTGACATTTCGCAAACAGAGTTTGTCTCAACAATTCAGAATTGCAGTGGAACTCTCCTGGTACGTGCAACGCATCTCATATCATACTCCATCAGATTTTCCAACAAGCCAGACTATAATCCGACAATCAGAAGCTCTCAAGTTCTGAAATCAGTTAGACAGTTCAAGCAGTTTGAAAATCAAATCAATTCTGTTTCTTGTACTCCTTTTTAGTATTGAGATGTTACATCCAGTCGGCCAGTCCGGGCTATTGGACACTCTGTATCCTATACCTTTTGCATTTAATCCACTTGCCTCCTGTACATACTTACATTGCTGTCATAGGATACAATAAACCATGTTCTCGACTACAGCAAGATCAACTCTTTCGAGAAAAGAGAAGGTTCTTTACAAGGTGAGTCTTATCTTGTTTTCTGGGCTGGATCATCTTTGAATTAACAGTGTATTAGGGTCGTTCTCGAGCGAGCTTCATCAAGTAACCAACGTAGCTTTGCTATGCGAAGATACCATCAATGGTATGATTGCTGCTAACCACTTTAGAAGTGTTGCTCCCATGTATAATTTAGCACTTTCAAATGGTTCACCAAAAAAGAAAACAGGTATCTCGTCAGATGTAACGGCAGCACCATTGCAAATTATTCTAGATTTCGAAATGCGGGATTGGACTTATAAAGTTCACGCTGGTATGTATTGGAAATCTGACAAGAGTCGCACACTGCTAATATGTTTGATAGGTGCAATTCAACGTATTCTGATGAACATATTTGGCAATTCGCAAAAATATACAGAGAATGGCTATATTCAAGTACAGTTGCAACTGCGAAAACAAAAGACGGCCATCGACGTGCCACCTTCGAATTCTCTCCCTGCCGGGGACTTCATGTGTCTGCGTATCACAGATTCAGGCAAAGGAATGTCAACTGAATACATGGAACGCAAACTTTACCACCCATTTGCCCAAGAAAATAGTTTTACACCTGGTGTTGGCTTGGGTCTTTCGATTGTGTGAGTTCTTCTATCTACTCCGCATGAATGAGCTAATGAGGAGTGTAGCTGGAGCATCGTGAAACAATTAGGTGGAACTATACTCATCCGCAGTGAGATAGGCATAGGAACCGATGTTGAGGTCCTCATTCCTGTGGAAAAATCAGAACCCCCTTCACATGATGAAATAATGAGCGGGGATACTGTCGATACAACTGATGTCAGAATTGCTGCCGAAAAAGCAATGAGATCACTCCGTGATAGAGCAGCAGGAAGAGTAATTTCCTTTGATCGTGGCCAGCTCACACCCCCACAAACTAATGCATGGGATTGTATTCAAAAATACTGCTCCGAGTGGTATGGGTTTGATGTCCGAAAGTATGATGGAAATTCACAGAGTGAAGATCTACTTTTCATTAATGAGACATGTAAATTTCCAGAATGTTCTCCTTGTCAGAGAATATTAGTAATCCATGCCGCAATGAGCTACCCAACTATCAATAGGCCAGATGATCAGCATTTTGTTGCCAATATTTCTCAACCAATAGGGCCCTACAGACTTGCCCGATCAATTCTTGCTTTGTTGGATCAAACTATCTGCGAATCACGCAATAAGCACGCTACTACAAAGACTCCTTTTAGATCACCAGAGGAACAACACCGCAATGAAACAGTGGAATATAGCTTTTTACCAGTTCAAGAGCCGGAGCCCAACACAACAAATGAAATGACACTGACTTTGGCAAATCAAAAAGTACGCGAGGAATTCGCTGAATCTCTTCAAAACTTAGAACAGCTCCAACTCCAAGCACCTCTTGCTACTCCTCTGGAATCAATACCCAGACCGCAAATTTCCAAACGCAAATCTTCAAAATATCCTTCACCTCCACCTCCGCCTCCTCAAGTCGCCCCAGAAAAAACACCTCTCCATATTCTCGCCGTCGACGATAACGCACTTAATCTTCAATTGATACATCGTTATCTTCAAAAACGCAAAACAGACACAATAGTGAGTGCAGGTGATGGTTTGGAAGCAGTAGCAGCCGTAAAAGCGTCAAAAAATGGATTTGATGTAATCTTTATGGATATTTCGATGCCAAATATGGATGGATTCGAAGCTACTCGACTTATCAGAAATTGGGAGGGCGAATTATGTGTAGGGTTGGATGGCCTAATCGCTTGGGGGCACGGCAGAGAGAAAGAGATGGAAATGGAGATTGAAGGAAAGACGTATGATAAGCTGCCAAGGGGCAAGGCTTATGTAGTTGCTATGACAGGTTTGGGGAGTCAAAAAGCGAGGGACGAGGCGGATAGAAGCGGGTTTGATGATTTTATGACTAAACCGGTTAAATTACCGAAAGTGGGAGAGTTGTTGAAGAGATTGAGTTGTGAGAAGGCTGCTAGGTTGGAAGCTAGTAAGCGTATTACAGATTGGAACTTTTAAATGGAAATCAATGGGCGGTCAGACGGGCTGAACTGGCTGGATGAGAGGGAAAGAGATAAGGTATGAGGAGTTGATATGAAATATATGAAATCAAATATACGGATAATTGGGTCGGTCTGGGAGGGAACTGAAATGAATTGTATAACAGTTGATGATACGTAATAGCGAAAAGAAGCAACAAAATTAATAGCTTTTTACGGTTTGGTCATTAATTTCATGTTATATTTTACCATTTAGCGATATCGCTAAATGGTTAGGGGAGCATATGTAACAAAGACTTTCTCATGGTATGTCCTTGATGAGATAGTGCAATATCTCGAGATTAATGGTATGGAGAATATCAAATTGCCCACCTCTCCTATGTATACCCAGGTACCTGAGTACATTTGTCCAAACATCGCAGAGTTTCTATGTCGGGGTGTACAACTACTTTTGCTGTATCATATCTCCAATTATCACCCCTTCAATCACAAATTTCTCAGTCGCCTATAGCCTCACACACATAATTCTAGGGGGGGGGGGTTCCATGTCGATAGCGGATTCCTTGGTCAAAAATAGGTTGTGAAACCGTCTGAAATTCCCAAGTGAAATTTTGCAATTAACGATGCTACATGATGCTTTTTCACCCCTAGATGATAAAGAAACCGAAGGGGCCAATTTTTGATACCATCGTTTCGTCACTCGTTCTTGCCTAACTGTCTCATCTCAGCAAACCTCAAACACCATCCAATAAACCCATCACGTGTATGCCAAGCTTCTGCCCCACCACTATCAAACCCCGCCATGCCTCAAGCTCTGGTGCTCTCCCGCTGTTTACAAAGTAAATTCTGTATATAAAACTCGGGTCTCAGATCTTTCTTATTTTTCTGATCGCAGAATAATAATAGTTGAAAATGGAATTTGATACTAAGACTCGTAAGTTCATTTTCTATCATGTGTGTATGAGGGGAGGGGAGAGTAGGAGGGGCGAGAAAGATCTTATGAAAGAGGGAGGTGGAAAGACTAACGGTTAGTGAGCAATTAGCTCTCTATTCTACTCAGGATAAAACATCTTTCGCATATATTTCTGCGAGAGATCGTTGGCCTGTTATTCTTGTAAGTGATACAGTTTTTTCTTCGGAATTGTCTACTTATGGATGATGTTGGGAATCGATATGGAAAGCCCCAGACCTCCTCTGCTCGCTGCGCGAGGCTTTTCTATTCGCCTAGTCTGCCTCCACGGCAGTGGCCCCCGAAGGGCTAGCGGGGCGACATCTCAATTATACCAAGGTCTTTGCTAATACTGACTCTGATAGACTGGAGCAATTGATGATGTTCACAGAGCAGTATCCGAATCGACGGGTAGCAAACATGAGGAAGGAAAACGTATAGTCGAGACTCTCGCAAAGCTAAAATATGAGCTTCAACACGACAGAAAGTTAACGTATGAAATTTCGTCTCTGTAGGAAATGAGAGGCTAATCTGAGATGTAGCCCTCTTCTTGATGATGGACAACCGGATATTGAGGGTTATAATAAGGAATTGGAAAAATTGGGTTACCCATCATGGTTCAATATTCCATGGTTATTTGCGGAATGTTATCTCTACAGGTACAGATTTACTCCCTCATCTCCACTCCTTTCAAATTATAACTAATAACTAGTTTGCAGACGTATAGCAACCTCTTTCTCCTTATTTAAAGAATGGAAATCCCACGATGTATTTGCGCGCCAAAAGATGTCGACTTTCCGTTCTTCCCGTCCTGCTGTTCTCGAGCTCGCAAGTCGCTACCACGAACTCATAAACCAAATGTCAAATGACAAAACCCAAGACGAGGAGGCTGAAAAGATACTTTTCATGGAAATGTGCGAGATTTGCTTATGGGGAAATGCAACCGATCTTTCCCTTCTCACATCTCTTACCTACGAAGATATCCAAAAATTACAAGGATCCGAAGCACGAAAGAATTCAGAGAAAAACATTCTTATCAATGATTTGGGCAAAGCATATGATGTTCTTAAGGCTGCCAAAAAGGAAGGAAGAAGCCGTCAAGTCGACATTGTTCTCGATAATGCCGGATTTGAACTTTATGTCGATTTAATTCTTGCTGGATTCCTTCTCAGCGCAGGTCTTGCTACAAACATCGTTTTACATTCCAAAGCTATCCCGTGGTTCGTATCAGATGTTGTACCAAAGGATTTCTCCGATTTATTAAACGCATTGAATAATGCTCAATCTTTCTATTCCACACCCTCCGAAGACGAGCAAAGAGATGGAAAAACACCAGAACCACTTTCCAAAAAGGAAGAAGAGGAATTGGATTTCTTGTTCAAGACTTGGAGCGAATTCCATGCAGAAGGTCAATTGACATTAAGAGCTAATAGATTCTGGACTGAAGGAGGTAGCTATTGGAGATTACCAGGCACGGCACCTAGATTATATGAAGATCTCAAGGAAAGTGGCTTGGTGATTTTCAAGGGAGATTTGAATTATAGAAAGTTAACAGGAGATGCTACTTGGGATCCTACAACCCCATTTACAAAGGCAATTGGACCATTGGGTCCAGGGTCCGGTGTTAATGTATTGGCATTGAGGACTTGTAAGGCGGATGTGGTGGTTGGTTTGGAACCAGGACTGGATGAAAAGTTGAGGGCAATGGAGGGAGGGGGTGGAGAATCTGGACAGAGAAAATGGGGATGGAGTGGAAAGTGGGCTGTGGTCAGTTTTTCGGGAGGAAAATAGAGGATTTGTAGAAGGTGGAGATTATCAGATGGAGATTATCAGATGGATCGAAAAGATAGATCACACGTGCATAGAGGGTATGATTAAAGAGAGATGGGTTTATGAGCTATGGTAGCTAAGTGGTAGAGACATCTCCAGGAATGAGAGATACAAATTCAATTACGAAAATATATTGTTTTTTAAAGTTTACAGAGTATCTGATTATACATCGTGAAACGCGAAAATGATTTGTTGGTTTGGAATACATTAAGTTTCAACTACCCAGACAAACACGCCTGCACACCTTTACTCCAATATTACTTGCTTCATTTCTTCTTTCTGCTCGTGTTGTCACATTGTCTACAGAGATGTCAGATATACTAGGTAAAGTAATCGAGAATGTAAAGTCCATTTAAAGTTCTTGCGGAAAAAGCATTCTTTGAGATACAATAGTAATAATAGTAATAATAATAATAATAATA